>JBBPDJ010000001.1:11616558-11673070 GCA_037974625.1 Cucumis cinereus | reverse complement strand
AATGCTGTAAAAGCCATCCTTTCAGATTTATGGTTTGAAAGAAATCAAAGATTTTTTCAAGAAAAAAGAATGAGTGCTCCAGAAAGTTTTGAAATGGAACATAGAAACGCCTCCTCTTGGTGTTCCCTCCTACCAATCTTCTCCAACTACAGGATCCTGGAAATCAATTCGAATTGGGCTGCCTCCCTCTCTCGGCCTTAATACCCACTGTTCCCCTTGTAATTTTCATTTTTTCACGTGTAATACGTTATGTTATGGTCCGTGTTTTAGTGTGGTAGTTCTACGCTCTTTAGTAGGTTTTCCATTGGTAGTCTCCATTCTCTTGTACCCTTTTATTTTTCTTATGCTTTAGTCTTTGTATTTTTGTATTTTTGTTCTCGCTTTGGTACAAGCTCCGCTTTTTTCTGTTTTATCTTTGTTTTGTACTTAGAGCTTTAGTCTCTTTTTTTATATACCTTATATGAATAAAGAGACTTGTTTCCTTTTCAAAAAAACAAAAAAAAAACAAATTATTTTTTATGCATCCTCCACAGTAGAAGAAGACGTCATTTGTATTTTGCAATATGACTCTCACATTTGGTAATTTTTAATGTTTTCTTAACAATAAATTTATCCTTACCTTTGTGAAACAATTTCACTGATGATTTAGAGAGAAAAGTCCTAGAACGTGTGAAGTCAATTTTGAATGTTTTTTTCTCTCTCCATTATAGAAAAGCACTGATCTAGAAGCTTTCTTATTACCCGAATTCGCCCAGGCATCATCTAGAAGTCACTTTCCACTTTTTACAAACTTCTTAAAACCAAGAGCTTTCCTATTGGTGTACATGTTATGAGGCGCTGTATAATAATGAATGAGAACTGTTTAGTTTAATGCTAGATTTTTGCTTATACTTATTACCAACTCTCTTCTTTAACGCCCAAGATGTTTTTTTGTACACAGAAATGTTTTTGTTGGAGACGTGGTGGTAGTGAAGGAGCCAGAAAAACCAGAAAACTATCTCGTGAGAAGATTGGCTGCAGTTGAAGGGCATGAGATGCTGTCTACGGATGAAAAAGATGAGCCTTTCACACTTGAGAAGGATCAGTGCTGGTTGTTGGCAGATAATGAGAAGTTGAAGCCAAAGGTATGATACAATGAAGAACTCCATAATTCTGCTGTAGATAGTTGTACCTTTTTGGTTTAGGGTTTAGGATTTAGCGTTTGGTTGATTGCCATTTAAGATTTACTGGTACAGTTTGACTTTGAGTTTTATTTTTTGTTTTTGATTTTTGAGAATGGAATTCTAGAAGCAGCTAACGCCAAAACAACTTCATTTTTGTGTTTTATTTTTGTTAAACTGCACTAAACAACTTCATATTTCTCCTTTTTCACCCTCGACAGGAGGCGTATGACAGTCGAACATTTGGTCCAGTTTCGATGTCAGACATTGTAGGCAGAGCCATATATTGCTTACGATCAGCAGTCGATCATGGCCCGGTGCAGAATAGGTTAGCCACTATTCACTAAGTAGTCTACTCTATTTTTCTTTATAAAAGTGAAGTTTTCTTGAGAGACTGACTGAATTGTGTTTGTTTTCACTAGCAATCATGGCATGAAGATGGATTCATCAATATTGGCAATCGAACTGGATGTCGACGAGATGGCTAAAAATCACAAGGCCTGAAAGAGAGATTGATCTGGTTTTGGATTGTGTATGTAATCAACTTTTCATTGCAGATGAACTCCAAATTTTTCAATGGATTTGGGGATATTGAGTTCCAATTTGTTGCTAATCAATAGATTGATAGACATCCATGAGATTTTTACCTATATTCAGTACTTCTGTCTTTCTTGAGAAAAGCAATAAAATGATTACTGATCTACTCCCTTATCATCTATAAGATTTAGTACTCTAAAAGGTGTTGCTAGCTGTATTGTAATTAAATAAAGGGTTGGAACAAAACATTTGGAGTGGAGAGATATAAAAGAAAAAAATGCCCTAAAAAATGAATAGGGAATTCAAAAGAGTTCAAAGAAGCATAGTGAAATGTTAACGCTTTGTCAAACCGTTAAGATACAATCATGAACTTTAAAAATTTCTAAAATATAGTACATCTGCAAAGCTGAACTACGAATGCTAACAATACTTTTTTAATACAACAATTACAGAGACGAGAGATCAAATATTCAGTTTAAAACTTAAAAGAGTAAATATATATCAACAGTCGATTCAAGTCGGTTTTTTATCCAAGTTGTCACCAAACCGACTATGAGCGGTGGTCTAGTAAATGTTCAAATGGATCTTGGACGTGGAGAAGTACAAGTCGATCAACTTTGGTTGATTTAATTCTTTAGATTTTTTCTAAAAATTGTTAGTTTGAATTTTTTCCAAACCAACATCGACTAAGCCCAATTTCTCCAACCAACCACCTTTGGTTCGGTTGACTTAGTTTCTCAATCTATCATGTTCATTCCTATCAATTTCTAAGAATTAGGTTTAATTTGCAGGCTAAAAGTTCATAAACTAAACCTTTAATTTAAAATGTTACCAGGCCATACTTAGAGACCAATTTTAGAGGTATTGAACAAAACAAGCGAAGTAATTTGAGTAGATGTTTATAATTAGAGCAACTTTATAGTTGGAACCTTGGTTAATTAAGACCACCTCACAATCTTTTCTTCTTCCAAATAAGTCTCATATTTACAATAAGCTGAGACATAGTCAATAGACCAAATTAACATTAACCATATGATTCAAATCTTTCTACTTCAATTCTATTAAAAACAATTAAATTTATGAACACCATTACAACCCATAGGTTTCGAGGTCTGTTACTAACATTTTAACAAACAAAGCCAAATTTCCTATTTTTATTTTTAGAATTTAAATAAAAATTGCAGTATTTCTTGAAAAGAAAACCAAGAAGTAAAAAATGAAAAGAAACAAGAATAAATTAAAAAATTGTTATCCAAACAGCATGTTGAATCGTTGATGTATACATATGGCTTCAGAATTCCATTAGGATAAATCCTCTCTGAGTACATAGGAAATAGAAATCGCTTAATTCTTTTAAATGCTTTCGCTTTCTTTTCTTGACAAGCAGAGATGGAACTTCATAGGCATTCCTCAATTATGCTTTCAAAGTTTGGGACCAAAATTTAGAGCAATCTAGCTCACTACGCCCCAATCGTAAATCATTGCCGTTCTACAATCTAGCTCAACTGTCTACCGTGGAGTGTCGTCCTTGTTTGTTCGTTTAAAAGCCATCATCTGACCAGTCCTCATCGGATTCTGAGCTCTCAGGTAAAGTTGCAAAAGACTCCAAATTGAGTGAAAAGATTAAATCATCTCCTCCTTCATTTAATACTACTGCTGGGGTTGATGTACTTTCTTTTCCTTTGATCTCATTCGAGCTTACTGGCTGTAGCTTCAACACACTCTGTTCTGCCAAAGTTCTCGTATCGGAATTTGCAACAATACCATTATCTTTAACTGTATCCACGGATTCTGATACCTTCCCGGTTTCTTCTCTATACTTCAAGGTTTTCGCTTGGAGAAGACGCGCCTTTATCTCTGCCTTAATTCGATCGATCGAGTTATTATAAGTACTAGGAGATTCTGCATCCTCGGACCGACTCCCTTGTGAAGACTGGGGTGTATCAGCAGGATGAGATTGTAGTGAACTGTTCTTGTAGGAATGCACAGCCAGTCCAAGAATATCTTTGGCCCATTTGTAGACTGCACTTAATTTTCCTTCCAATGCTTCAAGAAGAAGATTTAAGCTGCTCATTTGGTACCTTACCACAAAGAATTTGTTGCCCCAAGCACAAGAACAGAGTTGCTTAGCGTGAATCAAACAGGAGTACCTATCACCAGAACATGAACAACCAGCTGCAGACAAGTGTAAATCATAAAGGCAAATGCTGCATTCGCGCTTCCTGACGGTATCAAAAGTTCTGGTTACTTCACGCATCTGTGAAGCTGTCGCAAGATACTCCCTCCGGAGACTTTCACTTCTGATGCGAGACTGCACAAAAGGAAGATTGGTTAAAATCTCACCTAGTTGTATGTACTTCTACGAAACATTTTTTTTTTCTTTTTAAAAAAAGAAGCAAGCTTGGATTAAAGAAAAAAGAGAAAAAAGAGAAAAAAGAGTTTGGGGCCGGGGTAGAGAGAGCACCTCACAAAATAACTATATATAGCTTTCCAGTCGTTCAGGATCATGGAAAGGTTGTAGTTATAAAAGAATTTACTGAGTTTAACTTCACCAAAACGAAGTTCCAGAGAGTCTTCTAAGAAAAGTTTTCTTAGGTTTATTATAGAAAGGTAGGGGAATTGAAAAGGAAACTACTTGGGAAGAAGAAAGCAAAACTTTCTCAAACAAATTGATGCCCGTGAAGAACTTTAAGCAAGTAAAGTTTGGTGAGGTGAAGATTGCAGAGCATACCTTGAATGTCTGGGCTAATATCCCATGTTTTCCACAAGCGTCTTTCCATCGCAAATTATCTTTGGTTTCATTCCTGCATAATGAGAGGTCCCATTGTGCCTTCACAGCTTCAATGGCTGCTCCAAGCAACAGCCTATCAAAGGATATCAACGTCTTCCTTCTCTCTACAGAGTACAGCTCCGTAGCATTAAAACCGTGAGGTAACCAATCAAGAGGAGCGAAATTTGCTTCCTCAGTAACACTAAACCCACAGTTAAATCCTGAATGACATGCTCCCGGGAAGACGAGAACAAACTCTCCTGAATTTTGAATGCAACGGTAAATTGGTATCCCTTCTCTCTTCAATGCGGCAATTGATGGTTGACCGGCGACCTGTGTTATCAAGAAACTGAAACGTGAATCTTCGAGGAGGTGCATGCTCAACTCATTATATCAAGTACTGGAATGTACAAATCATACTTTAAAAATACGTCTCGTTATCTAGACAAGTAAACCAAAAAGGTTTACCATTTAAACATGAACTTGAGCATGGAATATGCCAAATTATAAGCATAAGCATTCACGGAAATGGTCTTATATAACTTAATGGAATGAATAAATAGAATAGCTAAACAATCCAATACAAAGTCTTCTTGAATGGTGGACATGAAAATGGCATACTCACCATTCCTCTATGAGACCTTTGCTGTCTCCCAAAATGTTCTGGAAGGCTCTTCATGGCTACGTCAAATTTATCAATGTATCTTCCTGGAATGCCATACCATATTTTAGGAGCTCCCAAGTGCAAGTAACATAACAAAGGTAAGTGGTGTTCTTCAACTCGCTGTTTTTAGAATAGGGGAAAAAGTGCAACAACATACATTATTCCTCAAGATGTACAACTATATCAATATGAACAGGCAACATAAAATACTTCCAGTTGGCATGACGCTCAACATGTCCCATAAGAAGTCTTTTTTTTTTCTTCCCCCAACAGCAAACAAAACCAAGTAATAATTGGAAAGGAGAGTATGAGCAACAATAAAAAGATTAGGAGCTCTCTTCAAAAAAAGAAACGGATTGTGCTCTTCAAATAAAACTAAAACATCAAAAGTTATGTTAGTCCAACAATAATTAAAGAAGGTAACATCAAGAAGGTAACGTCTACTTAAACACAAATTTTGGTATTCTTACCCAAGAAGCTGTAGAAAAGCACATTCCCACGCACAATCGAGGGGATAAAATAGAAGATGTCTTGAAGCTATCCAAAGAAAGGAGTGAACCAGGCAGTCTAGGTAAATTATTTAATTTCCAACCAGAGTCCATAAGATCAGCATGACCTGGTTCATTCAAAGGACTGGATGATGGTGGAAATCCACTGCCCAGTAAAAGGCTACTCAAACTACTATCACTGTATAGCACCTAAAAGCATTCATACAGAAGGATCATCAAAAGCTTATCTGACTAAAGAAAGTCAGAACCAAAATCTACAATCTCTGTTACCTCAATTTGTTCGGTTGGATTCTCAAGAATGCGTCTATATTCACCCTCTACTTGATCTACCAAAGGTTCCCACTGCTCTCCAAGCATGGATGACTTTGTTTCTGTCTTTGTGTCCTTATTTCCACTGCTAAAATACTGGGATTTAAAGTCATCTGCATAACTTTTAAAAACTTCTAGAGTAAACTCTTGACCAAGTTCTGAGTTCTGGCCTTGCTTATCACTACAACTTTCATCAGGATCCATCAAACATCTATTACCACACTCATAGTCTAACCTTCTCCTTTTATTCTTCATGTCCCCGCAATGGTTAGAAACTTGATCACGTGCAAAAGTCTTCTGAAACCCATCAATCCGCTGATAGTGGGCTAAGAAACGAGAATTTTCCCAAATTTCCTTTTCCTTCAAAAGACATGTAGGCAACCATGATGGAGGAGGAACTATGCGACAAATTCCACATGACTCTGCTCTTGAACGTATTCTATCTATATAATGAAGTGTATCTGCAAATTCCTGCAGGAACAATTTTCAGTGTTTAAACATTCTCCTCTATGTACGTAGTAAACACATTAACTAAGAATAAACAGTGAAATAAGTAAATTGCATTCATTACAGCTCAACACCTCCTCTGTTGGATAAAAGACAGCAGCCTCTTCAAGAGTATCTGATCTTGCATCGTCTGGGCGCCACCTTGCAGTGACCTATTCCAGAATGTTAACACAGACTTTAGCACACAGTGGTTTGGTGCTATAAAGTTCATAAATTTTTTGAAATAGATTTCATTGAAGTTTCAACCAGCGGATTGAGGTTAACCTTCAGACAGTTACTGCATTCTAGGCATCCATAAGCTACCCCTTTTGGAAGGTCAGATTGTGGAGGGATGCTCTGCATCAATTGCACAAAATGGAAAAGTTCATACTGAGTTATTAATATATAGCAGCCACTTTCCATTATAATGTATAGAATTAGTAAACCACTCGTAGGTTTAAAATAATTACTATCCAACATGTTTTTAATAATCATTCAAACATAATATTTTTTCATTGAAAAAGCAATTTTCATTAACTCGAATGGAAGTACACCGTACAAAAAAGATTTGATTAAAATGTATTGTGATTGGGAAACATCATATTAGTAATACATTTGAAATGATTACCTTGACAACTTATTAGTACATCACAATCGATTAAATTAAGAAGTAATTATATAACTAGTATAATATCCTCATGAGTCATGAAACAAGAATTCTAGTGTAATACGTATATCCTTGATCTAATAAATCTATTATTAAGATACTTCTTTTAGATTTCAGAGAAAACGTACCAAACATTTAATATTAATTGATGCGTTTAGAGAATACAATGAAAAAAAAGAGAACAAAATAAAAGGAAGGAAAGCAGACATAATTCACCACCTCATGCTCAGTAGATTCAAACTCCAAAGAATCCTCCTTGTTTTGGTCAAATAGTATCCACGGTCTCTGTCTACAAGCTGCCTCCATCATTTCAACATCACTTGTCTCGGACAAAGTCCCTTTTTCAGTTTTCTTTGTTTTAATTGAATCATCATTTGCATTTTGTTCCACCCTCCTCAGCCTGAAGGATCGCCGAGAAATAAAACCAGGGGGAGCCAATAAATTTTCAACTCCTTGGTTTATTGAACTTGTTGTACAATCTTCGCCCATAATCCCTGAGTAAGGAGAGGGTGTCATGAAGACTGAGGTCACATTAGGACAACAGGAAAATTAACATGAAATCATGCTTAAGTCCCTACCTGCTACAGTTTGTTTAACAGTGCAAATACAGGTACCACTTTCACTTTTCTAAAACCGTCACCTGGAATAGCCCAAAAGATAATAAATAAGTGTCTTTTATTCCCCCAAATGAGAAACGATAATTTGCTAACTATACAAAAAAGAAAAGCCCCAATCTAAAAGGATGAGACCAAGGGAATAATTACAAAACTTTTTGGTAACTGAAACCCAAATATAAGAGTTAAAAGCAAGATTCAGGGTACAATGACTAGCAGTCATCCATTGAAATTAGTTCCACCCACACGATAATGTTAACGACCGTCTGTCCCTGGACCAAAGAATTTTAGGTTCCTTTTAGAACCTCAGCATATAAACAACGGCCCATTGGAAAAATATTTTTCTAAAAAAGAAGATACTACTTATCTGATTTGGAATCACAAGGCATTAGTTTACATTACACCTCTTGACTATGTTAGTAAAAATTGGATTTCACTCCTCCCCTTCCTTCTAATGGCAGACTGCATTAAAAGAACAGACTTAAAAGAAACACTTAGAACAATACCTAAACTCGCAAAGCATCCCACCCAAGGCCTTACGAATTCAAAGCTTAAGGAACAACCCTCATAAATTCGACTTTTGGTTTTCATCATTTAGTAAACTGTTTAACAAAATCACATAGAAACACGAAGCAAGGAGAAGAAATCACCCACAGTGAGCAGAATTATACAGAATTCAAGGAAGTAAAAACAAATGCAACGAAAGCAGAACATAATTGAAGCGAATCAGATAACGAAACAAAATGTATGGATTAGCATTATAACCAATAGAAACAGAGAGAAAGGAACTACAAATGACGCGCAAAGTTCTTGCAGTTTTACCTGTAAAAGTAAAAGTGGAAACGGATATTGGATTTTTGATGTTGATAAGGTGGATTGGAGATGACGTTGAGTTTGAAAACGATGAAGAACACGAAGCCGGAGCTAGGGTTTGTGGATCTGTCGGTGAAACTGAGGAAGTAAAACGGTGGAACAGTTTTGTGGCGAAAGTGGAAACAAAAAACGGTCGATTGTTCAATATATATATATATAATATATATATATATATATATAACTTTCTCAATAATGATAGATTGATGATGATTTCAGATAATTAATCCCAAATATTGTCAACAAATTAAATAATTAATTATACGAAACATTTTTTTTAAGGAAAAATCGGAAACAGATTAATAATAATAATAACGTCAACAACTATAGTATTAAACATTGACACGTGGGTATTTTCATAATTCTTTATATTATAGAAAAATCATAATACACATGTTTACGTATTTAAAAATAGAGAAATTTTTTTTTATTAGTTTAGTTTTAATTTTTTTTTTGAATCTGTGATTTTTTTTTTATCGATATGGATATTTCAAATCATAATAAATTATTGAAATTACTCTTGAATTTTCGACCAATTTCAAAAATATATTTTAACTTTCAATATTCTAATAATAATTTATTTTTAAAATATCATAGGTTAGTTTTGGATAAAAATAAGTTGTTTGTTTATAAAATATCGATAAATTTTCCAAAGTTTATAATACGAGCAGAAGTTGTTAGTGTCTTATTTGAAAAATAGGTATAAATTGTCAAAAGTTGCATAAATATCATTAACATTTAAAAATGGTTAAATAATGTATTTTACAATTAGTAAGGATGCAAACGAGTAGGGTTGGATTGAGTTGCATTTTTCGTGGACAAGCTCAAAAGTTTTGGGTTGGTCATGTTGGCAACCCCAACCTTACCGATCAAATCCTTAAAATTTGAGTTGGGTTGTCGGACTATTATTTATTTTTCATTAATTAAAAATACTTAATTTTATCTATATCATAATTGTGATAACTAAGGCTCCGTTCAGTTCGTGATTCGAAAATTATTTTGGAAAACAAAGAATTTTATGGAAAACAAAAACAAATTGTTACTTTTTACCGTATTCAAAATTTGTGTTTGATTATTAATTTGAAAATGAAATAGTATATCTTATGTTCACAATTTCTGAAAATAAAATCTAAAAACAAAAAAATGACAATTTATTGTTTTAAAAAATGCGTTATTTCGAGTGTTATTTTTAGAAATCGTTTTAAAAAACATGCATATCAAACACGTTGTTATTATTATTTTTTTTGTATTTTATATTTTTAAAAAAATAAAAACGAAAATGAACCACGAACCAAATGAGATCTAAAATTATATGTTACTCAATTCTTAAATACCAAAAATCCAAATATTTATTACAAACTTTAAATAAAGACAAACATTTTAATGAATTTGGTTACAAAAATTTGTGTTTTTTCGGTCATTTTGTACCATTTTCCCCTATTCACCTCCGAATTAATGTATTTTTCAAAGAGAACTTTAATTTAATGGAAATGAAGAAAATTTTAAACCCAAATCGTTGGCGCATTTTCGGGTTATATAAATAATCAGCTCTAAAAGATTACGGCTCCGTTCTGTAACGAAACCGCCAACGATCTGCTGCAATCTCTCCACCGCCGACCAAATTTTGCCGACAAATTTTTCTTTTTCAAAACCATCCGCCGCCGTTATGGCTACTGGAACTGCAAGACGCCTTCTTCACAACTTCCGTAAGTGAAATTTCTTCTTTAGTTCTTTGCTGAATTGGTACTACCTCATCAATATTTGAACTCTTGCATGTGTTTTTTGATTGTGGAATTAATGCGAGTTTAATGCCTTTTATTTTATTTATTTATTTTTTGTTCGTCTTTGGCGGTTTCTTTAGTGAGTGTTGGCGAATCTTGACACTATGAAATTGTGATGATCACTGTGCATTTTTTTCTCTCTAATAACGCAGTCTATATGCTGCATTGGGAAGAAAACTGGATGTTAATTTTTGTTACTTTTTAAATTTGTTGATATTGTTTGTGGAAGGCAATGTCTAGAGATTTACTTAATTTATTTCATGATTTTATCTGGCTTTGAGTTCAATTGGATTTTTTGGGTGTTTTTTTTTAATATTATAAATGTCCAATTACTGGAGTTTAATGTGAATGAATCTAAGTTAGTAGCCTAACTTACAGATAATGAGGTGGATGGAAATGAACTTTGGTATGACTAACCTTTTAATTATGATCTAGTATGGAAAATCAAGGGATTTAATTCTCATGATCTACATTGATGAATGAGTTTGGTCATACTTCTATCTTTGGTTATAAATTTTAGAGTGGGTTTCTTTGCTATCAATTTAATGGGTTCATGGCTACAATTTAGATTTTTCATAGTTTAAGGTTTCTCCTGATTTTTCCCCTCTTCATATTGCAGATTATGCCAGAAGTTTTCTCAGGAAACAGGAGTGGCAGGCAAGATCTGTAACTGTGAATAACGTTCTTATGCATTTTCAGAGGTCAAAAGTAGATAAGGTGGAAAACGATGCGAATAAAGAAGGTGAAGTTTTACATGAAGTTTCTTTAAGGTCAGAAATGGGGAAGAATAGCACAAACGATTCTAGGCATACCAAGTACGTGGAAGATACAACTGATAGTAACTGGAGGTCAGAGCTTGCATGGTTGACAAAAGCTCTCGAACCAGCTTTGCAAGTGTATAGGTGGGCACTGTCATCAGGTCTGTTTATGTTAGTAGGATTTCTCATCTCTCTTCTAGGCAATCTTTATTTCTTTAATTTGATTATTACTTGCTTCCAAGAAAAAATGAACAGATTCAACGCTATTGCTCAACAAAAACAATTTACTGTTGATGTACTTCTGTTTGTTCAAGGCAGCTGGTGGCTTATACTATCTGTAATTTATTGCTGCTTTTCTCATGGTCTTTTTAACGTTCCAGGATGTATCTAAGTTATAGTCTTGGAGGTTTATTAAGTTTTGTAACTTGCAGGGGATGGAATTCCACCTAGAAGTCGTTCTGTTTCCGAAATCATTGCAAGTATCCAGCGGAGTAAGACAGGAATCCAGGATTGGAGCTTGAGTGATCTGACAATTGGATTATGCCTTATATATCTCCGTCAAGCTTCAACAAATCTGTTGGAGGACCTTAAGGGTGTCCAGATCTCTTCAAATGCGATTGTAATCTGTTATACACAATATATGCTCATTGAAATTATGTTTTTTTCGCCCTTTTTCTCTTCTATTTTGGAATTCTCAAACCCTTATAAACGTAAATCTGAATTGAAGATCTTATAGGTAATGATTTTGTGAACCAGGTCGAAGATCTCATCTACTTCGTTGAACTAGCTGAGGGTTCTTATAAGAATTCTACAGCTATGCTTGCGAAAACCACCATGCTTAGAGAGTGCAACATATTGAAGTTTGTTAAAAATTCCAGTGTGATGAGGCCTGGTTATTATATAGGGGTTGATACAAGGAAGAAACTTGTAATCTTTGGAATTCGAGGAACTCATACAGTCTATGATCTCATCACTGATATTATTACAACCAGCGATAGAGATGTGACATTTGAAGGATATTCTACGCACTTTGGCACGTCTGAATCTGCTCGGTGGTTTCTTCAGAATGAGATCGGAATGATAAGAAGATGCTTGGAGAAATATCAGGTGGTATTTATGTTTACTAAAGTTCTTTTTGCTTATTCTTTACATTCTTCTATCACATTGTTGTGGCTGTATCTAATTCATTAACAGGGTTTTAGGTTAAGGCTGGTGGGTCATTCCCTTGGTGGAGCTATAGCTTCATTACTAGCTGTAATGCTTCGTAAAAAGTCAAATAAGGAGCTTGGATTTAGCCCTGATATTGTTTCTGCCATTGGATTTGGAACACCTCCTTGTGTTTCAAGGAAACTTGCTGAGAGCTGTGCTGACTATGTTACCACCGTTGTGATGCAGGTTTGCCACATGCAGTCCTCATTATGTATTGTAGCAAAAGCTTCCATTTTTTAGAAGTAAAAATTTCGTGGAGTTTTATTTTGACATTTCTCATTTCATTCTGTTGCTTCACTAAGCGTCTGACTTTACTTTGGGCAGGATGATGTTATCCCTCGACTAAGTGTAGCTTCTCTAACAAGGCTAAGGATTGAAATTCTGCAAACTGATTGGTAAGTTAGTAACTTATTATGGTCTAGGCTAAAGCTAATTTTCTTCTCTAAAGCTAATTTTCTTCTATGGATGTCCTGAAACTAAATATGGATGCTGACGGTGTGAGGAGACATATTCAAAGCATTTCTAATGATTAGCTGGATTAAAATCTGTCCCTGGAAATCTCTGGAGTCTAATGCTCTAAGTTAAGGGATCACCTGATCATTTTTATCTTTTAAAATATGATAACCACAATTGTTAATCTGTATCTGAATTCTGAATATAGTTGGTCTTGTAATAATATCTTTTATCTAAAGTATATTGCTAATTAGTTTATACAAAGTGTTAAACCTGATGAATCTAGCGAGGGATTTTTTTTTTCAATAGAAACCAGCCTCATCATTGAATTAATGAAATGAGACTATTGCTTAAAGTATAAAACTTAGAAACAAAATTAGAATAACAAGAACAAGCAAATAGCAAAAGGATTAGGAGGTGCACCCGGACATCTCAACTAGTTGACACCCCTATCACATCTTCATTATATCGTTAGACAACCAACAAAGCAGTCTAACAAACATCATAGAAAAAGTTTATATAGGCCAGAAATACAAGCCAACCAAAATTAATCACAACAAATAAACACTCCAGTTCAAGCAAATATCTTGGATGGAAAAATCTGAAAAAGGCTAGACAGCACCAAGAAGAAGCATTAAGACAAGCAATTTCGAAACGATCCCTCCAAACTGTAGGCTTATCATGAAAGATACATTGATTTCTTTCAAACCAAATTTCTGCGAACAATCCTTTGACGGCATTAGACCAAATCATTCGTGACTTAGATTTCAAAACTGGCCCTACCAAAACCTGCAAATAAAACGCTCTCCAGTTCAAGCAAATATCTTGGATGGAAAAATCTGAAAAAGGCTAAGAAAGACAGCACCAAGAAGAAGCATTACGACAAGAAATTTCGAAACGATCCCTTGAAACTGTAGGCTTATCATGAAAGACACGTTGATTTCTCTTAAACTGAAATTTCTGCTAACAGTGACATTAGACCAAATCATTCGTGACTTAGATTTCAAAACTGGCCCTACCAAAACCTGAAAAACATTGTCTTGGAAAATATTGCAAAACACCCATTTAATGTTAAAAATGTGAAACAAGCACTCCCAAGTCCCAATACTGTTTAGAGAAATGACAATAAAAGAAAATGTGCCGTGGACATGGCGTATGTATCTTTATGGAATTTTATATTAATTGGATAGTGGACATGGTAGTATTCACTTAGATTCACAGAATTTCTTATACCCTTCGGCCTCCAAGATGCTGTATTTTGTACAGGATTACAAAAAGTTGAAAAGCTCGCCCAGAGGAATTAGAGGACTTATCAAAGGATCTAGCATTCCTTCCTTCTAGATGTGGCACAAAGGAGCAGTTACTCACCACTTTAGCTTTCTTTTTCACACAAAAAGGCCTTGCATACGACATCAATCTTTCTAGGGATACAAAAAGATAAGCCCAAGCATTCATCTAAGAAGTTCCACGTTCTCTAGCGAGCAACCCAGCTATGTAATTCTCTATAAAAAATTCCTTGCCTCAGGCTCAAACCCAAATTCTAGGTTTGCTTATTCTCATTCCGGGTTTGTGATGTCAAAGTTTGGCCTAATGGTAAAAAATGAGACAGTCTCAATAAATGGTTAAGAGGTTATGACTTCAATTCATGGTGACTACCTATTTAGAAATTAATATCCTACGAGTTTTCTTGACGCCCAAATGTTGTAGCTTGTACGGTTAGGTGGGTTGTCCTGTGAGATTATTTGAGGTGCGCATAACCTGGCCTTGGACACTCACGATATAAAAAAAACTTCTATTTACTGTTTAGAGGTCAATGCTGCCTTTGAAACTTATGTTCAATTTACTTCGAGGATGGCCAGATTTTGAAGATGTTGCACATGTACCATAGATCAGGCGTCAATCTAATTTGCAGATATATTTTGAGGGATGAAAAATAAAATATTTAGGAATTTAATTAAAAAGAGGAAATGAACATAAGCTGTTTCTTGTTATTGAACATAAGCTATTTTGAGCTATTTTGGTAATCTCAAATGCATGTTCTATCTGATTCAGGATGAGTTTGATAGATAAAGAAGATTGGAAAAGTATCATTGATTTGGTCACAAATGCAAAGCAGGTAGTTACATCAGTACAAGATGTTGCTCAAAAACTTGCGGATTATGCCAAGTTCACAAGCAAGAAAAAATCCTCTGGTAAGCTAATCTATGTTCCCTTTTTTGTCTTTTGTTTCATCTCCAAATATTGCTCTGTTATAATTTCGCAAATCCTAACGTTCTCAAAAATATTTCCTCTAGTAAGCTAATCGAACATCGTTATTAATGGGTTTCTCGTTTCTGTCATGTTATTGAATCCGCATAAAGCTGATCCAGACAAGACTGTACATTGCTTGCAAATGTAAACGCTAACGTTTACTATACATTATCATTTTCTTGTTTGCTATGTTTTTTCTTTTTCTCCCTGAGTAATGACTTTGCTTGCAAGTGTAAACGTTCTGTGGTCGGCATTCCAAATCCTTTTAGATCTGCTTCTCTTAACCAGTTACTTTCTTCCCTTTTCAACAGATGATAACAATAAAAAAGAGTCAGATGTGGCCTCTGGATCTCCTCGGTCCCGCTCTACCACTGCGCTGCAAAGTGCTACCGCTGCTCAAAACAAAGCCGCAAGATGTAAAATTCCGGATGAACTATTCATACCAGGGACAGTGTATTATCTGAAGAGGCATGTGGATAGTAGTCCAGAATACTTCTCTCTATGGAAGCGGAATCCTGACGAACATTTCCAGCAAATAGTGCTCTCAAACATCCTTCTTTCGGATCATAAATGTGATAGCCACTACTATGCTTTGAGGGATGTACTTAAAGGCCTACCAATACCATCATGCAGCAATGAAGGTATTCTCCCATAAACTTCTATACCACTTGTAGCAGTAGCCTAAAAAAATTATTTCAACAGAAATAACAAATCAAAATAGTCACACAAAGAGAATAAATGAAATAGATGAAGGAGGATGTTTTTTTCTTTCGGCCATTCGAATAGCCTTTTTCGTCGACTCCGTTGGTCGGTGTATATCCCTGTTTCTCCATGTAGTTTTCACTCATTCAATGAAAAGTTTTGGGCCTTTGACACTAGCATTTATGGACTTCTTAGTTTGTCCACGTTTTTAGTGTGTTTTCAAAATTCGAACTAACAAAAAAAAAAAAAAAAGTTTTTGGTTTTAGAATTTGGCTAAAGTTTTCTATTGTTTAGTCCATCCAATTGTGAGTAATATAATATTTCTTTTCCTCAAGTCCAAGACTAAGTTCCTCCAAGGAAAAAAGAAGTCCCTAGACTAAGAGTTTCAAGTGTCTCAAGACTTGCTGAAAATGCTCTTATCAAACCAGATTCCTACCCTCCCAAAGTTGATAACCATACACCAATGTGGTTTCTAGATTATCATTGCAGTAATAATTTTTAGTTCCTTATACTATTGGCACATTTGGTTTGACTTTCTAAGGAGCGTTTGGGACAAGGGGTGGATTATTATTATAGTCTTAGGTTATTATAATTGGATTACAGTAGTTTGCGCGTAGATTATTTTATTTAAGTTATAATAGTATGTGTTTAAAGTGTAAACTATTTTAGTTTGAGAAGGAAATAATAAATACTATCACATAGAAATAGAATAAGAAAACGATGATGTAAAATAGTAAAAAGTTGTAACAAATAATAAATTCTGTAGCAAATTGAGATTTTGAAATAGTGTTTACAGTAGTGAATTGAAGACTTTTAAATAATATTTACTGTAGCAAGAGATGAATAGAGTTTTATATAGTTTTTGTTCCAAACAACTCTAAGCGGTTAAAAAAGGGTTTTGAGTGAAAAGAAAGTGTTTTTTTGAACTTGAGAAGTTAATGGAAACATATCCTTAATGATTCTGTCTTTATGCTTGTAATTTTGTAACGTTTTAGTCCCTAGATTTTAGTATAAGATTTTTTCTGTAATTTGAACAAAGTTAATTCATAAACACTGTATAACGATTTTTCATTCTTATTCTTTAATTTTAAATGGTTTAGTTTGTACCTTGAAAATTTCAACCAAGGTGAAGTGTAATGTAATTTTGTCCTCGTAGTTTGTAAACACATTTGATTTTTAAGTGGTATATCAATCTATATTGATATGATAGAGCATATGATACTCTATCATGATTTTACCAGAGTTTGTGTAACATCCTGAGTTTAGGAGAGAAACATGAATGAATCGATATTACATCTGAATGTGAGTGATCCTGAGGACTAGAAAGTATGGTTAGAAAAGGCTTAAAAGAAATGAAAGTTACTATCTATACCAACAAGGTGCACTTTCTTATTCAGTAACTTAATCATAGGAACTCCAAAGTTAAACGTGCTTAGCTTGAAACAATTTTATGTTGGGTGACCTCCTGAAAATTTTCCTAGGATGTATGTGAGTGAAGACAAAGTATCCTAAAAGAACCTATGTTGGTTTGTGGGATCGTCTAGGGGCGTTACAATTTAGATGATTACGATTAAATTGTTATGAATTTTAAATTATAAAAAGTGTAGTGAGTTGACGTTTGCCCTACGTATAAAAGGAGAATTTATCAAAGGATTTCAATTGGTTGCACGAATCTTTCGCAACTAAAAATCATTGTTCGTCTATTTTACCATTCTTTTGTCTATTTGAATCAAATATTGTTAAAAAATCTTATCAATAATAAAGATAAGTTGTCTGGTATAGTTCTTAAAAGTTTGAAATTTGAGTAAAATTGGTTAACTTTAAAACCTATTAAATAGGGTTTTGCAAAGTTTGAAAATTTAAAAAATCAATTGATTTTTCTTTTGACAATATATGTGAGGTATGGAATTTTGAATCTCTAATCTCAAAGTTAATAGTTTTAATTTAATGCTATGTTAAACTTTGTTGGGATAGACCCAAGAATTAATTGATACATTAGATGTAAATTTTATGTTTAATACAATCGTAGAAATTTTCTATGTTCAATGGAATCCTAAACTTTTAATTCGTGTTTATTATATTTAAATGTTTTAAAATTTCTAAGTTCATTAGACTAAATTTGTGTTTATGAAACTTCAAAAACTAAATGACACAAACCTCAAAGTTAGAGACTAAATTTGTAAATTAATAAATGTGTGGGTAATTAAGTAAAATAGCTTTGACGAAAGTGAGCATACTCAATGATAATTGACATGAAGTTTCTCCTTAGAGGTCAAATGTTTGATTCCCATCTTCGCAGTATACTGAAGAGTTGAGAATTAGGTCCCTAAAATTTGAACCAACTATTTTTATTTTAAAGTTTCATTTAGTCTCTATACCGTGAGTTCAGTTTCAATTTGAAATATATAATTTAGGCAAATTTAAAAAAGCTATTTTTATATCACAAATGTTTAAATTTTTGACATCAAGACCTTAATTTTACGAATATATTTGTGATAACAAGAGTGATTATAGTCATAGAGCGACTTGAACTTGTAATTTAAGTATATACAACTAAATGTTGTAACCTTTTTAATTATTCAAATAGTGATTGTGAGAAAAGTGAGAAAAGTTTGTAGTTGAAAAGTAGGAGGGAGACAAGAAAGTATACAAAGTATATAGTAAAGTTAAGTAGGGCTTGCAAATTGGAAGATCCAAGAGAATGATAAAAAGAAAGTGCTTTCTTTTTTATCTCCCCAAAGAAAAAAGTGCTTTCTTTTTTAATTTTATAACATTAAATATTTGTCCCCATCAATTATTCTACAAGTTCAGACAAAGTTGCACCACCATATAATATATACACTTTATTTACATTCTTTTTACTCTAAGTTTTGCTAGACTTTATTTCTTAAATGAAATATATTATATATATATTGATGAAATTTGGTATGATATAGCTTTTTTGAAAAGTTCCTACCCTTTTTAAATTATTCAAATATATATATATATATAGTGGCGGATCCAAATATTTTAAATTACGGCACTATATAATATAAATCTATAAGAAAATGTTCTGTTCTATAAAGTTTCCGTCAACAAAATTTCTAGATTCGTCGCTGCTCTTATCTCTAATAATGTCTAACTTTAGGGATAAGATATCCAATTTATCATTCTAACTCGATAGTTCATCGTACTTTCAAAATTGGTCATTTTCTAATGTGAAAATGCTTTTGTGAATTTATATATATATCGATGAATTTGTTGATGAAAATATGTAAAGGGTGAAGAGAGGCTAAATTGGAAATTATGGTTAAAATGTAGGGACTAAAATGCAAATTAAATAAAGACAATTAATGAATTTTCTTTAAGTTCCAAAGGCTTTTAAAAAATATGATTAAATTAGCTGGTTTCCTCTCACAAATATTTCCTCATATTACGGAATTTAAAAATAAAATAAAAAAAAAGCTTCCTTTTCTTCTCTACATATTAACATTAATTTATTCTAATAATAATAATAAAAAGATTAATTTAATATACACTATATAACAATATCATTAGTTATAATCATAATACAACAAAAAAAAGGTTGTTTCTTTCTTTTTTGGGAGTGATATGGGGGACAAAAGAAAGTATATTAGATTTAAGCCATTTAGGGTTATTAATGATAATTCTTTTGCTAGACAAAATTTTCTATTTACCAAAAAAAAAAAAGGGGGGGGGGGGGGAAATTTAAAAATATCTAATGTTTTCATAGTGTGACATTTAGTTAGGCTGACGTAAAGACGAATGGAACATTATTCATAACCTTTTAAGATAGGAATGTTGCATAATTTTGTACAACGTACTACATATGTGCAATGTCTAGTTTTAAAATAGCGATTTTGTTCGAGCATCTTCGAGAAGATTAAACAATTAATTTACTTTCACTTCATCAAAATAAGTAACCAACCTAGTTATCTTACTTTATTTCAGATAATACTGTATTTGAAAGGTCATATATTATAAAGTATATATTTAACTAATCAACTCAGTATATAACTTAGTAAATAAGATATCTACAATGATTTTGAAACTCGATTGATTTAATCTTAAAATGACACATGAAATGTTGCTAGTGTCCATTAAATTTAAAATTGAAAAATAGCGATTAATTGTCGAGAAAGTGAGAAAGTTTGTGGTTGAAAAGTAGGAGACAATAAATTTTGTTGTGATTTCTATTTACATTATTTTATAAATAATTCATATTTCCTCAATTTTAAATTCGAAAAGACACTAATATAATTAGATCTGCTCTTCGTAGACAAACCTGGATTTGCGGGGTGCCTCCTCACAAAGGGGGTCGCAGTGACTATGCCCGGGCGACTGTTAACCAAAAACACAGGTTGAACATTTTGCATTGGAAAAGCCAAGAAAATTCATTCTTTATAAGATAGACATATAAGCTACTTCTCTCATTACCAATTGGTTTTAAGATGAAACCTCATAGTCATAATAGTTGTATTATCAACCTGTTAGAGGTTTGGTTCGACCACCTCACGTATTTAATTCAATGTCACTGAAAAAAAAAACCGTTTTATTTATATATTCACCAATGTCACAAGATATTTGTTAGTATCATCTATATTAAATTTAAAAAACATACAATTAAATTTTATATTTTTGTTACTGAAGAGGAGAGAAATAGAGTGAAATAGACATCCTTTCTCACTGATATGTCCAATCTCCTTCATGCCATTACTGTCAACTCTCAGTGATAGATACCCCCAACCTTCATCAAGACTTTGAAAAAGAAGCTTCGTTGGAGTAATCAAAGTACTTCTTATGACACCATTTTTGCCTTGCAATACACATCCTTTAGCCATGCAAACGTTCTAAAAATGTCTCAGCAGCATTCATGGCAGAATTTTCATGATTCGGGAGAGGGTTTTAGTTGGCATGGCTCTTGTAGAATCACCAAGTTGTCACCATGAAACCTTATATCACAGAGCAGTCGACGTTTTCGAAAATGGTTAAGTTTAAAAGAAAATGAAAAAGAGTCAGTCAATGATTCTTTTTATGATGTGAATATAGACATTGAAATATGAAGTGCACAATTTTTAAACAAAATCAACAAAAAGGGTTGGCGAAAAAACTAGAGTTGAGTTCCAGAGTTGTTTGTGTATAGAAAAATGTGTTATTATCAGTTCTGTCCAAATTTTAAATTTTGAATTGAAAGCATTTTTTTTTAAAATCATTTTTGAAAAAAATGAGAGATCGGTTGGTTCGTGATCCGAAAATTATTTTGAAAAACAAAGAATTTTGTAGAAAACAAAAAAATATTATTTTTTACTGTATTAAAAAACACATTTGATTTCAATTTAAAATTTTGATTCAAAATTTAGAATTTATATTTGGTTGTGAATTGAAAAAAACAATAATATATCTTAGGTTCACAAATTATGAAAACAAAATCTAAAAGCAAAGAAAACGATAATTTCTTGTTTTCGAAAATAGGTTATTTCAAGTGTAGAAATCGTTTTTGAAATCATATATATACCAAACATGTTTTAATTATTTTCTCTGTATTTTTTGTTTTAAAAAACATAAAAACGAAAATGAATCACGGACTAGAGGACCAAAACTTTTCAAAAAGATGTTTTATTTTATCCATCATTTCTCCAATATATAAAATTATGATATATTACAAAATAAATGGATAAAATTTCATCAATTTTGACTGTATAATAAGTTAGGAATAAGGCATTCACCTCAATTATTTGAGAAAATATTATAATTTAAGAAATAATCTGTCATTGGATAGTTTAAATATTTAAAGACAAAAGGTCAAGTTAGCACATAAGAGAGGACCTAATGACTTTTCCTCTTATTTATGAAGGAGGAAAACTCAATTAAAATGAAAAATAAAAGAATTTCTTTATATATAAAAGTGGAAAAAGTGGAGAAATTTGTTGGAGAAAAAAAATAACAAAGGGGAGATCGAGTGAGTTAGAACATATATTTATATTTTGTTTGTGTTTATTTGATGTGTGGTTCGACCTCTAGTACTTAATTCTCTGATTTTCTGATTTTCTCTCGATTGAATGGGTACGCTGATGTATGGAAGTAGAACGCTTGATGTTCAAGAACTTGAGCTTCAAGGAGTGGTTTAGTTCTCTTGCTGTTGGGAGATTCTCTCTAAACTCTCCGGAGTAAAATTTTCTCAATCTCCACAAATGAAGAGAACTCCTCTGTTATAGAGTTCTCTAGTAGGTTTTATGGATTTGAGTTAAATTAAGCATATTATTGGATTCAATTGAACTCTAGCCCAAATATAATATTAAATTAGATCAAATAATCATGGGTCAACTAGAAAAATAACATTTTTGTAGTTTTCATTTGGAAAATGGCAAACCAAATTTTACATTGCAAAAATGACAAAACGAATTAAAATAAAATAAAAAAAATTAACAAAAGTCAATGATACCCCTAAGCCTATAGACAAAACTATTTTCTTCGATTACAATAAATATAATTACACTTTAATAACTACACCAAAAATCATTCATCTTCAAACAATTTTGAAACAAGATCACGGTTTACCTTCAACTTTTAGGCTGAAAAACTCTTCATCTTTTACACTCAAACTCTTATTCTCAAATCCTCCATCTTCGATCTTCCATCTTCAAGGATCCAATTCTTTAATGGGTATCCAAAAACCCATATTAAAAATATACACAAAACTCACTAGTTTGCCAGGAACAAGGCCATCAATTCATGGCAGCGTACAAGTCACCGGAGTACATCCGACATCGCCGAGTCTCCAGAAAGACCGATGTGTGGAGCCTTGGAATTTTGATCCTGGAGATTCTGATAGGGGAGTTTTCGACGAACTATCTGAGGCAGCAAGGAGCTGCGAGGAACGAAGATGTGGCGACGATGAGGAAGAGTAGAAAGTGGAAGTATTCGATGGGGATATGATGAAAGGGAGAAAGAACGAAGAAAATTGGTGTGGTTGTTAAGGATCAAAATGAATTGCAATGAAGAGACGAAAGATCAACGATGGGGATTGAAGGAGGCTGTGGAGAAGATTGATGAATTGAAGGAGACGAAAAATTCTACTGATAATGAATTTTATTCGTCTTTTAGTAGTCAAGTTGAAGTGAGATATGTTGATAGAAAATGATTTTTTTTTGTTTTTCGTCCCTAAATTATAGGAATTAATTTATTTTTACATCTCTAAATTTGGTATTTGGTATTTTAATAAAAGTACTCATATTAACAACTTAATATTATTATTATTTCTTTTTCTTTTTCCAAACTATATCCAACTTAATATATATATATATATATATATTGCAATGATTTTTTTAATTTTAATTTCTTTTAACCATCGTATGAATTAATTTAACTTAGCTTAGAAATTGAATGAGAAAATTAAATTTAGAAACCAATATATTGACACAAAAAGATATTGCTGACATGATTGAAAGAAAATGTAGACGAAAATGCACCGTCATTTGATCTTCACTTGAGTTTGACATAAAAAATGTATGAACTTATTTGTTTTGGAATTAAAACTTCTGAACTTTATTTATTTTTACTTTTGTTTAGCATTGCAACTCCATAATTAATGTTGATTGATACTTTAATTCTTCAGTGATATTAACATATTATTATAGACTTTAATTAGTGTTTTTCAATGACATCGTGGTTATGTTTAAATGACTTTCTAAATATAATTAATGTAATGATTTTTAATTTTAATTCCTTTCAACCATCGTATGTATTAATGAAACTAAACTACTTTTATGTATGTATGTAGACAATGTTAAATATTGAGAAGAAGTAAATTTGAATTTATTAAAAAATATTGAAAAACAAATTAACCAGTTCCAACTGAATTACAAAGGGCGTGATAAAAACCAGATTGAACAAGGAATTGTTGTTGTAATTACAGTAAGGAAAACACAAAAATTAATGAGAAAACTAAATTAGAAAGCATTATATAAACACAAAGAGATATACAGACATTACGATTTGATAATTACAGTGTAACTATTATTGCAAATATAGAAGGCATGAGAATATGAAGTATATATATAATAAACATAATTAAAAAGAACAAAGTTCATAAGTAGTGTTGTCACAAAATATCTAGAAATGTTCAAACGAAAAATACGAAGCAAAAGTGCAAAAAACAAATAAAAACCCAAACTCAACTAGGTATTGAGTTTGTAAATGCTCTTGAATTGTGACCCATGCCCCCACAACGAGAACATCGTACTGTCTTCTTATTCTCTAAGCACGATAGGATCCTCTTTTTGCTTGGTCTTCTAGATGGATGTTTGACTTGAGGAGGACGTATGGGGTCCTCATTCGAACTTTATAGACTAGAAATTTGTTGCACATTACCAATAGGTCATGTTTCCTTACTATATAATAAATTGAATTGGAAACACGATAAACATTATGTGTATGATTCCAATCCAAGACTCTAAAAAGACAAGACACAACAAGCATGGAAACATGGTATATCATCTAGATTCCAACGACGACACGAGCAACTGTGGGTGAAGATGTTTACCAAAAACTGTTTGGTCCTATTATGGACTTCAAACTCATGTTGGTGAATATGTGGTTATCCATGACAAAATATTGTTGGATGAAGAAAGCTTAAGTAGGAATTAACAATTCAAATTTGGAAAACAAATCTGTATTTTATTAATATAATATGTGGGTTTAAAATAAAGAAAAACTAGTAAAGTTGGTCAAAGATTTAAACTAACTCTTAAATCCCGAACTATGAGGAGACAATTACAATTTGATAAATAGCAATATGACACATATAAATTAATTAAAGTTTCAAAAGTGCACAATTCAAAATAATTACAGTAACAATGAGACACACATTTTAGCAACTAACTAAAGTATCATAAGTGCAAATAACGAAATAATTACATTGTAGTTACAATAAGAGTATTTTCGTACTTAAAAATTGTGATACACGTTAGACATGTGATTTGCTACAAATAAAAAAAAAAAAAATGGTTTGCCATTCATCAAAATGACCCTAAATATAATGCTACATACCTGATTATTCCAATAATCAAACATGTGGATTGGTCGAATTTATGTTTTCAATTTTAGTTTGGGACGCATGCCACTTTTAATTAGTCTCGTATCTAATAATTTATAAATTTGTTATTAATTTAGTAAATGACGTGACAATTTGTGATTGTTCCAGAATTTCTCATGTGAGTGATTTTATAAGCTTTTCTTGACCATTCAAATTTTATTCTTGCTAAAAAACAAATATTTTATTTTATAAAAAAAATGCAAAACTAAAATACTTGAGTATTATTATTTAATCAAAATATTTAAAGGAAGACCAAGAGAGAGAAAGCGCTCTCGAAAAACCGATGGAAAAGTGATTTTTAGTTTTTGAAAAACAACATCAAATTAATGACGCAAGTTAATTTTAAATTTACAATATACTTTTTAATTTTTTTATTGCTCCTATTATTCTTCTATCTTTATTCATGGTAGACTCATTTTTTCTATTCTTGAAATAAATAATAAAATATTCATACTTTATTTTTAAAAGTTAATCATTAGTAGGTACAATAATTTAAACATTATGCTCTATTTTTCTTTTAATTTTTCTTAATTCAGTGTCAATTTTTTGTTTTTGTTTCTTCTTTTTATAAATTTTTTGAATAATTTTTAAACCAGTCTCAAATATTGATTAAGCTACGTAATTAACATAGTTTAGTGATAATTAATATGTATTACTTCTTTCAAAATCAAAGGTTTTAAATCTTTCGTATTTTAGTAAAAGTAATGAAACAAAATTTTAGCTCCATGCATCCCATGCCAATGAAGCATGGAGAAACACACTATATTCATAGTTTGCACTTTAACCTTTTATTCTATAACAAACCTAGAAAGGAAATTAAAAAAAAAAAAAAAAAAAAAGAAGATGTATTGAGCCTATCAAGATGAGCTACTCCCACCTAACCTAATACATACCCGACCTCCTCCCTTGTTCCTCAAGCTGCTGCCCCGGATGACAGTTGGTACATAGACTCTGGAGCTACACACCATATGACACATGACCTACCAAATATACAATATCGTTACTTCCCATATTTTGGTGGTGAACAAGTTTTCGTTGATAAAGGTAAGTCCTTGCCTATATCTCAAATATGTTTTAAAAAATTCATGTCACTATATGTTTTAAAAATAATTGATAATAATACCTTGGGAAAAAGGTTCAACCCTTGTAAAACACAGATGCTTATTTAATATATTTGTCTGAAAATTCATGGAATAAAAGAACATAAAAAACAAACAAACCCTAAAATCATAAGAAAATAGCCAAATATTTTTAAAGAAATTTATCTCACTTCACATTTTATCTTTTAAAATCTATAATTTTGTATTAAAAATAAAGATATAAATTAGTGGATAAATGTGTATAAATTAATAATTTGCATAAACTAGTTAGTAATTTATTTTGACAAATATATTAAATTATTTAATTTTGTTGGAAACTCAAATAAGAAAATGGTGAGAAAAAAATATGATAAAAGCTTTATTTTAGGATTGATTATGCAATTTCAAAATATTTGCCATCCATTTTCCCACTAAATGATTTTTTTTTTTGAAAAAAAAAACTTTCCTTAAGATTAATTTTTTTAAATTTTTTTAATAGAAAAATAGAAAAATTATTTTAAAGGAAAGAAATTCTAAAAATATTTATAAATGTAACAAAATATTACAACATCCAAAATAAAAATGGGTTAAGGTTATGAATTTATTATGTATAATCTGATGATCGAGTCGATTCCATGATTAAAAATTAATTCTATATCAAACCAGCATGAAATAAAACTAAATTATATACATTCTAATTATGAGAAGGGTGATCCGAACGTATTCGGATAATGAAATAAATTCTACTGATTTTTATGAAATTTAATTTCATATATTTAGTAACATGGATTGTAATTATATATTATATTCTATCTAAATTCCATTGATTATTATAGTGATATAAATATAATATATTTCAATAAGAATTGGGTTCATTTTCAATTGCACTATCCAAAGTAAATTAAACAAAGTCTCTTTCCTTTATATATTAATCCTTTGAGACATTAAACAACTTTGTTTATAAGAAACAAATTTGAATCCTACCACTACACTTGTAATAATGTTATATTCTTTTAAAAACTATATTCTATAATAAGAATTAAGAAAATTAAAAGATCTACCTAACTTTTGCATATGATATCCTAGATATTAAAAAAAGGGTGGATATACTATTGCATTTCCTAAATTTTTTATTAGATTTTTTTATTCAACTTTTTTTAGTTCAACGTAATACGAAATATAAAATTTGAACCTCTAAATTTTTATTTAGTTGTGTTAATATCCTTGATATCAGTAATAGAAATTGATGAACGTCTATCAATGTTAGTGATATACTAATAGATGTTTATCGTTGTCTTGTCTATCATTGATAAATAGTAACATGTTACTATATTTGAAAATATTTCATAAACGTAACAATTTTATTATTTAAAACAATTATCCATAAATAAATTAAAGTTTGATTTTTTTTCATTGTTTTTATAGAACATATAGCACAATGAATATGGAGAAAAGAGATGAATGAATCAAGCATTTTTTTTTCTCTGAGGACACAATGAACAAAGCATTGAAATGTCTTGAATTTGTTATCTGACACTTCGAACGATAAAAATATGAGGATTAAATAAAATTCATATTTTTTTAATTTATGATTTTGACATAAAGTTTAGAGAAATGTACTATATAAACTCTCTAACCTTAGAGATATGTCGTGGTTCTGTAATATGAACTATTCTCTCTAACCTTAAGTTCCGTTTGTTTCATAGGTTTTTCCATGAGATTTCAGACATATATTTAATATCCCGGTTTATTTCACAAAATTTTACTTTTTAAAATCTAGAATATTATTATCTAGAAAACTTTAAAACTCACTTAATATATCCCTGTAAAAATGTAAAATTTTTATGTGTTGAAGATAAACAACAGAAATATAGATTAATTAATTTATAAATTATTTATTACTATTAATTTTAAATAATCATTAAAAATAGATATA
Organism: Cucumis cinereus; assembly: GCA_037974625.1. NCBI lineage: Eukaryota > Viridiplantae > Streptophyta > Magnoliopsida > Cucurbitales > Cucurbitaceae > Cucumis > Cucumis cinereus. The sequence continues at coordinate 11,645,222 of JBBPDJ010000001.1, read as the reverse complement.
TTATTTTTCTTAATAAATTTAAACTAATACTTCTGTTAATATTTTATGCTACCTAACTATTTAATATAAAATATTATTGTTAATTATTAATATTCTAATTAATTTATATTAATTTAGTTATTTTTTAGTAATTAATTTAATTATGTTTAGTTAGAGATTTTTTCAAATATAGAAAAAAAAAACAAACTATTTACACTCTATAGAAAAAAAATCACTAGAAGACAAAAACTCATTACACTTTGATTTTTCTATGAAGTGTAAATATTTTCTTTATTTTTTTATTTTTGATAATTTCTCTTTAGGTAGGGTAGTTAAAAGTATTCCTTTATCTTTTATTTTATTATCTAAGCAACTAGTTAACATAACAATAAATTATTTTAGGTTAAATTTAATTGATCCGTAGCATTTAGTTAAGTAATTATTTAATTTTATTTTTTTTACAAATGATTGAATTGAGCACAAATATTTAACTTTCAGACATTAATTATCATGCATATCCAAACACATATATTAATTATCCCAGACATTTAAAATCCAAACATTCAAATCTTAGATATTTAATATCGATACCCATGAAACAATATCTGCGATCCAAACGACCCTTAATCGTAAACTATTCTTCATTTTTCCGTGAAAGTAACTAACAAACTAGTAGTGAACCACATGAATCTCTACACTACTGGAAAAAGAGGCTTTCTTGACGTTTGCTTTTTTTTTTTTCATTCTTGATGTTTTTTGACGAAAATGTCAAGGAAGTGGTGATTTTAAAGAAAAGATGTCAAAAATTTTGATGAAAAGGCGGAGGTGGACGTTATAGTTGTCATGAATATCAAAATTCTTGACATTTCTTACCTGCAACGTTCATTTTTCTTGACGTTTTTCAACTATCGTGAACTTTGACATTTTTCACGCTAGCTTGAAAGACGATTTTAAAGCCATCAAGAATATGAATTCTTGACGGTTTAAAAACGTCAAGAGAGTGTGCTTTTGTAGTAGTGCTATGTCAATTCTTAACTTTTCACACTTTTCTATTTATCCTTATTTGTCTATTTTATAACACATTAAAGCACGAAAAAAAGACAAACTACAAGATCACATCACGAGACACAAACATTAAAAATCACTCGAGATAAAGAATAAAAAGAAGGAAAGACGGTTGCTCGTCCAAGGCGTTTAACAACAAGAGGAATGATTCAATCATTCTAATAATAAAAGTTGTATCTTATACCATATAACTTAGCATGTGTGTGTCAATAATCATCACAATTGTTGGTCACATTACTTTACACTAAATGAATATAATAAAAACTTTTCAACTTGAAGGACTCAATAGCTAAAATACTTATAACAAAAGGACTAGATTCATAAAATTACCCAAAAAAACAAGAAGGCTACAGATGAATCAGATGAAAACATGTTAGCAAATAAAGCGGGTTTGGTTTTCTAATATCTTTTTGTCCTATGACAAAATATTTTGTAAGGAATCTCTCATCTCTACCTAAAGAATTTAATTTTTTTTTTTTTTGAAGATGAGATGAAAAATAAATAATAATAATAATAATCATAAAACCATAAATAGAATTAGAATTAGAAAAAAAAACATGTAAATTAAATTTGTAGCCCATTAAGAAGACCTAAGTTCATTAAGTATTCATTACATTATAATATAAATATATTTATAAATACACATTCCCACCCCTTCTCTTCTATCTCTCTCACCATTTCTCTTGGTAATAATTGTTCCATAAAGAGCCCCATCAATGGCAGCCTCCTCTTCTTCTTCTTCTTCTTCTTCTCCTCCATGTGGAGCTTGCAAATTTCTTAGAAGAAAGTGTGTCAATGGTTGCATCTTTGCTCCTTATTTCCGCCACGAGCTCGGTGCCTCTCACTTCTCCGCCATCCACAAAGTTTTCGGTGCGAGCAACGCTTCCAAACTTCTCGCTCACCTCCCGGTCTCCCACCGTTGCGAAGCGGCCGTGACGATCTCATACGAAGCTCAAGCGAGACTTCAAGATCCGATCTACGGTTGCATTTCACATATTATCGCTCTTCAACAACAGGTTTTCTAATAATTAAATTTACCACAATTCATCAACTGACTTTAAATTCGATGATAATAAACTTATCATGATTTTCAAAGAAAAGTAAACCGGTCTTACTTATTTGATATCATCAGTTTAAACTTTTGAGTTTGTGTTCGTTTATTCGAAACCCTAATTTTCGAAATCAAGTTTTATGGTTACTTGAATGGTTGGAGAAATTGTAGGTTATGAATCTAAGGGCTCAAGTGGCTTATTTAAGAGAACAAGCAGCACAAATTCTTCTCAACAATTACACTACAAGAAACCCTACTGAATTACTTTATGAAAAATCTCCATTTTATTATTCCGATGACCCATTATTAGATCTTCAAAGTTGGCTTCTGGCGGAGAGCTGCAGCGCCGCCGCACCGGAGTTTGAACCTGCGTCAGTGCCGTACGTTGAGATGAGTGTCGTCGATTCAAAACTCGCCGGAAATTTCTGCTGCTAAGGATTATTGTGGATCGTCCGATCTCTTCCCCTCGATGTTTTCAGATCAACGGCAAATAATAATTCGAAGTATGGGTGTCTTGTTTTTAGATAATTTGAATATATTTTCTGAATTTTTATTTTTTCTTTTTTGTTCTGTTTGGGTTTATGTGTGATAATTATGTGTAAAATTAAATTAAATAATATTTAGAAAAAAAAACCCTAAATGTTGATATGTATATATCAATTGGGAACCCTAAGATATATTTCTTTTTTGGTTTATATTTAGTGATATATTTTTATTGCATTTAATAGATCATGAGGATAAGTCCTTAATATCATGTTTCTAAACAACTAACATATGTTATTTATCGAAAATTTAAGAATTAAGGTCCATTTGGTACATAATTTATTAAGAAAAAAAAAATAAAACGTGTTTACATATTTAATTTTAAAAACGATTTCAAAAAACAATAACCCAGTATTCCATTTTCTATTTATTTTTAATTTTAAAATTTTTGTTTTAGAAATTATGAACCTAGATATATTATTGTATTTTCAAATTAACATCCAAACCCAGGTTTTTGAATTTTGATTTGAAATTTTAAAAATTTAAATAGAAATCAAATGTGTATTCAAATACATTTTCGAGGAAGATTTTTTTTTTTTTTTGTTTTTTAAAACAATTTTTAGACCACGAACCATACAAAAGTTAAGTATTTTTTTCTAAATTAAGTCAAACTAATTAGTACAACTAAGTTTTGACACTTACATGTATTTCCTTTTTGAAAACAAAAGGCTTGAATTTTCATATTCTCACTTGTATCAAATAAAGTTCTTGCTCTTTTTTCATATATAGAATATTAAGTGTTTACTTGACGTTTTACTACATTTCTGTTTGACAGACAACTTGAATTATGTTTCTAAAAACTGCTTTCGAATTCTGTGATACAGACATAAACATTCTAAAAACAACATTTTTATATTTTCATTATATCAAAGATTTGATTTTAAAATTTTAAAATACAAAATTATACTAAACAAAGATAACAACATTTAGAAATACAATATATCACATGTATTCATCTACTCAATTAATTTTTTTTAAAGTAAAACATGTATTATGTAATGTATTATAAACGATATAATATTACATAATAATAATTATACAATTTTTTCTTATAGAAAACATATTCATAAATAAATTAGAATCAATTTTTTTTAATCTGCTACGACCCTACACGTACTTGAAAACACGAAATTAAAGTCTGTTTTTATCGAATCTCTTGTTTCTTTGTTTTCATATTTTCCTACCAAACATGCCCTAGTTATTTATTTTCTTCATTTTTTTAAGAAACCATAGGATAATGCATTAGTCATCGCAACTATAATAAAAGAAATATTGTGTATGATAGACTTCTATCACTGATAGACTTGTATGATCTATCAATGATAGACCATCAACGATATAATTTATCATAGATAGACCGTGATAGTCTATCATCAATAAAAATTTATTACTAATAGACTTTGTTAGCTATATTGCAATTTTAATTAAAATATTGTTATATATGCTAATATTTTAAATTTGATTGCTATATTTGCAATTGTTCGTAAATTTTCTTTGAAAAATCTTTAAAGAAAGGATCCAACCTATTTAAGAAGAAAAAAAAAGGAAAAAGAAAAAGAAAGGGCTAGGGCATGGGATTAGTAAATTGAGATTTTTCATTTTAGATTGCTAACCATTAAAACAGTTCCAATAACCTAGCTTACGGCCTAATACTAGTAATTGAAATAAGGTTAATTATTCCCTAGAATAGTAAAACTATACTATAAACCAATACCAAATTAAGTTTATTAATGAATTATTATGGTTAAAATCTTTTTTAATGTTCAAGATTATCTTTTCGACTTTGAAGCATTCCAATTCGATTTTGATGATCATGGCCTATGAAAATCAAGTTTACAGAGGTAGAGCGACATCCATTTTGACCTCAAACTTTTCTAATCGTATCATTTTGTACTATGAACTTTTAATTTCATCAAATTTGACTTTAAATTTATATAAGTGTTAATTTTAACCATGGATTCAATTTATATTATAATAAGAAAAATAAAATATAATAATCTGAGAAATTTTCAGAAATAACGTTGTTGAATTTTCGTTCTACAAAACTAGCACTTTTTTTAAGAATTCTTCAACCAATATTTTTCGGTTCTCGAGCAAGATCGACCTCAATATTGTTTTGGCCATTCTTGGTACATCTAAAATTACACTGAGGTTTTACTAATTTTTTCAAAATTTTCAAATTCGTTATATTTACCCCAAATATTATATCAAAATCTTAACTAGTTTTATATCAAAATCTTAGTAAGTTTTTAATCTTCAAATGGATTTGTTAGATGAATCTTAAGTAATTTTATATCCATATCTAAGTTTTAACGTAAGAATTGACACAATGAAAAACTCAACCGTATTATTTCTGATAATTTTCTTAATAATCTTCATAAACTCATAAATTTTAATCCGATAGCAACAATTTTAAAGAACTTTGAGCACATACCCTTCCTCGTGGCTTTGTTTTTAGTACCAATGTCTCGTACCAATGAAGATAGTTGTCTTCACTTATATACCCATGATGAACACCTTATCTAACGAATGTGAGACTTTGGTAGCATTCCCAACACTGCAAATATAGCAAAATCTATCAGCAGAAGCTATAGCAACCTAAGGTTTATCATCATAACTTTGAGAATTAAGCCTAAATTTTTAAATATTTTTTTATCTGATTTCTATATTTGCATCTATCCCTAAAATAATATTCCCAAAATTCATAAATATCAAAAAAAAAAAAAAAATCTAGACAAAAGAAAAAACCCATAAACTCTAGTGGTATGTTTGTCTTAATTTTTTTACTTTATCAATTTTGCAATTCCATAACACACATATTTTTAATATCATATACATTTGAACAATTTAAAAAACACTTTTAAAAAAACATGCTCACACACATATTTAAAAACGCTTTTATATTGTATATCTTCCACTGAATTAGATCATTGGGGAGAAAACAATTAACCACAAATATAATAAATGAATGGCTATTTGCTAATGAACTTATTATATATATATATCTTTAGACATATGCATGCCTACAACTTTATCAATAAACCCTAACTACTACCATCTTTTTTAAATATAAATTTTCCTAACTTTGTTTCTTAAGATTAATTTATATATATATACCTACACACACTTCGTGTTCTAATTTATAGAAAAAGTTTCCTTAAATTTTTATTCTTTTTTTTTTAGAAAAAATTTAATGGATATTTTTGCAAATTAATTATTAATATTTTTTTCTTTTAAATTAAATTAAAATGTTTAGTATTTATATTGTATTCACATTGATATTTCTTTTAACAATGTACATGCGATAAGAGAGATCAGTAGGTGCACATAGTAATCATATATCAGTAGGTTGACACATTTATTAGATACATTAGTCACATTTTGTTTCTATTTTTTTTATCTTTAATTAAATTTTGTACTATATAATAGAAATATCAATTTATCTTTTATGTTTTTGTCGATGTCAAAGTCACAACGAAAAAAATCTACGAAAATGTTTGGATGTTTGAAGAAAACTTGGCTTAATTTAGACAAAACATTATAAAAATATCAGTAAAAAATTATTATAAATAAATTTAAAAAAACAATATATATTAGGAACCCCACGAGTTGCAACTTTTAATATTTAATTTTTAGTTTAATGTGTTAGTTTTCTTATTCTTAGTAACCCTAGATTTCTCTAAGAATAATATTATATTTTATTAATTAAATATCAATGGAAGTGGGACCCGATTTCAATATAATAAAAAAAATATTGCAAAATAAAGGTAGTTATATTATACATATATTTTTGTGATTTTAGGCTTCTTTAATAATAAAAAACAATTGTGCCAAAATAAGTTAAAAGTTAATGGCAGTTGATTTTAGGGGGCATATTTAATTTGAAAGGTAATTTGTAATATTTCATGTCTTTTTAGATGTGTTTGATTGCAAATTCATAAATTAAATTTTAATTTAATCAATTTTTTAAAATGTGTTTGAAAACATATATTTATAAACTATTGAGTATAGTTACTCTAACATGTAACTAATCAATATACTTGTTTTATGTTATTTTGCATAAATATTATTTTGTAATATCATATAATATATAAAATATTATGTAATATATATTTTTTGATTTAACAAAAAAATAATTGAGTAATTTAGTTTATAACATAAAAATACTATATTTATTATTGTCTTTTTTAATCTTTTTTAATGTAATAAATTCTGTATTTTAAAATTTCAAAATGTGGATTTACTCCAAATGTAAAATTGCTGTTTTTAGAAATTTTGTTGAATGAATCACAGAATCTGAAAAACAGTTTTTAAAAACAAATTGAGACTATCTATTAGGAACATATTGTTGAACTCGATGAACCTAAATATATATTTTTGTTTTTGAAATTTGATTAAGAATAATTTAAATTATTTCTTTTTTAAAAATAAAAATTATAATTCAAAATTGGGAGGTAATAGATATAAATTCAAAAACAGAAAACTAAAAATGGTCTCGTTTGGTAATCGTATGGTTCTTTTGTTTTTAGTTTTGAAAATTAAGCATGCAAGCACCACTTCCATCTCGGGATATATTTCTTGTTTTTGTTATCTACTTTCTACCCATACTTTTAAAAACCAAGCCAAAATTTTAAAACTTGTTTTGTTTCTAGAATTTGGCTAAAAATTCAACAATTCTATATACTTAAGTAAGGAAATCATGGTATGAAAAATAGATTTTATTTTTAAAAATCAAAAACAAAAAATAAAATGATTACCAAACAAGCTAAAATCGTTAATAAATTGGGTGTTCGTTGGTTTCTAATTTGAAAAGTGTGTACTTATTTTCACATAATAAGTATTAATTATAAAATATAGAAAAAATTCAGATTTTATCAATAATATACACTTGTGAACTTCTATCAATATGTATCAATATCACTACTAAACACTGATAGAAGCCTACTAGTCTATTAGTGATAATCTGAAAATTTGTTATATTTTATAAAAAATTTAATTCATTTAACTATATTTAAAAATAGCTTTAAATGTAACCGTGATTGAAATTGAACATATATAGAATATGTTTGAGTTTAAAATTTAATAGTTATTCAAATATTTTTGGGCGGGATTTTTTGGTAATTAGAAATTAGAAATAGTTGCTGGAAGAGTTAGTGGTGCATATGAAAAGTTGGTAATAATTAACCAATCTATATTTTTATAGCCATTAACAATAGTGGAATCCTTAATCATTCTTCTCATAAATATAGAATGACAATAATAAATATGGTTGGTCTGAGGTTTGAATTATCAATTTATTTTTAAATTATGCCTTTAAAATTTGAATTTTATTTTATGTATAAATAATATTTGGCATTACCAATATAATTAACTAAATTATGATCATAAGGGACAACTTATTAATTAGGACAAAAATTAGTTGTTTTGGCCCAATGTGACATGCAAAAGGTAGAAAGAAACAAAAAGTTAGGCAAAATAAGACATTCAAACACTTCCTATATGTTGCTACAAAATAATAATAATAATAATAATAATAATTAAAAAAAAATTATTGTACTTTTATTTCTAATTTTTCATATATTAAGTATATGTAGGGTGCAACATTTTTGTCGATAACTCAATATTTCTATATAAAGGTATGCATATGTATACATGAATTTGATCGACATCAATATGAGAGGTTTATTAGCAACCATATGATTGTACACTCTCAATAACATGCTTTTCACGTCGTTAATTAAATTTTTTTAATGAAAATTTTGATGAAAAATATGATAATAAAAATGTCGATATATGGATGAAATTTTTTTAAAACTAAAAAAAAAATGACAAACTTAGGGTTGGTAACTTATTTGTTTTATGTTTTTGTTTTATAATATTAATTTTTAAAAACGTCGGTAGTTCATTCAATTTTATGTTTTTTAAGGACGAAACTTGTTTAAAATTATGAATAAAATTGAAAATGAAAAAAAGAACTTTTAAAAAAAATACATTTTTTAAAAATAAAAAACAAAATCAGTTACCGACATATATGGTTTTTGTTTTTAATAAACAAAAATTTAAAAGCAAAATTTAAGGAACAGAAAGAACAAAAACAAAAATTAAAATGATTATCGACAGAGGCCTTACTAAGTCAAATTTTATGATTATTTATTATTTATCAAGATTATGGTGTCATTAGTGATTTTTCATTGACGCTTTTGTTAATTATATTTCTTAAAGTTATCTATGATTCGCTTCTTATGTCCATGTTGGACCCATAGACATACCCTAAATAGCCGTCATACAATGAAAATATTGATTCAACCTCTCATGTTAACGTTAAATGTATGAAAACGTGGAAAATATCGATGAAGCTATCACCATGTCGATAGAGGTTTAATTAAATGCTACGAAGATCATAACATTGTTTGACTTTGTAATTTGACTATTATAGTACCACAAAATATTAATCAATCGAAAACAATTTTAATAGTATGAAACAATAATATGATTTAGTATTAAAAACATTTTAAAATAGTAATAATTATAATTAAATCATTTTGTTTAAAATTACTCTTGAAATAACTTTGGTAAAAAAAAAAGGGCATGGTATTTGTTCAACTGCTCTCTCAAACTTCAATACTTGTTCAACTGCTTTCTCAATTATTGAACCTTAAAGATCAATATTCAAACTTGAATTAAATATACAAATTCATATGATAATTAGAACTAAAAAAAAGTTTAAATATTAAATATATGTGTGTGTCAATGCAAATGTGAACATGAATGTTATGAAGAGCTATGAAAAGAAGGTGATTAAAATATTTAATTACAAATTCTTCCTATAAATCATCCTTTTCATGACGTTTAAAATCATCTGATTTCTTATGTTCCGAAGTGATTTTGCCATAGTCAACATTATTTTTTTCACTAGCCAAGTCACTTTTATACAAAAGTATATATGTGTTTGGTTACCCAAAAAAAGTGATTTTAGAAAAGTAAGAAACCACTCAAAATTAATTTTTGAAGTACTAGCTCTCTAGTGATTCTTAAAAAAAACAATTAACCGAAAATCACCACCTAATTTTATATAGTTTTTAAAATACTCAAAAGACTCTTGATCTTTTAGTAATTTGATAGTTATAAAATCACTTTTGGTATCAAACATGATTGAAAATTAATTTTAAACATATGACAATCATTTTTAAGAGTTTGTTACCGAACATAAATTTGATTAGTTTCTTTAATTATTAGACAACTCTGATGGTTTTTTTCTTTTGTACATAGAATATAAAGATATATAATTTAGGAAAACTAAAGTATAATTAAAAAAGAATAATCAAAGATAATGTCGATGGAATCCTAAACCCTAAACCCTAAACCCTGAACAATTATTAAAGAAATGTCGAATTAATAAATACATATTTTATAGTTAAAATGTTCGTTTTTTGTATTATATTCACATTTGTATTATATATTAATTCATCAAACTCTTGGATGAAAGATTTTGGATAATTTCTTCTAATGATATATATATATATGTGTGTGTGTGCGTGTGTATTTTGAAAGAATATGGGATCAATTTTGAAGTACTTTTGGCCCTAATAAATTACTTTTGATAAAGAAAATTAAAATTAATCACCAAACAATTTTGATAAGCAAATTTTAAATTAATCACACCAACTTAAGATATATAATACTTGTTTAATTTTTTTTGTCTCCCATTATTTCACCCCACGAAAATTAAATGGATAATTGAGAAAAAAAAATAAGCTCCACAAGCAGAAAGTTGAGTACTATATATGTATCTATATATACACAATAACAAATTTGTAACAAAATGTAATATTATGATTATATATTAAATTGTGTTTATACTTAGTGCACATTAGAGTGTTGATATGTAGTTTGAATAGGAAACATTATGTTGTTTCAAAATACTAAAAATATCCCCAAGTGGATTTACTTACCCTAAAAATCAATATATGACTCGATCCTTTTTTTTTAATATGTAGGGGGGAGAATCAAACTTCTGAACTCAAAATTGTGAGATATGTAAACTTTATGACGGTCGAGTCATAATCGATATTAACAAAATATTACTTGTTTGGCTAAATATATTATAGTGTCTCTAAATTTACATTTGTCTTTATATCCGACTTTCGAAAGAGAAAAACTAACCTGTAGAAAGTTTGAGTGATTTTTACCTATATGTCTTTATTACTCATGACATAAACTAAAAATATATAATAATGTGCTCACGACCTGAAAAAAGTTCTAAAGGAAACAATATAATTTTAGGGTTGTCTTCGTATATAGTAAAATGACATCTTATTTATAAATATAGTAAATAGAAAAAAAAACATTGAAATTTGTATTTATGTTTGAAATTATTTTTGGCGTGTTGCCATTTAAAACAAATTCTCATAATTTTATAGATAATGAATAATTTGAAGATATCTAAGTAAGCTTAATTATATATATATATATATATATATATATATAAATATATGATAAATTAAAATATTAAAATAATAAAAGAAAAATTAAATTCATATATATATATATATATATATATATATGATAAATTAAAATATTAAAATAAAAAGAAAAAATAAATTCACATGGTTGAAAATGAGATATGGCAAAAGACAAAAAAAAATAATAAAAAAACACAAGGAGAGAGAAAAAAATAAAAAATAAAAAATACAAGGAGAGAGAAAGAGTGAAAATTGCGTAAAAATGAACAAAATGAAATCACGTTTAAATTGGAGTTGTGAACGTGACATAATAATACTTTGTGATGTGAAGGGTATGCAGATACATACACTTCGACAGATAAGTTAGTTTTTTAGGTTAAAGCAATATTTACTTAATTTTTCCATTTGAAGTTTATTTCTTGAAATCATAGATTCAAATCTCCATCACCTTTGATTCGGGTATCAAATAAAAACCAAAATTTCAATCTTACCCCTTATGCATTAAGAGAGAAGACAAGTCATTGCATCGATAAATAAAGTTAAATTTGGTTATAGGATATGGAGTATTATTGCAATTTTTGGTCTCTAATTAATAAATATATGGTAGATTCATTTAAATTATAAAACTGTTGAAAACTTTTACGAATATAGCAAAATGTTACCGTCTATATCTACGATAGACCATAATAGACAAATCGTGATAAATTACTATCCGAAAACAACCCTATATATATATATATATATATATATATATATAGCCAAATCAAGTATATTGGATAAAATTAAACTTGAATTAATACACTAGGCTAACTACATGCACTTTCATTGAGTTAAAATGTTTGTTACTAAAGTTTAGTATATGCATGTAAATAATATTTAGTCTTACACTATATATACGTAGATTTTGAATTTTAATATGTGATAATTTTGATCCTTTTTATTGATCGATTTAATTTAGCCTTGACTTTCTTACACATGAAAGATCGATAAACTGCTTAAAAAGAAACCAAATATGTTTATAAATAATTTGGATTAAATCGTGTTAAAAAGAACATTGTTCATTTAATGATCATCGTCTTCACTCGCAATCGTATTGATATACGAATTAGTTACAATTAAATTAATTTTCGTTAATCTTCCATCACTCGTAAAATTAATTTTGGAAAAAATAAACTTGAACACGATTACTTTCAATTAATTAACTCGATACTAATAGAAAAAAACTAAATCGTACAAAATTTTCCTAAACTTTTGTATCTTGTGTAAGAAATTAAAAATTAAAAAACCAATGTCAATCTTTGAATAACTTTCAAACGAATTAAAAATCACCCTTCTAATTTTTTAAAGGAGATTTTTTTAAAAAAAAAAAAACCCTTATTTTATCGATATATGAATACGAATCTGTTTCACATTAAACCTTGAACTTTTAAAAGTTACACTAATACTTTTAGCCTTACAAAAAAAAAAAAAACATTAAAAATGCTCGTACCATTATTATAATGATTAATTTGTTTGAAAATTTATTTAGTTTTCTTTTTAAATATCAATTTAAAAACAAATTATATAGATATCTTTTGTTTTTCATATAGTTAATCCCACCTTCTCCCATTTGTTCAGTTCTTGTGCCAATTTGCTCGTAATAAAATATAAAAAAAAACTTCAAACTAAAAGGGTAAAATAAATTAATATAGTAAAATGAACAAAAATATTTAGACATATATATTAAAATATCACTGTCTATCATCTTTAGCTAGTGATAGATAGTGTGTCTATCAACATTATCACATATAGACAGCGAAATTTTGTTATAATTGTAGATATTTTAAAAAAAATTAGTATTTAATACAATTACCTTAAAATCAAAATCAAAATAAAAATCCCCTTAAAACTTACTAAAATGATAATTAGTCAAATACAAACAAAACATATTTGACTATTAACACACACAATTATTGAAAACTCAAATTAACACACACTCAACTACCTAAAATACATTTTTGATAAAAATGAATAAATCCTAAGATCCCCTCGACACTTCTTCGACATGCCATGAAAGGCATGTTTTTAGGCTTTATCGTAAGGACTTTTCTTAGTGAAAAGAGTCAATAGTTGGGGTCTTAAAGTGATAGATTGCTATTCTCTTAGTTAACAAGTACCGTTTCTTCGTGTGGGAATTGCTTGGTAAACCCTCGAAGCTAGCTGCATTTTTGGCCTCCCCTCAACTTAATTTAGGATTACACTGATCTACAAGGTAAAATTCTAACATTTTGAATAAGGATCTAAATTAGACCAAATTCAAAACTTAAAAATTAAAAGCATAAAATTTTGAAATCTAGAAATCAAATAAAAACTAAATCCAAAACATAGTGAAAATAGTATTTTTTTTTTCCTAAAAATTTATGCGAGTTTGGCTTTATTTATATCAAACTCCTTGGGCTATTTAAAGCCACATTATTATGCTTCAATTAATGTCAAACAAGTTCCACATATGAGAGGTCTTGTGAATGGAGTTTTTATTTTGCCAAACCCTCATCATTCATTGTATATTTTTCTTTCTTTTCTACATGCATATATATAGTTTATATTTTAAAATAGATATGTAACAATCTTAATTGCTTCTAGGTATTATATTCTGACCTAAAGAAATTAAAGGGTAATTCAATTAATTCTAACTTTTCATATGAGTTTTACTAAACTATTTGGTTTAGGGTTTAAGGGTTCGTTTAATTAAAGGGTTTTTAGTCAAAGTGTAAGATTCCATGAGTATTAGAGCTTTTGAGTTTAGATTGGATATAATATTTACGTTTTTTTTTTCATTTAATTTCTATATATCTTATTTATAATGTCAAAGGTTGAACATGCTAATAATTAAGCTTGAACATTGTGGAATATGATGTGGAGAGACCACCCCATGGCTAGATTCTTTAGATGGCCTAAATGAAAATATAGGCAGCAAAGTGAATGCAACTTACAAGGACACATGGAGTAATTGCTACACCATTGTGATGAAGATTGAGGAAGCAAATCTAAAGGAAGTTAAAAAGGTATGTAAATTCTAACTCTTATTTCTATTTTCACTTGGAAGTCAAATTCTAGGGACAAACATGTGTGGTTGATAAAGTAAAGGAAAAAAGAAGAGTAATTCTCTCATTGGTACTAAAGCGCAAACCAACAAATCATAATTCTCTCTTACCAATAGAGAAGTTAAGTGTTTGCTTGAGTAGAGATCATACAAACCAAACAACCATCGTTAATTCTTAGTGTAAGGTTTCACAATGGTCTCAATGTAAAAAGGTTCAAGAAAGTGATGAACTTCAAGTACTAAAAAGGAAGTGTATGACTTCAGTTGCAAATGTTTTCGTTTATAGCACTTTAAGTTTGTGTGTGTTAAGTCTAGTTAATTATCTTCTGTATTCTCTACTTTGAAAGTAGAGAAAAGGGTGTGGAACGGTGCGAAAGCTTGAGAGAATTATGAGTGATTGTAATAACTTTTCACATAGTGGATTTCTTTCCTTGTGTAGGCCATGATTCCTTGTGTAGGCCATGATTTTCTTCATAATTGGAGTTTTAATTTACACGTAAATTCGTGGTTTCCTTGGTTTTATTGTTAAATTTGTCAATTGTTTTTATGCCTATCCTTGGGGTAGCAACGGAGAGTGATGTATTAAAGAGTAGCAACATTGTTTGAACTCCTACATCATAATCAATAGAATTCTTGAAACATGCTACAATGTTCTGAATAGTGTGAATTGTTCAATATTTGCAAATTTGCTAGAAATAAAGCAGGACGTCAAATTTAAGGAGTCCAGTAAAATTTTTCATGGAGAAATTTGAAGGAATGATCAACTTCAGCTTGACGAAAGTGCAAGTCAATGGTGTGTTAATAGTTAATACAATCTACATCATGCACAAGATCTTGGAGGAACAACCGAAGCAATAATCTTCCTAAAGAACTGAGCATTGGTTGGTTGGTCGTCCAATGGAGTTCAAAGGTTGTATAAGAAAGGTTTATAGGAAATGCAAACTTGGCACATAAAAAAATAATTGTCCAAATAGTGCATGTTCGTCAAAAGACTTTGAATCAGATATTGATGTTGTCTCTTTCGTCAAAGAAACCATAGACAAATGAACAAAATCTATTCTCATATAGTTAGGTGAAAAGATAATCGTTGATGAATCAATTTATATGGTGCAATAAAGTCTCACGTAGCTCCCATGAATGCACATCAACAATGACAAAGGTGTGTAACTAACAACTATATTTTCATAAAACATGATCATGATTATCTACACCATGCCTAGGTTTCTATAAGAAAAAGAAAAGATTAAACTTTTCAACATGCAATGCAACATGGAAAACAGATACACATAACTTCAATCATTTATAATTTAAACATACAAAGAAACATCTATGTTTGTTGAAGCAACTAATCTTCAAAAAATAATAATAATAATTAGAGAGTCATAAACATTTTAAATGAAAGTGTGGCATATATGTCTAATCAAAGTAAACTCACTTTATCAAAACCAATATAAATCAAATAATAATTTTAATATAGGATATGAGCATGCTCCTATTTCTAAATAAAGATGTTTGTCCTAGTCACATGAGCAAAGATTCTTTCTTTAATTGTTTTGAACACCTAACTAGGACCATCAACATCTAATAATGGTCACATGATGAAATGATAAAGTGTTATAAGATTTGAACATGATGAACAACAAAATGTTGAGCAAGTGGATGAGAATGTGTGCATGTAATGACAATATACTTGGGGTACTTTTAAAATAAACACAAATATTCTATCTACACTCATATAGTGTCATTCCAATCCATGTAAAGTGGACTAAATGGAAATAATTTTTATATATAAAGTTGACATGTTCTCTCTAACAAATCAAGATATAGTGGCCAACAAGTTCAAATGGCTAAATGCCCCTTTGTCTTTCCTTATGGTTGGTCACTTTCAAGATCTACTAATATCCAAAACCACCTGACAACTTAACCATCCATATGGGAAAGAGGTGGGTGAGAGTCATAATTACTAGGGTTTGGGAATATGGAGCCCAAAGAGTGAGCCCTACATGTCAATGGGTGTGGGTGACATGACAAAGTGACTAAGTCAAACCCACTATTTATAACTTTAATCTTTCTATGTTTGGATTATATTATCGTGTCTTATTCTATTGTTAATGGAAATGAAAATTTTCACCCCTTCCCACCAAAAAAAAAAAAAAAAAAAAAAAAAAAAAAAAAAAAAAAAAAAATAGAATCAATTAGTAAAACTCATTTCAAATTTAAGAATCGAAAGATTATCCTTATTCTTTAACAGAGTACTTAGATGTTTTAGATATGATCTCTCGTTTTGGATGGACATTGAGATTAGATGCTAGGCAATGGGATCCTTGTAACAGATATCGTCACAAAATTTGCAGCGTTTAAACGTATTTACTAATTACGTCTAACTTTGTTCCACTTTTAAAGTAGCTTTGAAATTGTCTTAAATTACGTGATTGTACATATTAGACAACACAAAATGTAACAATTTATACATCTTTTGGGCAATGTGGACTAGTAGTCTCCAAGTTTCTCAAGCTCAATAACATCTTCACTACCAACTTCTACTCCTAAAGCTCTTATAAGAATTGAAAAGGGACCAATAAAACTCAATTTTGGAGCCAAGTTGGGACAAGTTTTGACATCTTAATTACTTTAAACGTTTAGTTGGTGAGAAAAGAATTGGTCATTGAGCACTATATGATGCATTTATGGCTCATCAAATAGCATATATATATATATATATATATATATATATATATATATATAAGACCTCACTAAACATACATGATCACAAAAAAAAACTCCCACTTTACCTAAATTAGAGCTTCATCTATATAAGTTTTTTTTGTACCTTTTTTGAGTTTTGTGTCCTCTATTTCAATCTTTAAACTTCAAATGAGAGAAGAAAGTGAGGATGTTGTAATCATTTGGAAAACTTGCAGTCCTTGTTCCATAAAATGTAGTGTACTATTTTCAAGGAATAACAGATATATTATTTTGAAATATAAAATATAAAATTACTATAAAATATTTTGTTATATATGTTATGAGAATAATAAAAAAAAAAGAATAATAAAAAGATAAAATAATCATCATTTTTCATTTTTTTTTTGTACTCACATTTCCTATAATGCATAGTTTTGACCACAGAGAATCTTGCATTAGCAGAATACATTAAATTTCAAATTAAATATATATATATATATATACACACACATACCATACTGAAAAATTGCAATGAACAAGATAGGAAAGGATGAATCGGAGAGGAGAGAACCACAAATAAGGTTTATTGGAGACGATGAGAGAGAGACGTCGATGTGTTTTTGTTTAACTTTTTAAGTGTTGTTTTTTAGAAAAGAAAAAGAATTATTTTTAAAATAATGAATTTATGAAATAAGTTAGTTTGAAAGAAAAAATTTAAATAAATTAAAAAAAAAAGATTTTGAGTGTTTGAATATGGTTAATCTCTCAATTGATGCCAACTCAGACAACCATCTTTTGACGATCAAATCTGACCCCCTCTAGCAACCAACTTCATCAACAAAGTGCATCATTTATCTCAAACAACCAACTCTAAGCTCTACTCTAATATAATGACCAATTAGATTCAATCATAACTAATAAAGGTTTTCTAAATATAAATTTAAAATTATTAGCTCACAGCGTGTGTTTGATAGTCATTTTTTTTAATAAATTCACATTAGTAGATATAATTTGAATATATAGCAAACTAAACAATTTTTTTTTATGAAATTACATTTGAGAAGGTGGCACCAAGCACATGAGTGTTTTTATTTTAAACGATTTAAATAAAAAAAATGTGTAAATGAACATGAAGTTCGAAAAAGAAAAAAAATACGAGTCCATAAATTACATGCTCTTCGGTTAGTTTTCTTAAGTAAAAGAGTTAATTTAGCATTATGTTTTGATCCTATAATGTCTGAAAACAAATGAAATGAGTGACTACGTATCTTTTGACAACTTTAAACTAGTTTTTTAGACCAATTTTACGTACAATCTTATAGTAATATAATAATCTCATATTATTATAACTCAAAAACTACCATAAGTTATTACATAATCATTGACTATAATAATCTAATCAACGTCTCAAATATCTCTTGCTGTACAACAATAATACATAATTTCATCCATTCATAAACTGATGTGTTAAAAAATCTTAAAAAGAGATGTTTGTCTACGTCACGTTATCATAAAAAAAAACATTTTAAAAAGAAAGATAAAAACAATAATGATTAGGTCTCCCTCTCCACATAGCCTATTATTTATTAAAAAGAAAATTACAAGTTTTAATTTGATCACTAATGACCCACGTGGAAATAGACAAGTTAAAAAAGAAAAGAAAGAAATTAAGGAATGCTGAGCTGGACGCAAATGAACATGGTAGCAAGTGGGACCCAGCAAGAAAAAGAACCAAAAACAGAAAGGAAAAAGAAAAAAAAAGAAGGTGAAAAAAACAGTGGCACCTGCGGGTCACGTCAACGTCAAAATCAACGAAGTTCATGGTGACACGTGGACAACAATCCAGAAATAGAGTGCGGCTATTTTTTATAAATTAACTAATTACTGTTTACTTTAGTCAGTGTCAGAAATCCGAAATAAGCTACTTGGGATGCTTAATAATAATCATCACACCTTGTTGTACTTTGTTCAACTCAATGTTTTGGAACGTAGTTCTTGTTTGGTATCAACTTTGTTTTGATGTCTCTAATGTTTTTGAGTTGAATTGAGTCGTTACTTAGGACAGCATTTGGGTAAGAACTGTCAGTAAAACTATAATTACTTACTTTTGCTTACAGTAAATATGTACTCATCTATGCTAGCTATGACTAACTTCATGTTATCAACTTTGACAACCACCTTTTACGAAAATCTGATAATGACCACCTCAAGAGTATTACAGAGAACAAAAACGAACAAGTGCTAGAAACAGAGAAAAGCTGACCATGGAAATTGATAGATTTGAATTCTTGGCTTCATGCTCCCTTTTTTAGCCTCCATACTGGGGTTTCTTGAAGATCTTTTTGTGGGATAAAATCGATGAGAATAAGGTCATAATCACTTCCAAAACTTCTGCAATTCTGATTTTTTTTAAAAAATCTGTACATTTTTTAAAATCTGTACAGTTGTCTTGCAATTCAATAGCATCAGAAATTGCAACCAAATAATCATTGAGCAATTATGATCTGAAAGTTGATTCGGGGCAAAGTGTTCGAGTCTATTTATAGCCCACAATCTTAATAAGACAAATATACTAATTCTTTGATTGTCAATTGATTTTGTAATAAAACATCATGGTATTTATATAGTATTGGAGCCAATGAAACTCAAACAAACATTTGGTCCAGAAGAAAAAAAAAAAAATCAAATCCATGAATGATGAATCCACCCAAAAGATACCATCTTGAAAGACCATGTTAAGAATCTCATATAGGAAAAATCAAAGAACCTCACAATTTTATTAACATAGATGGACTACTCATCGACTCTTCTCACTACCAAGTGGTTTTGAGATAAAATCTCATATTATCTAATATTTCGCTCTCCTCTCATTCTTCGATAAGGTTTCCATGTTCCAGATAGCAGCCACAGTATCTCCTTTCTTAATAGTGTACTATCAAACAACGGGCGCTTGACTTTATCCCATCTTAGGTTGTGTAACTGTGAACCTCCTTTGCAAACTTCCAACTCTCTGTCTTATTTTTATACAGTGACAACAACTAAATTATACAGATCCTTCTAAGTTAAGTTCTAACCTTGAAAATTGATTTCAGTTTCATCCCTCACATTTTAAAAGCCTAAATTATTCTCGTTAGGTATTTTAACTCAGGTTTTTTTGTTTTGAATATTAAAGGATGAAAGCATTGATGATAAATTGAAATTTTACAACGATGATAACCTTTTATATGGTCCAACTTATTATAATTTAGTTTTTAATCTCTCTAATTTTAATTAAAGTTTTATCAGGAATCAACTATTACTACTCTAAAACTTACAAAAGCCCCGGTGCTAAGACATCTCTCAAATCTAAATGAGAAGGCCAAAATCAGCAATCAATCAGGCTACTTAAAATCTAAGACATTATGCAACTTTTAGTAAAAATAAAAAAATAATAATAAGGAAAACCAAATGACATGTTTAAGAATATATAGTTTTCTATGATTTTGAGTAAAATTTCTGTTCCTTTTCATTCCAGTTGGGAAACATATATATAAATATATGACATATATCCCCTAAATGGAAAAATAGACACAGGTAATACTGTATGTATTGTTCCAATCTTGCTGATCTCCAGTAAATATCATGCTTTCAGATTCCAGTACCTATATAAGCAGACAAAAAGGAGATGGGGCTGCTTCTAACCTTGGAAATTGATGCTACTTGCTGTTTGTTGCAACTTATTGCACTTGGGGAGATTGCATGAATAGGAACTGCAGGGTGCATTAATTTGGGTTACTTGAAGGTATGATAACCAAGAGTCCAAGACAATATGGAAAAACATATCCATTCAAATGTAGTCATGGAGTCGAGAATGAATACCTCAAATGATCTTCCCAATCTTTCGTACTCCAGCATGCTTAGAGCAACCTCACAACTCTGCGAGACTATAGGCTCAGGATCCTTTGAATACTCCTTGAGGAGTGCTATGCTTTTTTCATCTGTAATTTTAATGAAAAGAAAGGTCCAATTAATAGTGAAGCAGAATGCAACAGAGGCAACAGCTAAAATTGCCAAAAGGAACTGAAAGTTGGGTGATGTAAAAAGATGTTGTCAATGGAGCGCAGGAACTTGTTACTAATAACCATAGCAAGTCAAATATGAAGAAGAAGATGGGAGCAGGTGAAATATGAAGGAGAAGATGGGAGCAAGTATCAGCTTCTTCCATCCATTTCCTGGACAAGAATCTTGAACTCCATCATGGTTTCATTAGTCATGAAACAATGTTCATAATAGAAAACATAAAAAGATAAGGTATAATTCCTACTTTGATCCCTAACTTGAATATTAAGGATTATTTAATTAAAGAGTCTCTACAAACAATTAAGAAAATGAAAATTCCCTGGCAGCATGTCTGCCTATGTTCTTTAACATTTAACAATTTCACTCTCCGTAAGGCAACTTTTTTTTAATGTGACTCACACTTTAGCCTCAACAGAGCTATTACGCCTCAAAGCATCTTGTAAATCAAGAAACACTGCATATCAGATATAAATTCTTGTCTTTCATCATATAACTATAACCAAGAACCATTCACATAACAATGGCAGATCACTTTACCTTTTCAGGATTCTTTACAAAGCACTCGATAGATTTGTAAAAATGTTTTTATTTTCTGTAAACAAACCAAACAAGGAAAAGAAGAATACTTATGGATGCAGAAGAATTATACCAGCAATGGAGCCAAGAGCTTCTGCAGCCTCATGTCTAACCATTGGATGCTCTTTAACATCCTCAAGTATATCATAGAGAGCATCTGAAGCTGCTTTCTTTTGCAATTGGCCCAATACATAAGCAACCTAATAACATTCACAGAAGTATTAACATCCAAGTCAGGAAATACTAACAGTAGCTTTAAAATGTAGCATACTGAGCAATCAACCTTAATTAATTCAAAAGATCGTTCCACCTCAATTATACATCTTTGTTTCCTATCCAAAAAAAAAAAAAAAGAAGAAGGAGGAGGAAAAAAACCCCTAAACTCTTCTAAAATCTCTTGAATTTATTCCCAAAGGAAGTAAAAAAGTGCTTTTAGAAAAATGGAAAACCCCAGTAGCAGACTCCCTAATTGAATTGTATTGAGATTTCTGTAAGAATTACATAATGGACCAGAGTGAGTTCCAAACGAGAAAATAAAGAAAATAGTATATAACCGTTACCGTCCTCGTTGATACGGTGAAATAAAAGTTTAAGCGTAAACAAACCTCATGCTTTAGCAGAGCACTAGTAGAGCTTAAAGAGTCAATAATCGCAGTTAAAGCTTCATCATTGCCATTATTTCGTAAAGCAAAAAGTGCTGCATACCGCTCATACATGCCTTTATCTTCATCCAGAAGAATTTCCCTTCAAGTGGATAAATGAGAGAAAAAAGTGATCAGGAAAGCATGGTTGTCTAGAAGCTACTATTAAGCATATCCTACTTATGTAAACAAGATATCGCATTCTTTGCAGTTTCCTTGGCATACCTCAGTTGAGCTACAGAGGCACCAGAAGAAGCTGGTGCGGCTGGATCAACAGACATAAATGGTGACTTTTCAACTGTAGATGATTCACCTTCATTACCAGAATCTTTCAGTTGCTCTATTCGCCTAAGAGCCAATTCACATGTCTCTTTAACCTCTTGAGCAGGATCTAAAGCCAAACTATTTTCTAAAAATGGAATATTACTCTCTAAGCCAATAGCTCCTAGAGCTTCTGCTGCCTACACCATTACAAACCAAAATGACAGGTTAGAGTAACAGAACACTCGATCAAATTCAAAACACACAGTGATATCAAGGGGACTCCAATTTCACCTCATGCCGAACAATAGGGTGCAAAGAAAGATCATTAAGAACCGCCACCAAAGCTGGGATGGCTTCTGTATCTTGCATTTGCCCCAATGCAAATGCAGCTTCATGAGCCAACAAATTCGAAGAATCTCTAGTTGCTATGCAAACAAAATAAGCACCATAAGCTTTTCTTTCTCAATATTCTCTCTTTTGCAGGCTTTACACGGTAACACCAAAATATCTCTCAAGCTCTATAAGAAGAGGCTAGTATTATCAGAGGAGGCTTGAGGAAATTTAAGACCTTTTACATTTATTTAAAAAGGAATATAGTACATAGGCTATCATGTTATGAATTTCAATTTATGTTTATTAGTAGCAACAAATTTAACAAGGTTTCTAATAATACTGAATCAATTTTTCAAATATCAATCGAAGATTATCATTAAACAAATGGGGAATAAGAACAAAAAAGAAGAGATTACAATTTAACTGGAACTGCAAAGTAAAAGTTGAACTAACCAAGAATGAGGGCATTGCGAGGCGCGGGGCCTTTGAGGTTGCGGAGGGAGAAGAGGGCTCGGAAGCGCTCTGCAATGGGCAAAGAGGGGTCGTTCAAGCGGTCGCAGAGGAACTTCTCCATATCGGAAGAACAGGAAAAGGAGGAGACTTCAGCGTCGCCATTGACGGAGGCCATGAAAGTGGAGCTTTCGTAGTGAAATGAAATTGGAAGGAAATTTTGAAGAGGAAAATCTATGAAGTTGGAGCAGCTGAATTTTTTGAGGATTATGAGGTTTTAGGGCAGTTTCATAATTAAGTTGCGGATAATAAACGCGGGGTTTTTAATTTTAGGCTAAATTATACAAATAATAAAGAAGGCAAATTTATGTTTTCAGTTTTCGAGTTTTTAAAAAGTTGGGTTTTCGTTTTGGGACAAGCAGGAACGTGAAAAAGTCTAAGATGCCCTTTACGTAAAAAGCCTTAAAAACACAAAATCAAAATCTCTCTCCTCTCGCGCGCTACCTGTAAAGAATCCATCAACGGCGACAATGTCAGAGCTTCGACCGGTGAACCCATCGAACATCGACGGCAACGGTGTCTAACCTCCAGTTCGAAGACAACCAAAATGTTTTTTCAAACACAATTGTCCAACCAATATAGACGATTTTGGACTCCGCCAAATTATAGGGTGTTTTTTGTATGGATGGCCCCTTTATAGGGGCTCATTCGAAATTTGGCCAAAAATCGTGAAGTGAATGAAAAATGAACTTCTGATTACGTCAGCACCCTGTGATTTTACCATTTTGTCCTTGATTTTAGTACGCGCGTCCCAGGGCTACTCGATGCACGTTACACATTTACTCCATCCACGCTACTCATCTACTCGATTACTCGATCCAAAAGTCAAACAATAAACTCATGTTTGTCTACTCAATGCGCGTTGCACGCTACACTCTATACTCGATGCACGTTACCCTCATGGTGCGGTAACGTGCAAAAAAGTGTGGACGCTGTCCGGTTGTCGACCAGCAGACTGTTGTCTATCTTCGTCATGTGAGGAAGGTGGCACCATGTCATGTATAGGATCCTCGTGGTGCGGGTAGTTTTGACGATAATCTTGGTCCAAAAAGGCCTCCTCTAGGTCATCGACAAGCCGAGTGCGAGTGCGGTCATCTTCCCTACCAAACGACTCGCTCTCACTCATATCATCATCATCGGGCCCGTATACTACCCTCTCATTGATCGGAGTGTCTCTATACATCTCCTCTTCCTCAGACATCACAAGTTTGGTTGTGATCACCATCTACATGAATAAACAAACCATTAATGAAATTGTTTGGTTAGATTATTATTAGACTATACTTAACAAGTAATTGCATACCTTTGTCTGTCTCGAAAACGTCTTTTTACATGAACTTGGTGGGTAGGGAGTACATACATTTCTACTTCAAGAAACGAGAAATTCTATAGTTGTTTAGCCAAGTCGCACACTTCCCAGCAACAATGGATATTATCTCGTATGCCCACAACTGCATTAACGTAAAACACATTAGCTACTAAACCAAAATACTTGAAACATAATTTACAAAGCAGATAATTTTCTTTGTTTTACCTAGAATGCATGAGGTAAGTCCGATAGATTTTATTTAATAATATAATTCAGGTTATTCTTCACCCTTTTCTTGTAGTTATCAGCCTTGCCAACCAAACCTTGTTGCGGACCCGGAAAAGTCTTCTCCCATAGAATGTTTCTCGAGTCTAGACTAGTGTAATAGTCCATGTTCTCCACTTCCTTGAAGAGTATCATGTCAATGTAGGCTCTCGTCTTCTCCCTACCCATCATTGCCAATTCTATGTAATAAATACATGTCATCTTGGCAGTGTCTATATCGTTTTCAAACTTCATAGTCTTGTACTCCACTTCAAGGGCATTATTGTGAATACCCTTAGTGATGGACTTCTTGTAGTACCTAAGAACTGTGTCTTGCAGTTCACACTCAGCCCTTTCAGCAAGTCTTATATTGGGGGTCGACCACAACCCCGTAACCGGAAGGAAATCTTCCTTTGTGAAGGTAACAAGGGTGTCATTCAAATCAGGTATGACATCCCTTCTATTGTTGTCTTTCACTTCTCGCAACAAGATGTAAAGAGTGGACTATTTAATATAACATCCATATCCACAAACCGCCCGAACACTGTCTTTCTGAAGATAGCAAGTTGTGTAGGTGTAAGCTTCTCCTTTACTATCTTGTTGGAAACAGAGATGTGGAAAGACAAACTGATAGCTTGGTCGGGAAATCGATCCTTCAGATCAATCTTAAAATGGGTAGTCATTCTGCAAAGGAAACAATTACAAAAACGTTAGAAATAGCCTCTGTGAAATACTTGATGCACGTTACTCGACATACTCGATGCACGTCACTCGACATACACGCTACACGTTACTCGACATACATGCTACACGTAGCAAGGTTTACACATTGCTTGATTCACGCTACCCTCGACACTCGAATGACTTCAATTTCACAATGCAAACAACCTAAACACACTACACTCGGTACACTCAACACTAGGTTCAATTCGGTGATCGTGTCGGTCGTTGCAATAAACCCTACACTTTCGTATGGAAAATGAAGGAGAAGATGACGAAAACGCTAAACCCAAATGCAATATCGTATTTCAAACTTTACAACATCGATGAAATGCAAAACAAAACGATGCTTGCGCTAAACCCTAAACAACATGTTACAAGGAGAAGATGAATGCATGAATCGATTAATGGATGATTGTTAATCGACACCGGAGACCAAAGAAATAAAGCACAGGAAAGTTGGAAAGAGTGAGGTAGAAGAAATGTCCGAAAATGGTTACTTTAAGCGTAAGTATGTAATTTTTAAAAATTAGGGGTAACGTGCATCAAGTATAGCGTGTAACGTGCAACGTGTATCAAGTAGACAAACATGAGTTTATTGTTTGACTTTCAGATCGAGCAATTGAGTACACGAGCAACGTGCATCGAGTAAACGTGTAACGTGCATCGAGTAGCCTTGGGACGTGCATACTAAAATCAAGGACAAAACGATAAAATCATAGGGTGCTGACAAGAAGTTATATTGTTAAACAAGTTTCCTCTTCTTCAGAAATTGAGCAACGGCGATTTCATCGGTAGATCTACACAGTTTTGAGCGCTTTTGAACGAGTTTCTTCTTCGAATCGTCTTCTACTACGGGTTCTTCGTTGGGGATTCGAGGATCGAACCTCGAACGACACGAATGTCGCCACCGGTGAGAAAAACTGGGGCAAAAGGGTCGAGAAGAAGGGAGAGAGAAAGCCAGATGAGAAGGGATCTGAAGGGTTTGAATCGGATGAATAAGATTGAGAGAATGAGAAAAATAGAAGAGATTAAGACAGTGATGTGTTCTGGAGGAGGAGCAGAAGAAGAAGAAGAAGAAGAAGAAGAAGACAGTGATGTGTTCTGGAGAAGGAGCAGAAGAAGAAGAGAAAGAAATAATCGGCCCCTAAACCCTAAATTAGAAGGGGTAATGTTGGTATTTTTTAATTTTGAAGATATGTCTCCTTTTTTTTCTATAAGTTGTAAATGTTTTCATTCTTTTTCTATTTTTGACAATTACCCAAAAAAAAAATTCATCAAACAAGTTGTAATATCACCCTAAATCATCTAAAATGAGTATGTAGTTCATTTGGGGTTGGGTATTTCACATTTGAAAATTGCGAGATATGTGTGAGATGTTTGAGAAATACAAAAATAGTAGCTAAAAACTTCCAAACTTGAAATACTCGACCCCAAGTTCATTCTATACTTGTTTTAGGTGAGTTGCACATGTTTGAAAAAGTTTTGTAGATATTGTTTTTTTTTTTTCTTGCAAACATTTCATAACTTCTAAACTTGAAATCCTAACCTAACATCCAATCTATACTTGTTTTAGGGTAATTTTACAACAATGTCTGAATATATATTCAGTAGCTATCCAGTCGCAATGTCCAAACTTAAAATACCTAATTTCAAATCAATTATATACTTTTTTTAGGTAACTTCAGTGTGATATATGATGGTTTAAAACATGTTTTGACCATGTGATTTAAAGAAAATTTTAATTTTAAGATTGTAATTGTTTTCAAGATTAAGAAAAAATGGTAACTAAGAACTTGCTAAAACATGTTTAAAATCACCCTAAATTACCTTTAATACTTGTGTGTTTAAGTTATTTTTGCAAATTGTTTGAACCAACAAGATTGGGTACAAAACAATGAAAATACAAAGTAAAAAAGATTATGAATTACTAGAAATGGAAGCTCAAACAAGTTTGTAAATGCAATCTACTCCTCCTCACAAAAACAACGTGCAATCGTGAATATGGAGGAAGCGGGAGGGAAGGGACCAACATTTTAGGGTTCTTTTTGCTAAGGGTAATTTGGATATTTCACCATCTCATTTCTCCTAAAACTCTTTGGGGCGTAGAGTGAGTTATTATAGTCTGTGGGTTATAATAGTCTATGTTATTATAGTCTGTGTTTCGGGTGCAGAATATTATAGTCTGGGTTATAATAATCTGTGTTTGGGGTGCAAAGTATTATAGTTTGGGTTATTATAGTATGTGTTTGGGGTGCATATTATTATAGTCCAAATTATAATCTGTAAAATAAATATTGGTTATCTTAGATCATGCTTCTTTTTTTTTTTTTTTGCACTATTATTTTTATCATACATATATTTAGGTACATTAAATATCATTTTTGGAAAACATATTTCAAATTATATCTTCTACCAATTTATACAAACTAGTTTACTACTATATGAGATGTTCATGTTATAAAATTTTATAATACAGTCTCTTTTATAGAAATCGATATGTGAGTTTATTAAATCTAGTTAATTGTGTTGCTCATTTAATAAAATTTAATACTATATATATTTATGTTAGGGTAATTGTTAAAAATAGAAAAATTATCAAATTATTTATATTTTATAGGAAAAAAAAGACCTAGTTTCAATATTATTAAAATGCCAAAATTACCCTTTCGCGTGGCCTCCATGATCGTCGATTTCATTAGCTCTCTCAATTTGTGCGGCCTTCATTATCTTCCTCCATCTTACAGATTCAAACTTCAGGTATGTTCCTTCGCTCTTTTCTTCTTTTTCTTCTTCTTCTCCTCTCAAATCAGAGTTTCTTGGGTTCTCCTTCGTTTTTTTTTTTCTTCATTTACTTTTTCTTGTTCTTTTCCTTCCAAATCAAAGTTTCTTGGTACTGTTTTTCTTCTTCTTCTTCTTTTTATTCTTTTCAATTCTTCTTATTATTATTCTTTTTCTTCTTTTTTCTAATTCTTCTTCTTCTTTCAATAATTCTTTGTTTCTCATGAATTTCTTGTTCTTCTTATTCTACAAGATCATTTTGGAATTATCTTCTTCGATCTTCATCTTCCTCATCTTCTTCTTCAACTGAACTATATAGATAAACAAAGATAAAGTGTTA
>JBBPDJ010000001.1:11592917-11612792 GCA_037974625.1 Cucumis cinereus | reverse complement strand
TACAAAATGTATAGAGTAATTCTACAATCAAGATTGAGACTTAGGTTGAGATTGAGTTTGAGAAGCGTTCAAGTTGAGCAGTTTCATGCATCATTTTCATAGGCTATGATAGTAATCTTCTTTCTCTTCTATTTGCTCATCTATTTCTCTTTTTCTATTTGCTTTTCTTCATTGATTTGCTGCAAGAAAATATTAGAGTTAATAAGAAAAACAGTGAATGGTAGCCTATCAGATAGACAGAGATAGACCACTATCAATGTCTATCCCAAATAGACAGCGATAGAGCTGTAATTTGAAAAATATCAAACCTCGGACAACAATTGTGTTTTGGATGTTTCTAAACATGTAGTTCCAATTGTATCCAAATCATCTTGTGTTTCAATTTTTTGTGTTAGGACCTCAATTTTCTAAAAAAAAAAAAAAAATTGTTGTTCATCTATCTCTTTCTATCTCTGTCTATTTCAAGTTGATAGACAAAGATAGACAGACTATCTGTGATAGACAAAGATAGAGTTCACATTTGTCCCACAACTCATTGAAGGAGAAAAATAAATAAGATGATGATGATGACCCCGAATAAGAAGAAAAATGAGAAGAAGAAAAATGTGAATAAGAAGAAAAAGAAAAATAAGAAGAAGAATTGCAGAAGAATGGGGAGGAGAAGATTAAGAAGAAGAAGAATTACAGAAAGAAGAAAAAGAAAAAGAAAAGAAGAATTAGAGATGTGACCTGGAGCCGCAAGATGAGGAATTCGTCGAGCGTCTGGTAGAAAAAATCGTCGCGGTACAAAATTAGGGTTAAAGAAATTTTGGGGCATTTTTGGTATTTTACATACAATTTGGGCTGGACTATTCCGATTTTTAACATTTTTCTATCGGCCGTAAATATTTTATTTTTTTTTCTATTTTTGAAAAAACCTCTTTATGTTATTTAGATTTTACTAGGTTTTGAAATAAAATTTCTTAGACTTTTGTCACTTTAACTAGTTTGAAAAAAAAAATCATGGTTTTTTTATAAATATTATAATATGTTAACTTAAAATTGAAATAAACTATTATTGGAAAATTCAATTATCCACGAATAAAACATTATTTAAAACAAAAATGGGAGAAAATGATAGTTTTAAAAAAAATAACCTAATAATAATAATAATTTAGAAAAACCTCCAAAAAAAAAAAAAAAAGAGAAAATATATTTTAAAAAATATTAATATAATTAAACTAAATACCTTAGATGACTTAGAAAAAGGTCTTTAAAAAATTCATTTTTATTTAAACATTTTTTTTTATAAAAACTTCTTAAAATAAAAAAACACAAATGTGTTTCAATTTTTTTTTTTAAAAAAAAGTATTTATACATATAAGTTTATTTGATTTGTTATATATCTTTAAAATATTTTTATTAAAATTTTTTAAGGTTGATCGGTGGCGACCGAAGGTTGGTTGGCGGTGGTCGTCGAAGTTGGTTGTCAGAAGTTCACCGGTGGAGTCACTAGAGGTGGTGGTCGGTGATTGGCCAACGACGATCATCGGAGGTGGTGGTCGGAGATTGACCGACGACGATCATCGAAGGTGGTGGTCGAAGATTGGCCAGCGACGACCACCGGAGGTGGTGTTCGAAAGTTGGTCGACGAACTTTCCAACCTTTGAAACAAATACCCCTAGGTTGAAGAATAGTAAAAGCATGTAGATTATTTTAATCTTAATTCTAATCCCCAACTAAAATAATCTTTGCCACAAACATGGAGTGGACTATTATAGCCTACTCCACTCCATGCCCCAAACACACCCTTTGTTTTACCCCAAAATTTTATCCTAATTTTGTCACTTTCCTCAAAACTTAGGCACTATGTTTTGGAAACTTATTACAGAAATATTATAGTTTTTAAACTATTTATTTATTTATGGTTGTTTTTGGTTGGAGAGAGGAGGACTAGGGTTGAAACCTCACTTTTTTTTTCTCTCTCCCAAGGGCGAGGGTCTTTTTTTTTCTCTCTCTTCTAAGATTTTCCCACCCTCTTTTTACTATTCTTTCTTGAGAGAAAAAAAAGGGGGAAAGGGCTAGGGTTGAACCCTAAACCCATAGGAGAGAGAAAAATGGTTAACTTGGGTCATTTTATATAGTTATTTTCTCTCTTTTTTTCATATGTATAATTTTTTTTTGCCTTTATTTTATATAATTATTTTCTTCTTTTTTTACAATTTGTGTATTTATATGGCCAGTTAAGGTCTGTGATTCATTTTCGTTTTTATGTTTTCAAAAATAAAAAAATACAAATAAAATAATTAAAACTTGTTTAGTTTACATGTTTTTAAAAACGATTTCTAAAAACAACAATTGAAATAGTATATTTTTTAAAACAATAAATTGTAATCTTCTTTATTTTTAGATTTTATTTTCAGAAATTGTGAATATAAGAGACACTATTGCATTTTTACATTGGAAAAGGGTTTAGTGCATACTAGAATGTCTCTCATCATTGTTGTTTTACATTAATCAAATTACATTAATCGTTAGATTACATTACATAGTTTGATGGCAGGAATCATATTAGAATATGTGTGTTAGATCTAGGGTAGATTATTACTCTAGTAATGTCAATCGATTTATCAATATTTCTAAGTTTATGTCGTTTTGATATTGACATAGAATGCAAATCAATATTTCAAAAACACAAAAATGAAAAGCAACATTTTTTTTATTTACTAATTTAATATTTCTTTGAATTTGTTTTTAATCTTTTGAGAAAGATCAATTGAAATTAGCCGTTCACATTTTATTGATATTTTTATCAAAATATCTGTAAAGCGAAGGCTTTGATATTTTTGTGGACATTCATATTTCAAACCTTGATTACAACTATTTCATTCACGATGGATCTTGAAGTTTTTGTCAACCGAACTATTAACAAATTGATATGAAATTTTCTCAGCGGAACACAATGATGTAAATTGATATGAATTTATATGTTTTGTTGTTAACAATAATAACAATAACATCAGCAAGGCTAATAAGTGTTGTTTTCAAATATTGCATTAAACAAGACTCAGTTGAGATGTATAATAATATTTATTAAACAAGTTTTGGATGCTATATTTTTATAAATATATTTTGCTTTTTGTGAGTTATAAAAATGAAATTTGTTTTAATTTATAGGAAAAAAAACAGTTAAACCTTTGAGATTTTGTGTGGTTTAACAAAATTTATCCTTATACAAATTTCAAATTAAGTTGAGAATAAAATTTTAAATTTATCTCAAATTAAAATTTGGTCATACTTCAAATTTTATCGCAAACCAAATCGTCCAATTTAAGCTAAATTCAATTACGGATAGATAAATAACGATAAACAAGTCCAAAGTTTTATGAACTAAATTGATAAATAACGATAGCAACACTATCAATATATATTATTTATATATTAGTCCATCATAAAATTATGGCTAATAAACTTAACTATAACTAAGACACGTGTTGAATACAAACTATTACATGTGTATCAATTTAGACCATGATTTTATATAAATGTATCAATTTAAACCTTCCATATGTTTTACTTGAACACACTTATGAATTGATGCATTTATGAACACACTTAAAAGTTCAAAGTTTAAATTGATGCATTTATGAAAGTTTATAAATTGATACAACTATTAGTTTATGATATAAATTGATACAACCCTCAAAGTTCAGGATTTAAATTAATACAATAATTAGTTTATGATAAATTGATACAACCTCCAAAATTAAGAAGAATAAATTGATATTTGTCCAAATAATTATCAAACAAAATCTAAATTATGGTAAACTAAAGCTTAAACATTTAATTATTATATTTCATAGAAATTCAATACAAAGATTTTTTTTAATACAACAAAGATTTTTTTTCTTTAACCATATAGAAAAAATAAAGAAATAAATTTAAAGTCGCCGATCTCAATTAGAAAAACAAACATATTAAAAGAAAAAAACAAAAGCAAACATATTAAAAAGAAAATAAATAAATATTTTATGTAGAAATATATGGTCGGTCAAATGTTGTTTTTAGAAATTGTTTCTAAAACATGCATACCAAAACACGTTTTTAATTACTTTTTTGTATTTTTTATTTTTGAAAACATACCAACGAACATTTAAAAATACATAAACAAAAAAAGAATTCTATAATCCTAAAATTTACTAAAATCTAAAAATACATAAATTTTAAAATTAACTAAAATTTAAAAATACAAAATTTAAAATTAACTAAAATTTTAAAAAACAAAAAATTTAAAATTAACTAAAATTTAATAATACATAAAATTTAAAATTAACTAAAATTAAAAATTTAAATTAACTAAAATATTATTGTTGATAACCCTCACCACCCTTCCTCTTCTCTCTCTCTTCTAAGGACCCTCGCCCTTCTTCTTCTTCTTTTTTTTTTTTTTTTCATTTTCTCTCTCTTCAGGGCGAGGGTTCTTTTTCTTTTTACTTTTTTTTTTACCTACTTCTCTCTCCAAAACAACAATATTTTTCTAAAAGGTTTCAAAACTGCCATATTTTTTTAAATACTTTCTAAAATAACAATATTTGGCTAAATCATTAGAGTTTTCCCGATAAACAAATATACAACTTTATAGTTTTTGTCAAAATTATCTTTCAACTTTTTTTAATTTAAAAAAAAAACATTTTAAAAAATATGCTCACTATTAGTTTTGGATGAAAATTGTTAGCAACCTCCCTCTTTGAAGTCAAGGCCAAGGAGGGTCCATTTTAAACCTAGTGCCTGAGTATGTCTTCTCGACCTTGACTTCTAAGGGTGAGGCCAATGGGAAGTTGAGCCCAAACATATTTCTCTTCCTTAGCCCGTCAACACCCTATCTTGATTTCAATCTCAATTTCTTTTTACCTTTATTGATTGAATTTATCTTTGGTAGACTACCTTTGATATATATATATATATATATATATATATATATATATATATATCTTTACTAATAGTATATGAACACAAACTCTGTCATATTTGTTCGAAAAGTATCTTTAAACTTACAAAAGTTGCATTAATACTCTTAGTCTAAAAAAAGAAAGTTAAAAAATCCTCCTACAATTAATATAGTGAATAATTTATTTGAAGTTTTCTTGAGTTTGAAAACCCTTAAACAAATTATATAAATATTCTATTTTTTCAATAAAGATAGCTATCATTTTTTCTCATTTGTCTAATTGTAACACCAGTTTTCTCACAATAAAATATAAACCAAAGCTTCGATTTAAATCATAAATTCCTACAAAATCTCACAAAATTTTTAAAACAAAATTTTCCAAAATGGAGAAGTGTTAGATTATAGATTGAAGTAAGGGGAGAGAGGAAATGGAAGAAGGAGGTGATGGGATGCAGATAAACAGTAACTTTTATTATTATTGCATTGAGATATTAATAGTTTTTGTTTATATTAACAGTAAGGGTATTTTTGTTATCCTTTATTTAGGCTACTTTTGAAACTTTCTTTTTTAAACAAAACATCTACAATTCCCATTTTAACACTTTGTGAGAGTTTTTTTTTAAAATTTTATTTTTTTGTAAGCATGCTTATTTTCGACACAAAGTACAAAGATTTGATGCCATCACGACAATATCATCGATAATGTTACTAATATCGAATTGGATTTATTACAATTAATCCATCAATATAATCTAAATACTATTACACTGGTTTCTATTGCATGATGGTGTATGTTGCTTAAATTAAAAATTTTAAGGTTGTTTTAGAAATAAAATTCAATTTTAGATCTCATATATTAGTTAAATAAAAAAAAATTGAATATATCAATTACCTACACGACACAAAGTTTGAAACATTTCAAAGTTCACATCGACACTTTAAAAACAAAGTTAAAAGTTCAAAACATACTGAACATTTTTTTAAAGGTTAATGACCTTTTAGACACAAGTTTGAAAGTTAATAAGCTAAACTTGTAATTTAACCAACTTTCAATTTGGCCAATTGTTCCCTTTAACTCAAACGGTTACATATAACTTTGTCAATAGTTGAGTTTAATCTCAAACCTAAGTTTTAAGGTTTAATTACAACCCTCGTAGTTGTATAGATTATTTGAACGATTTCATGAGTTTCAAAAAATATCATTCCAATTAAAATATCGAGCAATTCATAACGACTCCAAAAGTTAAAAATGAATTTTACAGTTTTTCCAAAATTACTCCGTCCTCTCAACAATCTTTCGTTATGAATTTTATACTTTCAAACCTTTCATAAATGCTCAATCAAATCATTCTCCTTAAACAATTCAGGATGTATTAGTAAGAATCTCAAATAATAACAAAACTTTTAGCAACAATGATCACATCTAGCTTTTATCTAATATATGCACCAAAACAACAATATTTAACTTCAGTCCAAACATAACTCAACTAGTGAAGACATCTGTCCCACCAAGAGATTACCGAGTCACATCACCACTTGCTGAACTCCAAAAGAAAAACAAACAAAACAAAGATTTGAAAATAAAATATACCCATATGGGGGAAAATCCCCTAAACATTACACACTTGAAACATAATCTACAAGTTTACTAAAATAAAGTGCAAAAGTAAAACTAAAAAATTGAACTCATTGCAATGAGGCAAGGCAATCCTCAACTCCATTACAAGAACTTACAAACAGATTTATACAAACAAAAGTATGGTGTTAAAAGTATTCACTACCATTAACAATTTCAGTGTATGTGTAACCAACCTACAACAGAAAAGTGTAGAGTGGTAAAAATATTGTTTTTCAATGGTTTTTGATTAATCTGAAAAATCCAGCAATTTCCAAATTAATTGTGTACTGTCAGAATAATTGACAGTATCATAAAGAATGAAGTTAGTGAAACTGATGATCAATATAGAATACTAGTGACTAATGATCTAAGCATTCCAATGTGTAAACATAAGATGGACAAAAAAAAAGAACTGTAACTAAAAGGCCAAAAGGGTTCTGGTGGTTGAATTTATGTGTGGTTAAGTTATCTTCTATTCTTTGTTCCTTTGGATATAGGTGCTATGCTAAAATGCCTTTAAAAACTTAGAAATTCTGTGACAAATTTCCTAAAAGTATTTGGAGTAATATATATGTGTGTGTGTGTGTGTGTGTAGTAGGAAATATATTTTTGAAGGGAAGAAGAAATGTACAGGAGGTAGCATTAGAAGTAGTCAGAGAATCCCCCTTCCCGGTCACTTTCAGATCCTGCAAATACCAAATGAAACACTTTTAATAAACTAAATGTATTAGCAGCGAGAACCTTTGGTCCAAAATAGAGGAACTTTTTTGATAGCCAAGAATGGAGTAAGAGTTTAAACTGCCCTTTTTTTAGAATTTTTACCGTTAATTTTAATAATGTATGATGTAACCAAACACCATATGAATTTAGGGAAGTGTTTGATAAGTCGAAAACCTTTTTCACCGTTCCAAAACTCATATTCAGAAAGGGAATATTTTGCTAACAGTTTGATCAATTAAAAAAGAAAACAAAACTAAACTAATCTGCTATCAATATTGAACGATAATTACAATTTCAAGGGAAAAATCCATTAAAACATAAATATATAAAAACCAATTACGGTGGAGGATACTTGAAAGATCTATAGGACTGAGTGTGACCATATATACAACAGCATCTTGAAGAAAGAAACAAAAATCCTCAGCATTGTAGGTAATAAGATTCCTTCTCAAATATATTCAGTTAAACGATAAATTATGGATTACTTTGTGCTCAAATAACTCTATCGATGTATAGTGGAGGTACCTGGAATTTCTGCAGCTGAAATATCCTGCACAATCAGCTGAAAAGTGTTGGTACCGAACGAAGAGAAAGTTGGTGTAGATGGACTTGGAACAGGAAAGGTGAAGTCTTCTGATGACGAATCAGAGCAACTAGATGTGGCATCTGTCAAAACCTCATTCGGAAAAGAATTAGATGCATCTGAACTAGAAGTACCCACGATCATTTTCATCTCCGAGATTTGGTTTGTCATGCAATGTATCATCCTGTCACACAATAGATCAGATTGATATAATCAAAATAACGTGCAAGAGGATATTAGATGTTGTTTCCGCTGCATTCCTCTCAATTGTTATCCACTACATCTATCAGCCTGGTAGCATAATTTGCTTATTTATCTCACCAATGGACAAATTCTATGCCCATACATCCTGAGGACAGCGGGTGGGGGATAAATTGTAGGATATGATATTTGTGCCTCTTTTTAAGGATAAATTTCTCATTTTTCCTTACATCGATACATCATTCTCTACCATATGAGAGTGATGTGATGGAAGAAAATGATTTAGCATCTACTATAAAGTCGTATGAGCGACTAGATGAGAATTGACAGACTGAGTGCAGGGATGAAAATTTACAATTCTCAAACTAGATGAGTTTGAGACAATTTTTAGAGTGCCCTCGCTATTGTGTGAAACCATGCTGTAAGAATTGCATTTATCTCACTCACTGCTTTTCCTATTCTCTTGAATCCATTTCTCCTGCATCATCTCATTCTATGTTGCTATGTGATGGCTTGTACATGTTTTTGGTTTTACCCGACAATTGAAATATCCCTTGATATGTCAATTTACCCATAAATCAAAAAGTTGGACATTGATATTAAAGATTAATTGATATATCCGATAATATTTATAAGTACACATAAAACATAAAAAAGAATATTATCTATTGATTCCATTATAAATAACAAAAATTATAACTTACTATGAAACAAAAAAAATTTAACAATTAGCTTAAATAGTTTTTATAATATTTTATTTGTAGAAATATTTACTGATATTTCTTAAACTTGAAATCTTGATATCTACATCAAGATCTATATTCTAATCTTTAGATCGTACCCAACATGCCGTGGAATAAATTTGTAACACTTCACATAGTCTGATAGAACTCAGCAATGGTATTTATGTTAATAAAAACAAATACAAGGGGACCAAGGACAATTTCAAAGCTCCCGAATCTGTCCAAAAACCATCTGCTCTCAGATTACACAGAAGATGACCTCCCTCACTATCTCTTGCTTATATTTACAAAATACATTCCTCTAACGACTTGAAATCTAACTGGGCCCACTCACCTAATTGTAGCTCTCCAATACTCCCCCCAAATTTAAAACTCCCGTTCCTCTTTCAATCTTTATCCCATAGGCAATTAGTTACTTTTTGTGGAAGACGTTTTATCATTGCTAAAGCTAGCAGCACCATACCATGTACTTCGAGGACCACTTATCCACCCGATTTTAAGCGGGATTACCAATTATTTAAAGTCATAGTTGAAAATTTCAGTCTCAATGAGCCAGGTATTGAGTGAGTAGGACCCCATTTGGTTAGGTGGGAGATGGTGGTGAAGCTAGTGGAACTAGGAGGATTAGGGATATGAAGCTTGAGACTACAAGACAAGGCTCACTTAGCAAAATAGTTGTGGCCGTTCTTCAGGGAGCCTAATGATTTCCAGTACAAAGTTGTTCTGAGTAGGTACGGTCCCATCAAAGTGGGTTTCAAGAGGTGGTTATAAAGTTCCCAGTGAAAATCTTTGGAAAGATATATGCTTTGAATTCCCCTTATTTTTTTAATTTATAAATTGTCCCATAGAGGATGGCTCGTAGGTGTATTTTTGGGAGGATTGTTGGGTCGGTGATAACCCCTTTGTGCATTGTTTCTACACTTGTACCATCTCTCGACTAAGAGGTTGCACTCTATTGTCTTGATATTGCCTATTTTAGCAATGTCATCTACAGATATTGGTTGGGAAATTCCTAGACAGTTTACCTTATATGTTCCTGCTGCTGCACCTTCCTTGAACAAAATTTACCTTATATGGTCTGATCGACAGAATGATATGCTGTAATCACCATTCTCCACACTAAATTCAATATCATGGTGAAAATATCGTATGCTTTTTAGAGGCAGAATGTTGGTAATACCTGTTTATGTAGTCCTGAAGTTGACGCACTTTCCTTTCTGTTTCTTTTAGTTCTTTACGTCCTTCCTCATTTTCTTTCTGCGTTACAACATACTTCCTTTCACATTCATTAGCTCTTTGCCTTTCAGCCACCAGCATCGCCTGTTCACATAAACGTGTTCCGCCACCTTTAGTCATTTTGGAATTCGAGGAGAAAGAAAACAAAAATTTGAAATAAAGCAAAAGAAATTATTCGCTAAAACTAAATGTAAACAAGTAGCATTAGTTCCTTTAATGTTAAATGCAAATAATATGGAGACTTGGAAGTTTACCCTTTCAGCTTTGAAAATAAATTATTATCATTGCATAACTAGGTGCAGTCACATTAAACATTTCAATTGCAGTGATCTAATAAAAATTAATATAATATCAAATTTGGCACTCACGTTCTTCCGAAACCTATATTTGAACATCCAACCTTAAGGAAAGAAGTAAATGTCAATTTTCGATCAACTATGATCATGTTGTCGTTCTTTCATAATCTATATGACATTACACGCATCTCACATACATAAATATCCATGACAGGTATACTTGAATCCATCTGACTTGAAAGTAATCCTTCATCTACTACCATTCCATTCTCTTCCATCTCAGGAGTCAACGACTGCTCGGCCCATAGTGTTTTTGAGTTCTACTTTCTAACATAATGCTACATGTCGACAGCACCACATTACTTCAACTGAAATCAAGCTGGTTAGAACAACTTATTCTTTCTCTATTTCTAGCAAGCATATTTGTTTTTCCAAAGTTCAAGTCTAACCAACCAACCTATGTAGCTAATCTTATCTACATGTCTAAATGATGTTTAATCCTTGTTTATCTTCTAGCATATGTACAAATACTTACCCGAGATGTCACACAAAGAACAAAACTGAATCTCCTGGAGACACAGGCGGGAAGAATGAAAATGTAATACCAATTAGCGTTGAGTGAATTAGAGTTACCTTTAGATTAGCCACTTCTGCTCTGAGAGTGGCCACCTTATCTGCATCTTTAACCGGACTACAGGGCTCTTTAATAATAAAGTATGCTTCTTCTATTTCTTGTGGAGAAACATGGCTTTCCTTGGCAATCATTTCAATTGTTTCGTCAATGGTGTCTCTACCGTTGTTGAGCAATGTTGGCAAAACCAGATCCTCCTCTGTTTCTTCCAAGTTCGTCTGTAATCATAATTTTGAATTCTTGTGTAAGAAGAAATGTATTTCTAGTTAGATTAACTTGCTCATCTGTTGTTTACCACAAAAACACAATATGCTCCGTCAAGTGAATACTATAACATGAAAGCCAAAGTTGTTCTGTGCAATTTCAGTTCAACAAATTTGTTTGACACTCCAAGCTGGAAAATATTTGGTGTTCCCCTGCGGCGATCACAAATCTAAGCTATTCTAAAAGGGGAGATATTTATATTTTCTATGAAGTCAGCCACAACTCTCTTCAAAGTCCAGACGACTTTCTTTCTCATTAATGCATGCCCTAGCATTGGGCTGCATGACATATTAGTCATTGACTTCTAAAAATTTTCTAGGGAATTAAAAGACAATGCAATATAAATATAGAATAATAACATAGTAAATGTTTAGGAAATCACTGTT
Organism: Cucumis cinereus; assembly: GCA_037974625.1. Classification (NCBI taxonomy): domain Eukaryota; kingdom Viridiplantae; phylum Streptophyta; class Magnoliopsida; order Cucurbitales; family Cucurbitaceae; genus Cucumis; species Cucumis cinereus. The sequence goes on along the minus strand of JBBPDJ010000001.1, from coordinate 11,601,187 downwards.
TACAGCTGTTAAAAATAAATAATTAGTTTTCACTTTACCCAAAAGTTCACCTTAACTTTATCTAGAACCTAAACAGCTTTCTGTCATGATTTTAGTTATTACTTGAAAAAATTTTGAATAAAAAATATATGTTAATAGTTAACTTGTTGTGAAAAGATAAAAATTCTAAAATAAAAGAATTTGTTTTTCAAATTCAAGGTAAAACGAAAAAGTTCTGGTCATGATATAGTTGTTAACTGAAATGAAAAATATTACTTTTTACAAGTTACATAAACATTATTTTAAAAAACAGTACACTTCTGGTCATGATGTAGTTGTTAACTGAAATATATATATATTTTTTTTAAAGGAAACAAGTCTCTATTATTCATAATATGAAGATAGAGACAAAGCTCTAAGTACAAGAGGGATATACTAAGAGCGAGAAGCAAAAACAAAAACTTAAACACATAAACGTAAACATAGACATAAACATAAACATAAACATAAACATAAACATAAACATTAACTGAAATATTAAGTAAGAGAGCAATTCTCGACGTCTATAAAATATCTACAGTGAAAAGAGGACGGTAATTATACCTATAAGGTAAATGCTACCTACCATCCTTTGCTTCTTAAGACCTTCACCAGAAGTTTTTGAGTTTGATCTGCATGGTGAACTGGTTGATGATTTTCTAACCGTATTATACTTCGGCGAGGTTCTATATTGACGCCAATAAGACTGGACTTGAAACAAAAAGGAAAGAAGATTACTTGAGAAACCAGACATCAGAGACATAAAAATGATGATCGCAATGAAGCATTGATCTGGTTGTATAAATATCCATGAACTTACTTGAATAATTTTCACAGCCTTAACTTGCCTCGTACGTCTGTATTCACTCCGAGCAACCATGGCACGCATACCAGCCTGAATAATAACCATTGAGATCCTTGTTTTAACATGGAGGTTCCTGGCAAGGTATGCACGTATATTCTTTTGAATTTTGACGGCAGCTGCTTCCCTTCTCCTAATTTCATATGACTCACGAGCAAGAACACCTGGTAAAATTACTAGTTAATATACTTCCCTTAACCTATAAAAAGAAAGAAAGTGGAAACAATTATGCATCTCCGGCACTTGATTTATTTATCTGGGAGGGTCACCTCTCCAATACGACTGTAGACGAATGCAAGCTCTTCGCATGGCAATGTACTTTCTAAGATCAAATCGAGCTCTGGCATGCTTCTGTATGACTATAGCAGCAGCACAATGTATTCCTGTTCTTTGTGCATCTAGTTCGGCCATCAAATTACCTCTCAGGAAAATTTTTGATTTCCCTATCTGCAAAAATATGTGATTAATATCAGAAACTTTCAACCACGTGCACCCATCAAAAGTAAGATTTCCAAATATCACAGTTATAAGTCACTCCTATGCATTTGACCTGATACATGTATTGAACTAGCATTAAAGGATGTATTGAAAGCTATGATTTTAATGTTTATATTTATGTATAATAATTTTCTTTCCTGATCTCAAAAATAGTTATATCCATTTACTTGATATTGCGTAACCACATGCACATGTATCCTCTTATATGCTTTCCATGAGGTAAGATACTCAATTTCCTTGTTTCCAGGAATGCCTTTTATATTTCAGATAGTACCTATCTTTCTTTTTTGGTAAAAGAAACAATTCACTGATATGAAAAAGGGGAAAACCCCAATCAAAAGAACAGATAGCACCTATCTTTCATAGCAGATTAGGTTACTTAACGAGTCTTATTAACAATATAGTCTGGTCATTTTGACGAGGATGGCTCCAATTGTATGCGTACAATGTATAATCATTGACACAATCAGAATAGCCAGAACTTTTATCATGGTTATCTAACATCAAATGAACCGATCTTTTATTCAAGAATTTCAGTCTTCTTATCCTGCTGGCAGAAGGCTGACATCAATGATCAAATCCAAGGTTATTCCATGGTTTTAAGTTACTATGACTTTTTCTTCATTGATATGTTAATGTTACTCGTGCGAAAGATTTGAGGTAATTCCCTGATGACTGAAGACACTCATAAAAGCCAACATCATAGCTTCACTTACCAGATAACCTTTAAGTCCCATCTTCTCTAGAAGCTTTTCGCACGCTGCCTTCTCTTCATAGCTGCTCACAAGCATCAGCAAGGAAATGTTAAAATACTCCAAAGGAAAGTATTTAACAAATTTCCGAATGCAGCACCCATTTATATTCTACTTCAAAGTATAAACAAGGAAAAATACTTACTCCCCTTCCAATACCTCGGGTGCAAGAATTCCAAATCGAGATAAAAATTCGAAAAATGTTCTATGAGTAGGGTATCCTGCACATTTGATTCTAATTGCCTCCAAAACGCCCTGCACAAATGACAGTGTCCCATGCAAATTAATTAACATTAATTTTAGATTCAACAAAAACACTTGTTTTAAAACCTACTCCAGAACGTAATTGTTGCATAACAGTAGCATTCTCAAAGATGGCAGGTTGTAGGACAGTATTGGGCTTCACGCATCTTATATAATGGGGTTCAGTTGAATTTAACGTTTCCATCAACTGCTGTAGTTGTAGCTGTAGAAAAATAGGTCAAACAAGCATAACTATTGCAGTTTTTTCTTGTGCAGTCTAGAAGGATATTTCCAGAAATCATTTAACAGGATATGCAAGTCCATAACATATAATACCTTAAAACGAGAGCCAATTGAAGAAAACTTTGATGATTTGGCCGTCTCCTCAGGATGAGGAGAGAAGAGACCACCGACAAAAGCACATTTTGAAGCACTTAACAAATCTTGATGTTCAGGGACAACATAATCTTTATTTTTGTCTAGAAACTGATCTGACTGATATAGAACCTGAGAAAGTCCAAATAATATAAACTGACCCTTAAGTTTCTCATTTATAAATAACTTTTGATTAAATTAAAATTTTAGTCCATGAACTTCTAAGATTGTGACTAATAAGTCCTTAGACTTTAAAAAGTGCCCAAGAGTTCATAAACTTTCAATCTTACGTCTAATAGAATCCTTGAACTTTAAAAGTTGAAGTACCTAATTGGTCCATAAATTTTCAATTTTGTATTTAATAAGACTTTTTTTTTTTTAATTTCAGAAACCTATTAAATACAAAATTGAAAGGTCTTTGGTCCTAGTAGACACAAAATTAAGTTTGTGCTTTGTAAAATGTTTTAATACATTTTGGACCTAATAGATATAAAATTCAATGTTTAAGGACATAGGACAATTTTACAGTTCAAGCATATATTAGATATAAAATTGACAATTCAACAAACCATTAAATACTTGTAAAATTTTCAATTTAACCTCTAAACTTTGGGGCTTGTATCAATTTAGATCATGAACTCATAATTGTATCACTTTAAACCATGAACTTTCATAGATGTATCAATTTACACCCTCCTTCAGATTTAATTTGAAAATCATGCAAGAAACAATTTTTTTCAATTAAACTTTTAAATTTTTATAAGTGGATAAAGTTAAAACTATTATTAGGATTATATTTAAAAATCATTAATGCGTTCAATTCTTACAAGTGCGTAGACTTCTTCAAATTTCAGATTAACAAAATGAACAATTAGAATTGATGCGGGGACAATTTTCAAAAGAAATTTTAATTAAGAGTCTAAGTCGATTGGATTATGAAAGTGTAGAAGTTTAATTGATAAAATTATAAGTTTCACACTATGTCTATCCAAACATAACATAATGAGATGTTTAAATTGATACACACGAAAGTTCAAGGTTTAAATTGATACAATCCAAGTTTAGATTGTAAATTGATGCAACTCCAAATTCCAAGGGTATAAATTGATATTTTCCCTAAATACTTTTTAAAGTTTAGATACTTATTAGACATGATCGTGAAAGTTTAAGGAATAAACTGGTAATTTAACCGTTATTAAAAGAAAGACAAACTCACATCTCCAGCATAATGAACAATCGTAAAATCTGAGCGGGCCAATTTTGGCTTGGTGAAGCGTTTATGATTTTTGAAGGTCTGATATAGCTTTTGTGAAAAAGTTTCATGATTTGATTTTGGGAACATGCTGTGTTTAAAAATTATAGAATTAATTAGGTCAAATGGAAAAAATGTTAATCAACTAACAAAAACAAACCTTAGATCTAAAAGAAGGCATCTATGCAGTGAGATCTTTATGGACTAGTTCATGCGGCCAATATTTCCTAGTATTACAATATTGACTAGAGATTTGATGGACAATATGTTTTACATGAGATAAATGAATTGATATGGCATTGCAACTAGCAGCAGGCAAGTAATAAATATAAAGATTCCTAGGGATGTAAATGTGGCATTAACACTCTTTGCATGAGATAAATGGTTAGCAGTAAGTGTGTGGCGTACACAGGACCTCTAGAACATTGACCAAAGTTCCACATGTTAAGTCTACCATGGGATTTGTCAAAGAAAATCTATCCTCGAAAGGGACCTAATTTTTCTTAAAAAAGGAAACAAATCTATTCATTGAAGAGATGAAAAGAGACTGATGCTCAAAATACAATATATAAATACAAGGAAGCCAAAGAAAACATAAAATAGAAGTGCAAGAAAAGTGCCAAAACAAAAACAACATAAGCACTAAGCTGGAAAAATAATGGCCAGTCTACCTTCTATCTTCTAACTAACGGGATGTGTCAAAGACAGCGATCTAATCCTCGAAGGGGACCTAATAAAATCAAGGGAAGGTGACTACTTTAAAACCCATATATCAGTTATGTGCATAATCTACTTTAACTGAGGTTCATATTTTCTATCAAAAACGTCAAAAGATCAATCTTAACACTCGCTGTAAAGATCTTGGTCGGGTTGTTTCAAGTCGGCACAATTGAAGGTTACTAACTGGTGTTCCTTTTTCAAGCAATTTAATTGGTTTACAAGATATTGGTTTAAATTGGGGCGCTTCTACATGTTTTTAGTTTTATTTTTTCTTTCTTTTGTTTCTCTTTCTTTCTATCTTCTTTTTGTGAGTTAGTATCTTCAAGCATAAGTCTCTTTTCATCATTCGAAGGAAAACTTGGTTTCTTGTTCAAGAAAACAAATTCTTACATTCATAAAAGTCCAAGGTACTTTGAGCAAGGATTTCTTTTAGCCAATGTGCAGGGGCTTTAGCCAAAACTTTGAAGGTTTGAGTAGTGAAGCTAATAGGTATGTTTCACCCATACTTATTAAGGTGAAAAGAAAAGGTTGTAAGAATTTGCAAGCCGTTATATTCTTACTTAGTTCCAATCCAACCATCACATCTGATCATGATTTTTTTTATGCTTATAATTCTAGCCAGAGTCGTTACTTTATCTCACCTCAAACATTTGTTCCTAAGTATTAATGGATACTATTGTGATTTCCTTTTAATTTTCCTGTTCAGTTTTAGTGTATATTCTTTGGCTGCCAGCTAGTTGTTATTTTCAGTTCCCATTTTTGTGTACATTAAGGGAGGTGTTGCTCTCTAGTAAAAAGAACAAAGATTAGCCTAAATAAAAAAATAAAATTGTTTTGTTTACTTTGGTTCCCTTTCCTAAATAATATAATTTCCAAGAATAGACAATTTTCATTATCAAACAAATGATTTCTTTTCTGCCTACAGAAACTCAATAGCATTTGGAAATATTAGTCGTTTCCAAGAAAAGGATTGCATGCGGAAATTACAACACTTCAGCTTAACTTATGTCTGACCAGATCAATTGGCATAAAAATTATGAATTCATGAAGAGCAACTCTATGTGCTGGTAAAAAATGTGCAGCTTATCTTAAGACCAGGAGAAGAAAATATTAACAAGTTTAAAGTAAAAGAATGAGCATACCAAGCTTCATCAAGAAGAGCAATGATTCCACCTGGTTTCTGCAAAGGAACATAGAATTAGATGATTACATAGGGTCACAACACAAACCGGAATCATTTATCTAGCAGCAAAAAACCAATTCCATGAAACGAGTAAAAGAGGAAAAATAATCACTAAAAAATCTCTTGGTCCTTTCGCCCCACAAGCTCCAAAAAGAAAGCACGCATGAGAGGCCAAACAAATCATTTTCTTTGTACCAGCAAAAGGATGGCCCACCAACAAAGAAGCCAAAGCATCAGAGATGGAATTAGGACAAGCAAATGACTGCCCAAAAGCAAGTAGCACAGTAGTCCAATAATTAACAGCAAAAGAACTGTGAAAAAACAAGTGGACTGGGGATTTAGCATGTTGATGACACATATGACAACAAGAGTGAGAAAGAGACATATAAGGCATTCACGCTGAAAACGATCAGCCGTATTGATGGCACCCCAGCTAAGCTCTCGAAGAAAAAATTTAATTTTTTGGGGTAACTGTCTTTTCAATGACCGAGTACAGATCAAATAAAATAGAATCCATAGCGCCCACTAATCAGCCATGAGAGATTTAACTGTAAATATCATAGATGGGTCAAGTGGTCATATAAAAAAATCAGAAGATGAATGCAATTTGACAGAAGCCAAATGATTAGATAAGGATGCCCATTCAGAAATCTCCAGTTCAGTAAGATTACATCCAGTGTTTTCAAAATGTCCAAGGCGCACTAAGGCGCAATGGCCCTCTAGAGCCTAGGCGCAAGGTGCACAGAAAGGTGCAAGCTTTTATTTTGTGAGGCGCACTATATATAAAAGTATTACATTAAAAAAAGAAAGCATAATTAATATAGAAAAAAAACCGAAACACAAGAATTTTTGCATTTAGTCTTAGTAAACTTGATTCTTTTAGTTAATAAAGAAGAAAAACCCTTAATTAGTACTACTTTTTTTAAAAAACTGAAAAAGCTCCAAAGGCCAAGGCTTTGAGCCTTGGGGCTTCACAAAAGGCGTGCGCCTTAGGCGAGTCTTATTTTGTGAGTCTCACCTTTCCAAGGCAAGGTGCTAGACTTGCGCCTTGAGCCTAGGCGCACACCCGAGAGGGCTTTTTAAAACACTGATTACATCGTAACTGTAAATCCCAAGCACTAGAAGATGGAACCCATTCATTAGCCACAGTAGCTTCTTGTTGCTGAGTAATACAACAAAGCCATGGATATATAGTAGAACAAACACCACAACTAAACCATGAGTCATGACAAAAAGATGTAGAAAAACCATCACCAATTCAATGATGAATACGAGCAAATCAAACTCAAAAATATGCTCTAAAGCTTGCACATCCAATAAAGAAATTGTTTGGGAAATAGAATCTACAGTAAAATATTTTCCAATTTCTGAATTCAAAGATTATCCGGACAGTTCATTGGTCAGGATTATTCATCTAATTATCATAATAAATAGCTCATTAAAAGAAGAAAATTAAATCACTTGTGTTCAAAATATTTGTCATTTCATTTCTTTAGGGATTAAATTATTTTTTTGGTTATTTAAAGCATCTTTAGATGAAGTCATAAGCTAATACCAAACAATAAACTCATGCACGCGCACACAAGCCTATGCTGAAGAAAATTTGAGAAATGTCCCTAGAATTACTCCAAAAACAATAAGCCACCAGAAAAGTTTTTAAACAACGCTAAATAAAACTCAGTTCTAACTGAGTATTTGAGAGCTTGGGCCTCTCCAAAAGCAAAAGCTCCAGTTCCTAGACAACTTCTTTTCTAGCCTCCCTCTTTCCCCTTCCACGATTAAGTATTCTATTCTATTCCTCACTGACCATGCCCTTAAACATTACTTTCTCTTAAATCACCAATTCAACCCAAAAGCTTAAGTTGATTGGTGAAGGCAAATTTAATATAATATATAACATTATCCCTCACTTCTGAGTTTGAAATATGAAGAAAGGCCCAAAAAATGAAAATCAATATTAAATGGGGAGGAAACAACAATGCAGGGGCTTGAACACAGAACCTCCCTGGACCACCTACCCAAAAGCTTAAGTTGATGTGTGAAGGCAAATTTAATATAATATCTAACACTTTCTTCACCTTTCTAACCAAAAAGTCTCCATCAACTAACTCATTCTTTTGTGTTTAAGTGGGCATAGTAAGAATCGATTGAAAACTTGGGGAATAATACATTGTCTGTGATGAAACGTTTTATGGGATACAGGGAAGAGGAATTAATCCTTACTCTTTTCCATTCTGTGTTCCTGTCCAAAGGAGTTCCTTGTGTGACCTTTTAGTTACAGCATTATTTATTTTTTTTTGCAAAGGAAACCAGCCTCTTTATTTATATAAGATATATAAAAAGAGGCTTTATATATTCAGCCAATAA
>JBBPDJ010000001.1:11572031-11592817 GCA_037974625.1 Cucumis cinereus | reverse complement strand
GAATTCTTTATGAGAGCATCACATTCCTTGTTTGCAAGCCAAGTATTGCAGAATCGAAAGGGAGAGGGACCCCAAGGTATTGAGCCTGCCTCAAGTGCTAAAGGGAAATGGTCGGAGAAAATTCGAGTGAGTCTGATTGCTCTTGAGTCTTCAAAGGATGAATCCCATTCTATATTGATAAAGAATCTGTCCAGAAGAGATTTTGTTATGGAGACTCCATCACGAGACCATGTGAATCTGCCATTGCAAAGGGGGATTTCCAGAAAAGGCTCCTCTTTTTTTTTTTTTAATATCCTTGAGTATCCGGGCCAGCTTACGCGCACCTCGACTAATTTCACAGGACAACCCGCCTGACCCTACAACATTTTATTGTCAAGGAAACTCGTAGGAAATTAATTCCTAGGTAGGTGGCCACCATGGATTGAACCCATGACCTCTTAGTTAGTTATTGACCTTTTTACCACTAGGTCAACCCACCATGGGTTGAAAGACTCCTCTTGTTATAGGAAAGATTTGAGTGGGAAGAGTGTTAGGAAAAGTGGAGATAAAACTCCATCTCTTCTATCCTCAACCCATAAGTAAAAATGTAGTTGGTTAATTTTGAGGCCTTTTTGAAAGAAGGAAAAATTGGGCGGTCAAAGATCATTTATAAAAAACAAGACAATATGCTGGCATTCTTACTTAGATTTATTTTCTTCAACATTAATGGGCTAGGCCCATTATTAAGGCGGCAGTAAGACACATTATATAGACATGTTTATGCATGAAGAAATAATATATATATGTGTGTGTATGTTTATGCATAAAGAAATAATGTTGGAGAGCCTTTGCCGCCAGAGAGAAGGAAATATACAGCAAACGGATATTGAGGAAAGTTTCTCCAAATTCCAATGTGTTATTTCAGTGACAGTGAGGAAAAGAAAAATTACGTAGAATATTTTTCTTATTGGGTTGAGGGTTTCTTTTATTGTCTATTTCAAGTTACTGAGTTGTGGTATTGAATTCAAATAGTTCGTGTTAGGCGATTTGGGGAGAGATTTGTAAGCATGTTGGAGAGTTCTTTGCAGTCTCCACCATAGTAGAACCTACCGTTGCAGAAGAATGGACGTAGTCTTAAGTCTGGGACGAACCAGTATATTTTTTGGTGTCGTTCCTTTTATCCTACTCTTTATTATTTGTAATTTTATGCTTGATTACTTATTTTGCTCTAATATGTGAAAGTGGAGGTTGAGATATAATTCAGTTTACTCCATATTTATTTATATCTCACGTAAATTTCCAACAAAGAAATCTAACATCATCAAGGTTTTTGTACAACCCAAGAAAGAATTTGTACATCCTTGTCTTCTCAACAGGCTCAGCCTTCATGCTAGATGACCAATTATTTGTTCCAAACATAGAATAAGGGGCCAATGTCATAGAGCATATTACTGGATTACTTTTACTGTGTATTCACCATAGGTAATTTCCTCTCTCATATTAGCCATCGTATAGAAAATTAAGATATAGAATTGGGGGTATTATTTATTTCCTTGTATATTTGTCGTATTACCCAAGTTGACAAATATGCTTGTTTTATCAATATGTAAACATCCAGTAATAAAGTAAATATATGTCTTTTATCTGTAAATAAGTATTAATATATCAATATATACATATAAATTCTAAAAGAATGTGTGCCCAACTAGTCAATATCCTACTTATTTAGAAATTGGCCTGGTGGCTTTTATCTATAAATAAGTATTAATACATCAATATATACATATAAATTCTAAAAGAATGTGTCCCCAACTAGTCAATATCCTACTTATTTAGAAATTGGTGCACCGTCATGTCTGTGTAATGTCGTGTTTGTATCTCTTGCCTATGTCCATGGCACCATGCTTCTAAGGATGACCGATGTTAGAGAGGTCTGGTAAGGACTACAAGTCCCTAACCAGCTATTCCCTAATGTTGCCAAGAGGCTAATGGATGGTTTGAACTAAAGCAAAATAAAGGGAATGTTATTCTTTTCCAGGAAGATACTTTGTTGAGGGAGAAGCCTCGGAAAGATGCTTTATGCACGCTCTATTTCTTTCAGAAGTAAACTAGGGGTAAGAACCTGTCTCAGAAGAAATGTCAATGAATGAAGCTGTCCCCAATGGATGAGTTTGATATTATATTAAATTTGTCTTCACCCATTAACTCAAGCTTTTGAGTTGAATTGGTGATTTAAGATAGTATCAGAGCAGGTGGTTCAGGGACGTCTTGTATTCAAGCCCATGCGTCGTTGTTTCCTCCCCAATTAATATTAATTTCCACTTGTTGGTCTTTCTTCATATTTCAAGCCCACAAGTGAGGGGGAGTGTTAGATATTATATTAAATTTGCATTCACCTATCAGCTTAAGCTTTTGGGTCAATTGGTGATTTAAGCTTATCAAATGAGCCAATCTGTCTATTGCTTGAACGAGTCTTTTTCAGCCATTTTCTTGAATTCTAAACGGTGAAAGCTCGTCAACATGAGTACCTTGATTGCAATCTTGCCTACTGGTATTTCATATAATAATGACATGTCACTGACAGGTGCTGATGCACAAAATTTGGAAAGACGTTCCCTAAGAAAGATGAAGTTTTTTCTTAAGCTCTTTCTCCAACAAATGAATAATAGGGTGCAACAAAGCTTATTACTTCAAACCTTCCAATAAATGCAATGTAATATTCCATTTAACAAAATTAAGGGTACCCCATCCACATTTAGCATGACTAGCAAACTCTCCCAATTCGCTAAATGGGCGCCACCAGCCTAATCTTCTCCCTCCTAAAGAATGTTTTTCATAAGCTTTTCACTCTGGGTATTGAAAAGAAGCAAATATTATGTAAGGAAAGCTCACAAGAATAAAGTGACACTCCTTCAGTAAAATAGCATTTACTCTTGCCAAGTCTGTTATCAACTCATTCAACCACATGATCCTCCTAGAATAAAGTCGTATCCCAATCGTCAAGTGATACCCTTTCATAACGTATACGGTATATCGATATGGAAAATTAGTTGAGACATTGAGACGTGCTTTCTGTATGCTATTAAATAAGAAGAAAGCAATAGTATATGTAGTGTTGTGAGTGCATCTTTAAACTTCAGGAGCAAAGTTAAGAAGAAAAAATTGAACCTTCTCAATCAGATCAAGGACATCTTGATTATCAACAAATTCAATGTAGCTCCAATCAATTTCCTCTTTTACATATTCTTCTTGCTCCATCTTGAATACGTGCTGAATAAAATCACAACATTCAGATTTGACATTGAAAATTGAAAAAAGAAAAAAGAAGAAGAAGAAGAAAGTCAAGATCAAAGACAAAGTTTTCAAACGAGACTGACCTCATACCTGGTTGAAATGTTGCTGCAGCTTTTCATTTGTGTAATTGATGCAGAATTGCTCAAAACTGAAGAGAGTGGAGGATAGTCACAGTCAACATACAACTTGTCCATTAATAACTACGCCCAAATCAACAACTGCTCTATGTTTAAGAGATCTTTATGATTGCTCAATTAGTAAAAAGCTTGCTAACAGATTAAATTATCCTATTTCCAGAAAATGGCAGAAAGGAAGATATTTGCATGTGCCGTGAGCATGGGCGTTTTGTCTAAATCTATGTCCAGTTCAACTCCCTTACAAACGTCACCTATTAGTTATTATATTTATATATATATAGAAACAGAACTCACATCAAAAGCCAGAGTTACAAGAAGGATCACCTATTTGTTTGAAAGCTCTCAAACCCATAAATATCAAGTACTCCGATCAGATATTTTGAGCAAGGATCTTGTCCGATGGATACATTGATTTTATCTACCAACCTGGATAAGTTAAACAACCGATTGTACTAATTCCTGTTGGAGTAAGAAAAACTCGTTGAACTACAACAGAATCTAAACGTGACAACGCTAGGATAACCAATATTACCAGTCAAACAAACGAGAGTATATTGTCTTGGCTAATCCATCTCTGCTAACTGTTGCACCAAGCGGATCAAGACTTCTCTTGATGACTTCCTCCGGTGTAACCATCATGCGCTTGCAAAGAGCATCTTCTAATGCATTGGGATCACACCTGAAATATTTATAGGATCAGAATCTACAAAACAATGAAGGTTATTATGAGAAATACAGAGTAATAAAAGCAAAGCTCCAGTCACACATGAGAAGCTCTGCTGTCATGTGAAGATGAAATTTTGATTCTTCATCTTTTACAAATGATGAATCAGACTCTTCTCCTTTTGCAAAGTCAATATTACCCAGATGGAGAATTGCAGCCACAACTCTGAAAATTGCATCCTGAAAGAAAGAGGGAGGAAGGGGGAGGCATTTAGCAGTAGGTTGATGCGTAGGAAAACAATAGCTACCTACTGAGTAAGGTATCACCTGCTCTTGTTCACCTATTCCAACAATATCCATGGCTCTCTTTGTCGCTAGATAATCATGGGCATCGTTCACACCAGCCAGTTCATAACAACTTGATTGGTTTAGATAGTGAAATGATTTCGGATTTCCCAGCTTATATCTCTCTCTCTCCTGAAAAAAAATATGATAGAATCCGGATATATTGAATATATATATGATAATAGATTTTTTTTTTTTTTTTTTTTTTGAAAAGGAAACAAGTCTCTATTATTCATAAAAATGAAAATAGACACAAAGCTCTAAGTACAAGAGGGTTATACAAAGAGCAAGGAGCAAAAACATAAACTTAAACACATAAACATAAACATAAACACAGATCAGCGGGCGCACCCGAGCATCTCAACTAGGTTGACACCCCCTTAGCACCCTCATCATCTCCAAAAAGACTACTAATTGGATAGTTTAGGGGAAAAGGAATGAGGCTTTATAGATTTAGCCTATTCATACAAAATACAACATAATCAGAACATTTAGAAGTAACAAATAACCAAAGCAAAGTGAACCATAACATAAAACAAACAAACTGAATAATCTTCTAAACTCGCGAAGGCTGGAAGAAAGGAAGTGAAGTGAAGGAAGAGGTCAGAGGCCTGGGCTAAGCGACTCGCGTGAACCAACAATTTCAGAGAGGATGGATGAAAGCTTGCCAATTGAGAACAATATCCTTCATAGAAAAATCTTTAAACTTCTTGCTAAAAGCACACCATGAGGAGGCATTCAGTCTTGCAAGTTCGAATCTATCTTGCCATTGTGAGGGTTTATTGTGAAAAACCCTTTGGTTTCTTTCAAACCATAAATCAGTCAACAAGGCTTTGATGGCATCGATCCACAAGAGTCGAGACTGATGTTTGAACATAGGACCAAGCAGTAACTAATGACATTACAGCTGCATTCTCTATCAAAGACCCAACTTATATTAAAGGTACCAAGTAGTTTATACCAACAAGCTGCTGCATAATCACACATAAAGAATAGGTGTTGAAGGTCTTCTGAAGCTCCAAGGCATAACTGGCAGATGTGTGGGGAGATGGAATGTGAGGGTAGCTTTTTCTGTAGAATATCCGCACAGTTTAGTTTCCCTTTTATTAGTATCCAAACTGTGATATTTACCCTTTTTGGACTCTTTGATTTCCATAAACCTTTCACAATATTAGCATTCATAGGAGTAGAAGGTATTAGGTGTTTATAGAGGGAGTTAACCGAGAAGGCACCATTAGATTCCAATGACCAGCACCTTTTGTCAGGTAAATTTGAAGGGGCAAGTGTTGCTATAGCACAAAGGAGGTTCTGGAAATCCTCAATTTCACTGTCTTTGAGAGGTCTTCTGAAGGTAATCTCCCATGAAGCTGTAGAACAGTCCCACATTTCTGCTATTGAAGCGTTTGGGCGAGGGAAAATTTTGAATAATCTTGGGAAGGTTGTCTTCAAGTCAATGCTGTCTAACCATGGGTCTAACCAGAAATGGATTCTATCTCCTCTGCCAACTTTAAAAACTGACAGAGAATCAATCTTTTTCCATTGCCTAGAGATACTTATCCAAGGGCTTCGAAGGCTAAGATACTCTTTTCCACTGGTGTGCCATTTGAAAAAGTCACTGCCATGTATACTTTTGACTACTAAATACCATAGGGAAGAAGGGTTTACCGAATATCTCCACCCCCATTTAGCTAGGAGGGCTAAATTTCTGGTCAGAATTTTGTCCAAACCGAGGCCTCCTTCCTTTAAAGGTTTAGAAACCAAATCCCATTTCACCAAGTGATTTATGTTGCTGCCATTATTGCCTTCCCAAATAAAATTTCTCAAGAATCTTTCAATATCTTTGGCAATGTTGCTGCCATTATGATAATAGAATGTTGATTATTTCCTTTCTCGTATTATATTTATTGTATTGTTTGTATTATATTATATTTGCCAAATTTATTCTTTTCCTTCTTTGTAATGGGTTGTTCTTCTATTTAAGAAAAACTTTTCTCTTTGTGAAATACACAAGAAATAAATTGTTTTTGGCATAGTATCAGAGTAGGTTATTTGAAACACTAAATCTCTTACAACCCTAAAAACCCTAAATCCCTTACAGCCCACCGCCGCCGCCACAAACATCCACCGCCTCGAGGGTCGTCGCCGCCGCCGGTCGGCCTACTTCAACTAATCGCCGCCACCGCCTCCGCTCACCAGACATCGCCTGCAGCAATGTTTTCTTGTGTTTTCTTGCTGTAAGTTGGTGGTTTCTTGTGTGTCTTCACCGGTTGCCCCTGTCTAAGATGTCTGCCGACGATATCGCCACCGTCGCCTGCCGCCGAGGACGAGTTTGGTTCGTTTTTTTCCAGATTTGTTATGTCTGTTTTCTGTATTTTGTTGCTTCAGCTATGTCAGATACTAAGTCATGACTAAAATCGACAATCGTGTCCATTCAGAAACCCCGTCATACACGTGAAACCTGTTGGAAGCTTCATGGAAAACCTACAAATTGGAAAAGTTCCAAGCAAGGGGAGAGAAATTCCCACCTGCAAACCACGAATGCAAGTGTTGGTGATTCCAACCTGTTTAGCAAGGAGTAGATTGATCAAATCCTGAAACTGCTAAAAACTACTTCTTCACTAGGTAATCCTAATGTTTCCTTGGCACAATCAGGTAATCGTCCTCAAGCCCTCTCTTGCATAAACTCATCTCCATGGATTATAGATTTTGGAGCCTCTGATCGTTGATCAGTTTCTCTTCCTTATTTGCAACCTACTCCCCTATATATTGCAATGAAAAAATTTTCATCGCTGATGGTAGTTTCACTCCTATTGTAGGAAAAGGAACTATTCCTCTGATTACAAAACTTACGTTGCATTCTGTCCTTCATGTTCCAAAATTAGCTTGCAATCTATTATCTGTTAGTAAAATCCCTAAGGATACTAATTGTTGAGTTGTTTTCTGTGACACTCATTGAACCTTTTAGGATCAGGACTCGGGGGAGATGATTGTCAGTGCTAGTATGATTGGTGGTCTCTATTACTTTGATGAAGTTTCAGCTAGTCATAAACAAGTTCAGCGCTTGAGTAGTGTATGTTCTTCTATTAAAGAAACTATAATGCTTTGGCATCGTAGATTAGGACATCCTAATTTCTTTTACTTAAAATATCCGTTTCCATATTTATTTAAAAGTCTTGATTGTTCATTATTTCAATGTGAAAGTTGCATTTTTGCCAAACATCATCGATCCACTTATTTACCCAAACCTTACAAGGCTTCTTCACCTTTTTCCATAATTCACACAGATGTTTGGGGTCCGTCTAAAGTTTTCACTCATAAGGGTAAGCATTGGTTTGTTACCTTTATAGATGATCATACTCGTTTAACCTGACTTTATTTGTTGACTAACAAATCAAAGGTAAAAGAGGTTTTTGTTAGATTTTATAATATGATTGAGATTCAGTTCCAAACTAAAATCCGCATCCTTCACTCTGATAATGGTACTGAATATTTCAATGAACGATCAATCAGTTTCTTACATGAAAAGGGTATTTTTCATCAAGCTACATGGCGTGATACTCCTCAGCATGTTGAGCGAAAGAATAGACATTTACTGGAAGTTGCTCGTGCCCTTATGTTTTCTATGAATGTCTCCAAATATTTGTGGGGTCACGTAGTCCTTACAGCTACATACTTGATCAATCGAATGCTCACAAAGGTTTTGAATTTTAAAACTCCTCTGAATCATTTAAAAAATTATTTTCCTACCGTTCGGTTGTTCTCTGACTTACCAATTAAATTATTTGGTTGCACTGCTTATGTTCATAATCCCAACCCTACTCGCACTAAGCTTGACCTTCGACCTGTTAAATGCATTTTTGTAGGCTATGTCTCCCATAAGAAGGCTTACAAATGTGTTGACCCTTTGACCAAAAAGTATTTTGAGAGTATGGATGAGTCCTTTTTGGAAAATCAACCGTTTTTTAGCCAAAATTCTCTTCAGGGGGAACCACCTAACCTTAAAGATAATTTTTAGGACACTTCACCTATCCCAATCGTTGATTCCGAAATTATGAGTTCTAATTCTTTGATGCCAAGTGTGGAGAGTTCTTCCTCAGGAGGAGAAACACTACAGACTAACTTGACAAGTAAAAAACTAGAACTACGGGTTTATACTAAAAGAAACTTGACTCAAAGGAATCGAGAACAAACAGTTGATCTATCACATAACCAATTAATACCCCGATAAATGATTATGAAGATCCAGGTAACATACATTCTCCTTTTACTTCTTCTAATTCTCCAAGTTCTTCTTCTCATAATTCCTTGCTTAATGTCTCTGACCTTGATATTCCAATTGCCCATAGGAAAGGCACCCGTAAATGTGTCAAATATCCCATTGCAAATTATCTTTCATACCATAAATTGTCTGACAATCATAAAGCCTTCACATCCAAAATAACCAACCTGTTTGTTCTAAGAAATAACAGGAGGCCCTGAATGATTTGAATTGGAAATTAGCAATAATGGAAGAGATTAATGCACTAAAACAAAATTGCACATGGGACATAGTTGAACTACCAAAAGAAAAGAACAATTGGATGCAAGTAGGTGTTCACAGTAAAATGTAAAGTTGATAGTAGTGTTGGAAGGTACAAGGCCAAATTGGTTGCTAAAAGGTTTACTCAGACCTATGGAGTTGATTATAAAGAAACATTTGCTCCAGTTGCTAAAATCAATTCTATTAGAATTTTACTGCCTGTTGCAGCTAACTTTGATTGGTCTCTTTATCAACTGTATGTTAAGAATGTCTTTCTCAATGGAAAATTGGAAGAAGAGGTATTTATGGACTTGCCACCTGGTTTTGAGGTAGATCTCGGGATTAACAAAGTGTGCAAGTTAAAGAGATCATTACACGGTCTTAAACAGTCTCCTAGAGCTTGGTTTGAACGCTTCGAAAAAGCAGTCACAAGCTATGGATTCAGTCAAAGTCAAGTCGATTATACAATGTTCTACAAACATACAAGAAATGACAGGGTTGTGGTTTCGATAGTTTATGTTGATGATATCATTCTTACATGCAATAATGAGACAAGACTCACTTTCGTGAAGAAAAAGTTAGCAGATGATTTCCAAATCAAAGACCTAGGAACTTTAAAGTACTTCTTAGGCATGGAGTTTGCCAGGTAAAAAAGTGGTATTTTTGTCAACCAAAGGAAGTATATTCTTGATCTGCTAAAAGAGACAGGTTTACTTGGTTGCAAGGTAGCACAAACTCCCATTGAGAAGAATCTGAAATTGGAAGTTGCAACCAAGAATGAGATAAAGGAAATAGAAAAGTACCAGAAACTTGTGGAGAGACTCATATATCTTTCTCACACATGTCCTGACATAGCTTTTGCAGTTAGTATGGTAAGTCAGTTCATGCATGCTCCTGGACCAACTCACTTTGATGCAGTTTATAGAATCCTAAGATATTTGAAAGGTACTCAAGGAAAAGGCATATTGTTTCAAAGACATGACCATCTCAATGTTGAATTTTACACTGATGCTGATTGGGCAGGTAGCACAACTAATAGAAGATCCACTTCTGGATACTGCTCCTTTGCTGAAGGAAATCTTATTACATGGCAAAGTAAAAAACAGAATGTGGTTGCAAGAAGTAGTGCAGAAGCAAAATTTAGAGTTTTAGCCGATGGTATTTGTGAGGGTATGTGGATGAGAAGATTGTTGGAAGAATTGAGATTCACTCTGACAATGTTCATGCGCATTTACTGTGATAACAAGGTAGCAATTTCCATTGCCCACAATCCAGTTCTTCAGGACAGAACGAAACATATTGAAGTCGATAAACACTTTATAAAAGAAAAGATCGATGCGGGAGTAATATGCATATCCTACCTTCTGACAACATAACAAATTGCAAATGTGTTAACTAAAGGCCTTCCAAAGTGGCAATTCAACAAATTGATTGACAAGCTGGCAATGACAGATATCTTCAAACCAGCTTGAAGGGGAGTGTTGATTATTTCCTTTCTTGTATTATATTTATTGTATTGGTTGTATTATATTAGTTGCCAAAGTTATTTTTTTCCTTCTTTGTAATGGGTTATTCTTCTATTTAAGAAAAACTCTTCTCTCTTTGTGAAATACACAAGAAATAAATTATTTTTGGCAAGAAATACACGATAAACCAAATGATTTGAGGTACTTGGATCCTCCCTTCTTGTGATCACTCTCAAGCCCGAATTTACTCAACAAATATTGTTTATCTTCATCATTCCTCACTCCCCTATTTACAACCACAAATATAACTAACTTCCTGAGTAATTACTATTATGCCCTTAATACCCTAATAACTGCTAATACCGATCCTATCAAAATAACTTTGCTGATGAACACTAGTTGACAAGAAAAAACTATATCAAATAAAAGGAAAAGGACAGAGAGAGAGAGAGATACCACCAACCTGAGGTGGAGCTGCACAAAGAAGATAAAAGCAATGATAGTTGCGCTCAGGGTCTGATATTTGGCAAACCCGTGATCTCTCAAGGAGATAAGTTCTGATGGCAGCTCCTGATATTCTTCCCTTCTTATCAAATTGGATCTCAACAAATTTCCCAAACCGGCTGCGCTAATGTATACAATAAATTATCAATAGGCAACTCATGCAACAAGCTATTGAAATTCCACTTCTGATGGAGAAGAAAAGGTTCCTACGAATAAATGAAGGGTCTAATATCAACAGTAAACATGTACGTGGAAATGGAAGCAGGGTATCCAGAAGAAGCCAGATTATGAAAGTGTCAATCCAATCATTTCTAAGAAAATCCCTATATTGCAAAAGCTTAAGTAAGGATAACTTTTTACCTTGAATTATTGTTTCTCACTGTTTTTGCATTGCCAAAAGCTTCAAGAACTGGATTTGACTGCATTGGGTTTAAACAGGATTCAGGAAGTTGAGAGAGAAGATGTCACAACATAAGAAAATGCCAACTTATAAATAGATAAAATTCAAATCTCAAGTATCGTCAAAAGAAATAAAAAATATTACAAGAAACCCGTCCCCTAGAAAAAGGAAAAGCGGCTGAAACCATTTTCTTCCAAGAGCTTAATTCCAATGTTACCATTAGATTCTTATGGCCTTTATATTTCTACTTAGCTTGTTGTATAATCCTTTTGTACTCAAGCTATTTATTATTAATAATATATTATCGTTTCCGTTTCAAAAAAAATAGATTCTTATGGCCTTAAATTCTCAGGAATGCTCTCTGCATTTTCTTTAATGGAGCTCTACCCACATGGAAAGTTGGATAATACTCTATATTAATTAATGAAAATTTTTTAGAACATGAATTGTGCTTAAGCATTCTCAAACACAACGTCTTGTTCTTATCAGGAGAAAAAGTTGTTCCCCAATGGCATAAGTATAGCAGGTTTGAAATTTTCTTTCATAGGTAAAAGATATTTATAGCTAACTCAAATAAATGTGGATCAACAACAAAATAATAAAAGAGCTAAGGAGCACGAACACAAATACGAAACACGGATACAACATGACACAAACACGGTGACACGCCATTTTTTAAAAATCTAAGACACGACAAGGACAACTTTATTAAACTATTCATTTTTAAAAAATATATATCAGTTTTTTAGTAAAAGAAAATTCATAGTAAATGAATTGATGCATTTATATGCTTAAAAGACTTAGCTTGATGTATTCCATACTCAAAAGTTATTATTATTGTCATATATGTGTTTTTCTAATCTACTCAACGAGTTTTCTATGCATGTCTAATGCATTTATAGCACTAACAAGTGTGGTGTCTATTAACTTTAATAAAATATATGGAATTCTTGTGTATTTCTTCTCTTAAAATAGTAGCCATTACAGGGATATTTATACCCAATAAGGATATCAAGAAAAGGAAAATATAACCTAATAATTATAAGATTACCAAACAATATAATATAAGATAAAATCTCCTAAAAGATTTTATTACGATAACACCCTCCCTCAAACTCAAAGTGATAGAGTGGAAACCAACTTGAGTTTGCGAAGTAGAGAAGCGCGGAGAGCCGACACGGCAGACATAGTGCGGCGGAGCGCGGAGAGCCGACACGGCGAACATAGTGCGACGGAATGCGGAGAGCCGACACGGCGGACATAGTGCGACGGAGCGCGGAGAGCCAACACGGCGGACATAGTGCGACGGAGCGCGGAGAGCCGACATGGCGGACATAGCGCGGCGGAAAGCCGACACGGCGGACATAGCGCGGCGGAGAGCCGACACGGCGGACATAGCGCGGCGGAGAGCCGACACGGCGGACATAGCGCGGCGGAGAGCCGACACGGCAGACATAGTGCGGCGGAGAGCCGACACGGCAGACATAGTGCGACGGAGCGCGGAGAGCCAACATGGCGGACATACAGATGGTAATGGCAGCTGTGGTTGAGGTGGGGGTTGGGTGCATAAACTAAGGTTAGCTTGCACAGTTTGCACAAAACTAATTTGGGTTAGAAGAGTGCGACAAATGCGACTAAACAACTATACTCAAAACTCTAATGGGCGACGGGTCTGCCTCCGCCGATATTCGACAGAGGCAGAAAACGGATAGAATATGGCGGCTAGGTTCAACGAGACTAAACCTAAAGCTCTTATACCATATTAACTTTAATAAAATATATGGAATTCTTGTGTATTTCTTCTTATAAAATAGTAGCCATTACAGGGATATTTATACCCAAATAAGGATATCAAGAAAAGGAAAATATAACCTAATAATTATAATATTATCAAACAATATAATATAAAATAAAATCTCCTAAAAGATTTTATTACGATAACACTTACAATTCGAAACGTTGTCGTTTTATGGTGTTTAGCAGGGTGGTAGATCAACCCTAATTACAAGATGGCAGCAACCACACTCTCTCAATCCCAATTCAAATAATCTCAATCCCATGCATTCCAGGTATATAAATAATTCTGATCCATTCCAACTAATTTGATAACACATATGACTTTATGTTCGTTATTTGAGTTATTATTATTACTTTTAATGTGAAATTACCTTAAATAATCTTACAACGGATCGCAAATGAGGAAAAACAAATGGTTATCCCTGATAGCTTGATAATATAGATAACAAAATGAATTAAAATATTTACAATATCTAACAAAATTTCACTGATCTTTATAGACTTCTATCATTGACTATCAATGACATCGAACTAATAGAAGTTTATTTCTATCAGTATCTATCATTGACAAAATTTAAAATTTTACTATATTGTTAAATGTTTTAGTAGTTTTGTCATTTACAATAATATTTCTTCATAGCTATAAGTTTATATTTTGAAATCTTCTCTACAATTTTCCATTTCAAAAAATTGCGTCCCATGGGAATTAAATTCCTCGATTTCTCTCAATCCTATAATTGTGTTATAAAAGCTTATTATATATAGTATCACATTAAACTGCCTCTTTAATTAATTAATTCTAATTACACTTCAAATTTTTAGGCTGCAGTTGCCACCAACAAATTTGCCCCATCATGATAGATCAAAAGTTCAACAAAAAGGTCAAACATTTAACACTTTTTAGCTAATACATACACACACACATATATATATATATACTGCAACCTTCTATACGCATTGAGGTGACATAATTCAAAAGTTTGTATTATAGAGAAAAATAACTTGTAGTTGTTTTTAGAAAAATTATCTTAAAAGACAACTTCTAAAAATATTTACAAATATAACAAAACATTACAATCTATTTATGTTAGACCAAGATAGACTAATATATGTGTGTATGACACAAATATTAATTTATTTTAGTCTATTGCAGTTAATAGATAATAGACTGTTATATTTTATTATATTTTGATTTATTTTACTATTTTTAAAAATAACTCTAATTTTTATATGGCACAAAAATTGTAGGGTGGAAATGGAAATTATGGGAGAAGGAAGAATCAATGCACTCATATTTCCCCTGTATTTGCTAAGAACAATCCGTCAGATGGCAGGTTATTTTCTAATTAAATAATAACGAGAAAATTACCTTTTTAATCTCCAAATTTAAAATACAAAAATATTTAGTTTTAAATTTTTAGAAATATATATTTTTTTCAGTTCCTGAATTTCCTAAGTACAAGTATTTTGTTCCAGAGTTTTCATACTATATTATTTTGGTCTAATGTCTTAGAAGAATAGATATAACATATCCCTAATTTAATTTTTTAAAATTATTTTAAATAATCATATATGTCATTTCAAATTTAAAAATATAATTTGAAAGAAAATATATAGTCTATCAAAATTGTTTTTCTAATCTTAAAATTCAAATAATTGTTTAAAATAGTGAAAATATTACTTCAAACAACCTTGTAAACTAATCCTTATCTTCTGAAAAATTAAAGAGGAAAATCCACATATTATTAAGAAAACAATTTAAAAGTTTTATTAAAAAAAAAAAAAAAAAAATCTAAGGACCAAAAGAAGAAATTAAGAAGCTAATTGTCCATTGTAACTAATTCTAATTAACCCTAATTGATAGCTTCAATTTTCTAATTATTTCTTCAGGTTTACAAGCTTTATTTATGATATAACGTTTGAAGAAGTCGGTCTACTGATCGATCCTCATCTTCCCTTCTTTTTTCCCTTGTAATTTTATGTTTTCGTCATCTCCTATTAGTTTCTCAATAATTTGATGTGTATTAATTTTAACTAAAGTTATAATATAATGTAACTTATAAGTTAACTCGAGCATAACTCAAGATTCTAAACATTAGAACTTTGAACTTTTACTAGTCAAAAAGGAGACCAATTAAAAGTATAGGTGCTTTAATTTTTTGTTCAAAGTTCTTATTAGAAGGCTATAGATATGATATACCAATATCACTAAAAGAGTTGTGAAAGTGATGAAAATTTTACTAACTTTACTCTATTCGAATGAGATACTTGAAGATTTGATGTATGCGACATAAAAGGTATTTTAGAACAAGAGTAAATTACTTTTTTTTCTAATAAAGTATGAAGAATAAAGTTCAATGGTAATTGTTTAAATATACATTTGTTTTTATTTAATTGTATGGTCCAAATAATGTAGTATTGCAAAATTAGTGATATACGCTTTTCAAATTGTTCTATAAGATGGCAATTTTTTAAAATATATATATATATATATATATATATATATATATATATATATTTGTATAAAAATTGTATAAAATTGTTATTTCAGTTTAAACAAAGAAATAGATAAGAAAATAATAGATTTTATTAAATTAAATAAGAGATAGAAACAATGGATTTAATTTGTTAGAAATTATCAAAAATCGAAAAGTTGACAAAATATTTATACTTATAAATCGAGTGTAATTGATTTTTATTGTGTAAATAATTTGTTTTTTCTATATTTAACAAAAAAACCCCTCAATTTAACGATAAATGATAAATTTTCAAAACTAAGTTTTCAAATTTGTTAGATTTTCATCCATCTAAAAACTGTTACTAACTATTGTTCAGAATCTAAATACAATAAAAACAAAAACATGTTTGTGTTTGTGTTTCTAAATTTGTACGATCACATAATTCGAAAAAACAATTGTTGGATATATAATATTAAATTTGTTTTTATTCACTAGCTCCAACTTTTGAGTTATTTGGTAGTTTAAGGCGGTTTTAAATTAGTTTTACCCATAAGAATGATATAAAATTAAATTAAAATAGAATGATTTGAAATCTAGGGTAGTTTTAAATTGGTTTTACCCAACAAATTTTCCTAACTAAAATGATCTCATAGGATTTAGATTTAGAAATAGATTAACCTTTCATATTCCAATTTTCAAATTATTATTATAATTAAAACTTTCCTTTTTTTATTATTTAATTATCAAACCACAATATTTTAAATACATTTATTTAAATTTTTTCTTGTTTCAAATAAATTATAAATTATATTTCCATTTTTAAAATCACAAGACTTAAAATAATTTCTAAATTTAAAACAATAATAAAAGCTTGGCAATGGTCTTCAATTGTCCTCCAAATTTCGTATCAAATTCACGGGTTTGAAACGATGGCGGAGTCGATTTTCGTCCGTCTTGGTCCGCACATTTGTCCTACCACAAGTTTCCACTACTACGCAAAAGGGTTTACTTGACAGTGAAAAACTGTCAAGTAAGGGATTACTTGACGGTTTTAAATCCGTCAAGTAATCTAGTGTCAAGAATAAGCATTTTTTTATTGACAGTGCAAAACTGTCTAGAATAAAAGTTTACTTGACAGTTATCCACGGTTAAGAATAAAGCTTTACTTGACAGTTTTTCACTGTCAAGTAATCCAGTGCCAAATATAGATAGCGAAAACACCAAGTATACATACTTTTTTTGTTCAATTCATGACTACAAAGTCCATTGTGTGCTCATAAAACAAGAGAAAACAATTCAAAAATGTTTATTGAAAGCTCAATGTCAAAAAATAAAGATGAAATCAGATTCCTATAAAGATCAAACACAGAAAACAAATAAATAAGTATCATCTGGAATGACATTCAGATTTGTGAACTTATTAAGTGACATTCAAACACATAGATAGAGCATGCAAACAAGCCAGAGCATGCAAACATGACATTCAAAAACTCCTGTTCAAACAACAGAAATAAACACTCCTGTTCAAACAACAGAAATTTCATCAAAAGGTTGCTTTCAAAAACAAAATGACAAAATTTACTTTTTTTTTCCTAATTTAATTACACTTTCCCAATAACCAAACAAGCCAAAGCACACAACTTAACTTCCATCACAACAGACAATTTTTAATTTTTCAAAGCAACACTCTATTCCCTAACCTACAAAGTTAGCATTTTTTTCAAGAATTAAACAAATACCACAAAACCCATGTCTTCTTACAAACTTTCTTTTCCATTTTCTTTCAAAATCCCAGTCCCCAAACAAGTTCCACAGCATCATTACATTACCATTGACACAAAAAGAGGTAAAGACATCAAGAAGGAAAACGAGATAAGCAACAAAAAAAGGTAACAAAATAGAAAGGCAAAAGAACAAACCTTCTATCCTTTGAAGAAGTTTCTTAACTTTCTGCCTACACCCATCACAGTGAATGTTCACTCTGAGATCACAAGTCTAAAGAAAACAAACCAAAAAAAATCTCAAAAAAAAAAAAAACAGAGTCATACACATATAAAAGAAGATTCCTTCATGAGAGCAAAGAAGAACAAAAAAAGACAACTTTAGAAGAAGAAAACAAAACATGCTGGAAAGTGGGTTATGAAGAGAGAAAGGGAAAAAGGGGAGGAAAACCTGAAACTTTAGTAGCTTAAAATCATCCTCTTTGGTCATTTCTTGAGCTGAATGTGTTAAGAGGATAGAGAGAGCAAAGGAGAATGGGATAGGAGAAGTGAGATTTTGGTTTTGGCTTTGATTTTGATTTTGAAAAGAGAAAGAAGTCAGCAGCAAGGGAAGTGAGGGAAAAGGGAGGATTTTTGGAAACAGGGGAAACAGAATGAGTGAGAGAGAGAGAGAGATAAAAGGGGTATTTTTGAATTGGGAGATGATGTGATTCAAACACATCATAGATAGAGCATGTTGTTTGAACAGAACTCTAACCTGCAACAAGATTCCATCAGGGCATGCAAATTTTATTCCCTCATCACTTTTAACCCCAGCAAATCCATATATTAGTCAGTATCACATAGATAAAACATTAATTAGGTATAATCCAAATGATAGAGGGAATAAAAATGAGCGAAGATAGATACATGGAAAATCATTGTCTAATTAATGCTTTATGTAATCAAGGACTTTGGTTGAATGAAAAAAAGTATGTAAAGTTGAAGAAAACATAAACTTACTGAGAACCCTTTGATAAAGCATCAAATGCATGTTGAGATCTTTCACAGAAAACATACAACTCGAATGCTCTTCTATATGAGTTAGCAACTTCAGTCAAGTTACCAAGTTCCTTTGTTAGAGCACCAGCAGATTCCATATGCTTAGCGGCATCTCAGGGCCTGATTATTAGTTAAGGACTTAAAGGGAGAAAACAAAGGCCAAGAAATAAATGAATAAAGGCCAAAGAAGGGCCATTAACCAATTCCAGAAACAATTAAATTTTTCCTGAGGAGAGCATCCCAAAGAAGTATAATGATATTTATGCCTAATGGATAAATTTATCATGTAGGAGCAACAAACAAACAAACTTCACAAATTTATCACGTTGTGTTTACTTTGTCATTACCCCAGTGATGATTATCTCTTATGTGCCAAATATTAACATAATATTCAAAGGCATCCAACACTTATGCAAATTAATCTCATTAGATGCAAAAATGCAAATTAATCTCCTTAGATGCAAATTTTATATGTTTCATAATATAACTAGTGCAATTGCCAAACCTATTAAAAGAGTTACCAAATATAGATAGCGAAAACACCAAGTATACATACTTTTTTGTTCAATTCATGAATATTCTGATGAGCTACCAACTAGCTTGGTAGATTGTATAATAGTCAACAATAAACAATGTATTAAAACAACTACATTATTGGAAGATTTTAAGGACACAATCAATCTATATTCAAATGAATGCAAAGTCCATTGTGTGCTCAGAAAACAAGGAAAACAATTAAAAAATGTTTACTGAAGCTCAATGTCAAAAAATGATTGGCGACTAAGAGAAATTATTGTAAAAACACAAATAAAGATGAAATCAAATTCCTATAAAGATCAAACACAGAAACAAATAAATAAGTATCACTTGGAACTCACAACTCATAAAAACACAAACAAATAATTCAAAGGGAAAAACTTCTAACTGCCATTAAACTATTAATTTTATTAAGTGACATTAAGTGACATTCAGATTCATTAGATTTGTGAACTTATTAAGTGACATTCATATGAAAAATGCTAATGTCAAGAGATAGATATATTGAGATCAAATTTTCATAAAGCCAATGAAGAATATGAAATGAAACCAACAAACAAACTAGAACTTTTTTTACTAAAGTTGATTTCTGAAGTTAGAGAATACCGAAAGCCCCCACTCTCTAGATGCAATTATCATATATCAAAAAGTTATTTAGTGAATATTTTCGTAGGATGAAAAGTTTAACTGAACCTAATAACTTAATTCTCAGTACCAAATTGTCAAATAAATGCCAAGTACCAAACTGTCAGTACTAAACCACAATGGCACCTTTATCAACAAAAATTTAAAATGAATGAATAGAACATAAGAAATGAAAAGACATCTTAGAAAGAAACACTACTACAAAATAAGGAATACTTGACACTTTGAAATTTAATATTCTTGACGGTTTTATCTAAACCGTCAAGTAAAGTTAAAAACGGTAAACAAAAGGAAAAAAATTGTAATTTTTTATTTGATTTTTTTTCAATACTTGACAGATTTTATTTGTCAAGTTTAGTGTTTTTTTACCTGACAGTTTTTATTTGTCAAGTTGAATTTCATTAAAATTTTATTGGGGAAAAAATCCCCCAAATTAATTAAGATCGCGCACATCATTCTTCCCTTTCCTTTCCTTCTCTTCCAAAACGCGAAGAACGTCATTCTTCCCTTTCCTTTCTTTCTCTTCTAAAATGTGAAGAACGCACGTCAATCTTCTCTTTCCTTTCCTTCTCTTCCAAAACGCGAAGAACATATAAGTGGAGTTTCATTTGTTGCGAATGACGACGGTTCAAAGTGAGTGTCGTTTTCCCTTTTGGTTTAGGGTTTTCTGTGATTGTTCATCTGCTGCGAACGCCAACGACGAAGAATGACGACGGTTTGAAGTGAGTGCCGTTTTCCCTTTCGTTTTAGGGTTTTCTGTGTCGGTTCATCTGTGGTGAATGTTTAGTATTTTCGTTTAGGGTTTTCGTTTTAGGGTTTTCATTTAGTGTCGTTTTCCCTTTCGTTCGAAGTGAATGTTTGTTTCCTTTTGCAGCTAACTGTAGTGTGATGGATTATTAGTGTGTTATTCTTCCCATTATCTTATCGTGTTCGATATGCAATCACAAAGTTTTAAGGAGAAAAAAGAAAATCAACTAAAAGAGTTTATGTGCTGCTGCTGTCATGTTTGTTTGCACATTGCAAACACACACAAGTGTGATGGATTGTGTGTTATTATTTTTTAATTATGCTCAATGATTTGTCAAACTTTAAGACTACTGGACATTACCGAGCAACTGTGATTTCTACTTATATTTACGACTTCCTCAGAAATCTGTCCTAAGGACTCAAAGTGTTTGAACTGATTAAATATGAATATTCTCCTTTGTCCATGGTTGTTGGGAAAAAAATGGATAAAAAGGAAGCTAGGTGAGAGGATGATGCAGAAGGGGTTTAGTCT
>JBBPDJ010000001.1:11545409-11562916 GCA_037974625.1 Cucumis cinereus | reverse complement strand
AATCGAGTAGAATTTTACAATATATAAATGTTTCTGACTAAGACATTCATTTAGCTTAACTTTAATATTTTACAACCTCGATGTTTACATAATTATATAATTAAGTTGGATTCGACTCGATATCATTTAAGACAAATGACTAGAGTTAGAAATGACACTGACGATCCAATTTGAACAACATATAAAAGATGTGGTACAGCTTTGTTATTATGTTTTAGTTGTCATCAAGACTTTCTTGTATTAGTTGACATAATCTTTCGATAAAATATTTTTTTTATGTTTAATGTAAGACACACGCACATAGATTTATATATATATTGTTGCAAAAAAAATAAGAAACAAGAAATAATTATCAAACACATTTACGTTTCTGTTTCTTTTTTTCAAGAAACAAGAAACAAGAATAGTTATCAAACATAGTCTCGTTTCTTGTTCTCAAAATGGAAGAAACAAGAAACAAGAAACAGGAAACGAGAAACAAAGAACCGGAAACGAGAACGTTACTAAACGGGCCCTAAATTATTATTATCTTTAAATGAATTGTTTATTTTTCGACTTAATCATGAGGTTAGAAAAGGATATGTTTAGATAGATTGGGAAATAGGTACTTCTTTTTATTAAAAAAATCATTTTTATTTAAGGATTGTTTTTAAATATAGTAAAATAAATCAAAATAATTTATTAAAATTTTCTATTAGTGTTTGTCTATTATTGATAGATTATGAAATTTTGCTATATTTAATAAATATTTTTAACAATTTTGATATTTAAAATAATTTTTTTTATTCAAACTCGTAATTTAATAATAATAAAAAAAGCTATTTGAAATCAACTTTGAAAATGTTTTAAATACTATTTTGAGTATTCTCCACACTATAATAATCAAATCTTTATATATATATATAACTAAGAAAAATGTGAGTAAATAAATATATATAACATTGACTAACAAACTTTATTTAAGGATATTTAAGTATGCTTTATTGTTAGATTACAGACCAGGGATAAGATAATAATACATATATATTTATTTATTGAGATGCTATTTTTTAGATGAAAGTTTGGTGAGAGTGAGATAATTTACGTTGATTTTGGATTAACTTTCTAAGTGCTTAAATACGTGTTTATAAGTGCAAAAAACGTGTTTATAAGCACTTAGAAAGTCAATTCAAACGAACTCTTAACCAACGAATGGAATTCGAGTGACAATTCCATCACGGTTAACCCAAACCCTAACCCTATCGCACCTAATGTCTAAAGTAACAACTCTTCCTTCACGAATAACAGCCACATCCACATATGGATTTTCCTTTTCTATTCTGTTTTTCGCCTCCTCGCCTCTTGTTCCCATTAGCTCTGGCCACGCCATCTTCCCTGCTCAAATTATTACCATCTTCAATTTAGTATTTACTTTTAAATTTGTAACAATTATGCTTCTAAACTTTATTACGCAACAATGTCAGTCCTTAATACTTTCAAATTTATAACAATTTAATATCTCACGTTAAAAAAGAAAAAAAGTCAAATATTTACTATTTTATTATGTAAACTTTGTCTTAGATAAAATTATTGAATTTCTAATTAAGTTATCAGTTTATTTATGCAAAACAATTTATTAAATTTTGTTACTAATTTCTACGACAAGAATTGTTGTTACAAATTTTAGAATACAATGACTAATTTATTACCTATAGTAATGTTTAAGGACTGAATGGTTATAGAATTCAAAATAAATAGACAAGCTAAATCTAATTGTTACAAAATAAAACTCATGACTAAATTGGTACTTTCTAGGGACTTTTAGTCTATTTTCTTTAATTTATAACAAAACTTTAAACAAATTTGTTTATTTTTTTTAAAAAAGAAAAAAATATTGATTTATTTTTTCACTAATAAATTAAATTTAAGATTGATTGATAAATTTCAAAGTAGAGAGACCATTAACTAAAATGGTGTATTTTTTAAAAAGTAATAATAAATAAAAAAAAATGCCTATTTCAAGGTTATTTTAGTCTTTTCAATAAGTAGATTTGGGCTATATATTTACAATCAATTCCTTAATGTATCGCTCTTTATCTATTTTAAAAATTGACTGATGACTAACATACATATCATAGTATGACTAATTAAGATATATTTAAAAATGATTTTAAAAAACAATGGAATATTTGATTTTTACATTTTTAAACTACTCAAATTAATTTCTAATGATTTAAAACACGTTTGGAAAAAAAAAAAAACACTTGCAATTAACACAAAAATAAACAATTAATATGAAACACAAAATAAATAAATAAATAAATAAATAATTAATTAAACGAATTGCTTAGAAGCTTGATAATCTTCACATACCTCGACACCAAAGAGCCATGGCTAAGACTTTTGATTTCAATTAGGGTTCAGGGAATTTAGGGTTACTATTTATAAAGAAAATGGGAAAGAAGGAGGGATGAACCGTCATTAATGTGTGTAGAATGGTTTTTTGTCCGTCTTTAAAAGTGGACAATAGATTTAATTCAAGAGGTGAAACATGTCACTTTAGCTTATCACATTCATCTCTGTCTTTCTCTCATGTCAATAATCACTTTTGGAAGTTTTCCAACTTTATTCTTTGTTTTGGATTGTGACAAAAACAGTTACATAATTTGGACTCATTTCACAAATTAATTATCTAGTTTCAATTGAAAAAGCTAGAATTTTATAGTATAAAATATATATATATATATATATCGATACATCGACACACTGGTGGATCCACATAGGGGCCTCGAGGGCACGTGCCCCCTCAAATTATCGGTTTTTGTATTTTAAATATAAATATAATTAATAATTAATAATATATACACATAAAAGCACTATAGGAAACAAAACCTCATGTGGTTGAATGTCACAGGACACACTTGGATTCTTAAGATTTTGGGTTCACTTTTAAAATCAATTTTCGGTTTAGTGTATGAAAAATTTTAAATATAAAATAAATAAAAATAAACTTAGGTTTTATAGTATAATTCCAAATTTAAATAGTGCAATTTCTCCATCATTTCTAAAGATTTTTTTCTTTAACTCTTTTTTTTTAAAAAAAAAACTTCCAAAATCAGTTTTCAACAACATTTTATCAAATTGGTAATTTTTCATATCAAAATTTTTTTTGCACTTTTTAGTTTTTATATGGTTACATTTATGTAATAGATGATAATTTTTTTTTATTGTGAATACTTTTGTAGAATTAACTCTAATTCAATATGTAAATATATTATGAAAGAAAAACAACAGTAGAGTCGGAAGAGTCTGAAGATAAAAACTATAAAGTCTTCATCTTCAAACAAGAAAAGTACATCTGCTTCTGATAAATATGAACCAAATTAGTTGAAATATGAACCAAGGACTACTACTTTACATTTTCCTATAAAATAAATTTTTTTAATTACATTAATATGTATTGCGTTCTATGTATAAAATTATTGGATTCGCCAACTAAGTTTCAAAATATTACATATTTAACTTTGGGTTTTGAGCCTAGTTTTCATTTGGTTTTAAATTTCAATGTCTTGCACTTTTACCCACATGTGTCAGCTAATACTTACATTGGAATTTGGCGCTAACTTACATTTAATTAACATTTAATTAATTCAAAATAATTATGAGGAAAATGTTGTAATTAATTTTAGTACCAATGAAAAATTACTAAAAAAATTAATTATAATTATGTGAATTTTTAAAATTAATTAATTAATATTAACTCTAAGGACTTAAGGTGTATACTAGTGAAAAAAACAAGCTTAAAAAATGTAAAATTTTGAAGCTTGGGAACAAAAATGGGTAAAAGTGTAACATTTTGACACACACGCACAAGATTCACGCACGCACGCACACGCATACGCACACACACAAGATTTTGAACATTTGTATGTTCAAATAACCCAACAACCCGATATTTCAAACCATCTAACCGAAAATGTAAGGATTGGGTTGAGCTAGTTTTGTTGTTGGATTGGATTGGGTTAAATATTTTCTATTTTTGTTGGATTGGGTTGTAGGTTGGCAAAAAAAAAAAAAAAAAAGGGGGTTGATCCAACCCAACCCAAATTGCATATATATTAAGTGGTTTCTACATAATAGTCACATGAGCTATGATACATACCATATATAGGGTTTCTTATTATATTTGTTTTCAATTTCAAATATATATAGTTTTATTTCAAATAATTTGAGGACTTCTTCTATGTTAGTTTATATGCATGTGTATATATGACAAATTATATGCAACTCAATTTCAAGTATATACATGTACATATATACCACAAAAAATGTGAAATTTACAATTTAATATCAAATATATACATGCAGGACCAAATATGTGAAATATATATATATCTAATAAAAATAAGGTTGAAATCAAAATATGGAATATATATTATATAACAACCTTAAATTTGTATTTATTTCTAAATACATGTGGAAAAAATGTTTGTTTATATATTTGAAATAATATATTTGTAACTATAGTTAAGGAATTGAGA
Source organism: Cucumis cinereus (assembly GCA_037974625.1). Lineage (NCBI taxonomy): Eukaryota > Viridiplantae > Streptophyta > Magnoliopsida > Cucurbitales > Cucurbitaceae > Cucumis > Cucumis cinereus. The sequence goes on along the minus strand of JBBPDJ010000001.1, from coordinate 11,558,396 downwards.
ATTATGATTTTTAAGTCAAAATTTGAAATCTACAAAATAGGAAAATTTGTACCTAAATGAATATATTTATAATCTAAACTTAATTACCTTAACAAATTCCTAAAATATAGTGATTTTTTCCTTGATAGCTAGATAATACTAAAAAAAAAAGGAAAAAACATTAAATTAAAACCTTACTATTAATTACAATTGATATTGTATTTAATTCTACAAAAATAAATAGCAATTTTTTTTTTTTTTTGGTAAAATCAATCGCATCATTTTAATATTAAACATGTAGGAAAGACTATCCATTAATTAAAGATAGAGTGCTACAGGGTTAAATTTGTCTCAACACTTTTTTTTTTTTTTGCTTAAAGTTTGACTATTTTTGTTGGTTGATTTTTGAATTTTTAATGTTATTTTAGAATTGTTATGATATTTATTTTTGTTTAAATTAGTTTGTATTAGATATCATAGATATTTTTATATTTTTATATTTAAATTTAATAATTATGTATTATGAATAAACTTACATATTTTGAATTAAAAAGGAAAAGCCAAATTTTAAGAATTGGGTTGAAGATTTTATTTGGATCTTTTGGATTGTCAACCCAACCAACCAACGTGAATTTTTGTGTTGGTCCAAAAAATACCTTAAACCTAGTCCAACCCAACCCATATACGTCCTGATATATCTTTAAGCTAAATTCACTTGGAAAATTCGAAAGAATGACAAAATTTAGGGGTGGTTTGAATAGCAAGATCCCTTTTGAATAAGAAAAATAGCAAAATCAATAATAGCAGATATTATAACATCTCAAAATTCCATTTTTTGCCCATGGTTCTGTATTAATGCTAGATTTTTTGTTACAATGTATTTAATACGACATTTGTTTTAAAGGTAAATGAGACTTTGCTCGTCAATTATACTGTATTTTTGTGTGTGCTGAATATAAATATAAAGAAACTGAATAGAGAGATAGGATCTTGATTTTAAGATATTTATCTATTTTTAATGAATTTTTAAATCAATTTTAATTAAGTTTATTTAATATCAAATTATCTTTCAGTAGTTATTTTTATATCTGATGTTTAGAAAAATAAACATAACTGAGAACGGGATGGTAATTCAGTTGATTTTTCTATTTTTGCTGAATCTAGTTTCCATCCATCTATGTCTATGTTATTATTGTTTAAATAAACATTTGATTAAATTTAATTATTTAATAATTATCTTGCAGAAAAAAATTCGTAAAATATCAAGTATTTTACAGGAAAATAAACATAAGGCCTCAGTAATTCAGTTGCATTTTTCTATTTTTACTAATCTATTTTCTCTCGATCTATATTTTACTAGTTATATGTTTTATTCTTGATCACTAGTTTAATATCTAACATTTTAAAATTTTAAATTCGTTTTGGAATATCTTTTGACCTTATATATTTTACATCTGTGTGATTAGAGGAATTTTTATGTTTTATTAAGCGAATATTTTACATCTGTATGATTAGAGGAATTATCTACAATCAATTCGAATGTATCTATGTCTAGTTCAGGTTAATTAAGTTTAATTAATCTTTAATTATCTTGTAGTAGATTTTGTGAAATACCGTATGTTATATCAGGTCGTTAAAAAAACTAAGATAACCGATTAGGGGAATGCAATCGACAATCCAACCGGATTTTTCTATTTTTAGTGAATCTTATTAGTTTTATAAATAAACATATAATTAATCTTTAATATATGTTATTAGTTTTTTAAATAAACATTTAATTAAGTTTAATTAATCTATAATTATCTTGTGGTGAAATCCATGTATTTTCTATTTTTATTTAATCTACTTTTACTCAATCTATCTTTAATTAATATTAAAATTAGTTGTATTTTATTGATTATTAATTAATATCTAACATTTTTAAATTTTAAATTCGTTTTGGAATATTTTTTATGTTATATATTTATGTCTCATAAAACCAATATATTTAAATCGGTATGATTGGAGATATTATTTGGAAAAAATAAAGAAAAAAAATATATTATTAACTATTTGATTTATTTGAGAAAAAGAAGAAAAAATGTAGATTATTATTGGGAAAAAGAAAAAGAAAGAAATAGTAACTATTTATTACTATTATTTATAATAAATATATTTTAGAGTTTTATTGTTATGTGTGAAAGAAAAAAAAAGAAAATTTTAAAACTTCTCTTCCTCATGCATCAGTCGTTGCAACCACCACCATTGAAGTTTAATCTCCACTGTCGACCGCCTTAAACGTCACCCTCCGCTTACGAAGTCGTCGTTGGACGAGTCTTTTACCGTCGGCCACCTCGAACGTTGCCCTTCGTGTATGAAGCCGTCATCGAGTCGTCGTCCGCATGTCTCCCTCTAACGCGAGCTTCGTCGTACGTTGTTCCGTCAACTTCTGTTCGTCGGTCTTCGATACGCGCTATCGCTAGCCTAGCTGTGTCGATTGTGTCTTGTTGCAGCTACTTTAGTTTGGATAAATAGCAAAAAAGAAAATAATAATAAATAAACAATTGTACAAATGGCAAAATAAAAAATTAATTAAAAACAAATAATATGAATTCACAAAAATAACCCACTTAAACTAAAAACCCAATGAAATAAAGGATTTGAAGAGTTGCACAAAAATTAAAAACTCACCGCATACTAATCTCAATATACAACTAAAAACTCTCTCTCCCTCTTCATGTGTGAACCAAGAAAAAACCCTCAAATTTCTTTTTCCTCTTTAGCTTCTCTCCATCTTCAACCTATTCCACTAAAAAAAATCGTCGTACGTGAATCTCTTCTATCGAAATTCGTGAAGCCGTGAAACTCTCCACTGTCTGTTCATTAGAAATCCTCGTTGTGGATCCAATTGAAATTTGTGAAGCCATGAAGCTTTCCATTATTTGTTCGTAGGAAGAAATCGTCCGGTCAAAATCCATGAAGTCGTGAAGGCCATGAATGATGAACAAAACCTCAAAGATGAATGGTAAAATCTCCAAAATTCTCAAAGTAAACAGAGGAAGTCTTCAAGCAAAGGTGGTGATAGAGCTTCAACTTCATGTGTCTAGTTTAAAAACTTGGTTTTTTTTCAAAAAAAAAAAAAAAAAAAATCTATAATAATGTACAAACAAACATACCACCTAAAAACTATTTTGTAACCGAAAAATCAGAATTTTACTTGCAAATTAAAAATGAGAGAAAATTGTTATAAAAAAAATAATATACACAAAATATGGAAGAGAAAGTTTTTGCTACAAAAATAATGTAAATTAAATATGAAAAAATAATATAAATTAAACGTGAGAGAGTGAAAAAATGGGAATGTGTTATGTAAAATTAGTAGGTCATATTAGTGACAGGTGTCACTCGATGGATGGAGAGGTATGTAATAGTTTGGTTGTTGAGATTTGAAAAATCAGATATTACTTTAAAAAAAATCTACAATACATGAAAATAAATTTCTAATCTCAATAATTTTATGTGAAAAATCAGATATTACTTACAACAAAATACAAATTTATAATTTATGAAAAAATATTTTAAATCTTAAAACTTAAATTACATAATTAAAAAAATATATGTGTAAATCGTAAAACTGTTTTACATTTAAGATGAATCTCACAACCAAATTTGACCCAACAAGAAAATCAATCAAAATAATTTTTTGCTTTTAAAAAAACCCAACTTTGTATTTGGAGTAAAGAAACAATTCTACCAAAGAGAAATGAAAGCTATGCTATTATTTGAAAATGAAAACAGTGTATTTGTAAATAAAACTTTTAAAAATAAGTTTTCTAATTGACAAGAAATCTCAATTAAAACATATGATTAAGTATGCACAAATACCAAATACTTAGTATTAGAAAACAATTAAAAACATAGAAAAAATTGTGCAATTCTAAAAGTGTTATGAAAACAAAAGTCATCAATAAAAATAGAAAAAAGAAAAGTGGGTGCTTTTAAAAGCATGGTCGAAACAAAACAAAATGTTTTTACCATTGAATTCCTATCCCAATCACGAGCATTTTGTCATAATGATCAAATATATAGTTTTTCATACGATAATATGTACAAAATAACAAGAAACAAATCAAAATAGTTTCTTTCGAATTTAAAATAATAAAAAAAATGAATAAGATATATTATAAATTAAAATCAAAATAGTGATAAACAGATCGATTAATCTCAAATATTTTCAAAAATTAGTTAAATCAAAATAAATTCAATATAAAATCGACAATTCAATTTTAAAAAATGAAGAAAAAATTGGTTTTTTATCTATTTATTCAATTAGGTTGAAATCTCATAACCAACCATCCAAATTATATTGTATTTCAATAATAGCTACCTTATCTTTTGATTATGTTAGAGTTGAATCTCACCATCGATATTATGAACAGAAATGAAGACTTCATTTTAGTACCAAGATAACTAAAGTAAAGAAACCTCACAAACTCGATATATTAAACCAAGCCCATAAACTAGACATATATGTCTTTAAAATGCTCAAAATGTATATGAATGTTTGACAAATAAAGAAGTAAACATTTAAACAGTCTACGATATTACAAAATTACTAATTATATATATTGTCCAACATTAGAAATATAGTGTAATTCAATAAAGTAAACCATATTATCCAAACTGACAAAAATAATTCTTACTCATTGTAGAGTCATATAAAAAATCTGCTGATTAAAATGGTGGATAGTCTTTCGCTTGTATGTTGAGATATTGATAAAAGGAAAGTACATCAAAAATATTTAAATAATTTATAAAATTAATAATATGATAGGGAATAAAATTTATTATACGATAATATCTATAAAAGTAACAAAAATCAAGTCAAAATGGTTAAATAAAAAATAAAAATAAAAAAAATAAAGAAAATGTAAAGATATATTTTAAATTAAAATCATAAAAATGATAAACAAATTAAATACTAAATAATCCCAGATATTTTAAAAAATTATTAAAACCAAAACAAATTTGATATAAGCCTAAGAATTTTAATTTCAAACTAGAGAAAAATTGAGTTGTTTTATCTCTTTATTCAGTTAGCTTGAAATCTCATAATCAACGTTTCGATTATACTATATTTCAATATTTTAACTACTTTATACTTAGATTCCGTAAGGTTTGAATCACAACTCTTGTATTTTGAATTGCATAGTACTTAATACAAGATACATGAATTACTTTGTATCTGATCACATAATACATGAATTATATGCTTTAGTTATCTTGATATTTTAAATAAATCAAACTAAACCAAATTTTCTCGGTGATATTTTGAAAAAAAAAATAATACAAATAAAAGAAATCAAATCTTCAAGTTAGTTAACGAGACATTTCAGATTAAAACAAATCAAATCAATTTTCAGTTAATAAAAAAATCTCTTGATATTTTAAAAAAACTAAAATAAAACAAATATTTTGATATTTAAAAAAAAAATAAAAAAAAATCAAAGATTTTCAGTTAAAGCAAATCAAATCATTGCCTTCTTATTTTCGATGATTCGATTTACACTGTATTCTAATAAAATACAAAGTATTCGACCATAACAAGATCAAATCAGGCATATTAAAAAAAATGTGGTAAGTGTGTGACACCTGCTTTGCTATAAAACTTATTTAATGCGTTTTTTTTTTTTCACCAAAAATCGAAAAACCCCAATAATTTTGTCATTTACTCTCGTCTCCCTAAATCAAATGCTAGACTATCTATAAAAAGAAACCTCCAAAATTTAGGATATGTTTTGACTATATATGTCTCTACTCTTTTGAAAAAGAAATAAAAGGTGATGTGGCAATAATTGTTGTAAAACAAAGGTACACGTGGGCATATTCCTATAATGGATAATTTTAAAACAATTGTTACACATAAAAATGATTTTAATTAGGTCTAGAAGTTTGGGGAAGTTTAAAATCATTTCACCATTCTATGATTTTAACTACTACACCAATCACAATTTATCTTGTGAAATTTTTTACAATTTTTTTTTTTTTTTGAACATTTTCAAGAAATATAGAAAAATGAATTAAAAAATTTACAAACCTATTGTTGATAGAGGTTGATAAAATATGAATTTTTGTTATATTTTGCAAATATTTTCAATAATTTTATCATTTACAATAATTAATTCCTCTTTATTTTTGCTTGTGTTTGTAGGGGATGAGATTGCACTATGATATTACTCTATTATTTTTCTCCATCTTTTCCTCTTTTTTCACTGTTCTCTTTAACCTTCTTCAGTAATCAATGGTCACTAACGACTTCTATTAGTGTTTACCAATTTTTTTTTTCTTTCTTACTTTTTAAAGTAGACATTTCGAAAGTATAAATATTAAAATGGACTAAACCCCAATATATAAAATAAAAGCAAATCCTCTTTAATATTCTATTACACTTGTTTATCTACACGAGTAAATTACCGGAACCATAATATGGTTAGTTGTCAATACAAGCATAATTTAATTGGATGTGTATTTACTCTAAGGGAAGAGGTTAAATGTTTGAATTTTCTACCAACATAATAAACTATGTTTTATAATTTGTCTGTATTTATTTGTGAATTATAAAGGTTTTTTTTTGTAAGGAAACATAATTTAACTTTGTCATAGCAAACTTAGCTTAGCGATAATTTGAATACACTTTGTCTGTGGGATTAGAGATTGGATACTCCACCTTTACAATTGTTGTATATATAAAAAGAAACATAATGTGATTTTTTTTTATATACAAAAGGTAAATTTTCACTCCACTTACTCAATAAACAAATCCACTCTGGTTGCCATTTTACTTCGACTCATTCATGTAGATATTTTATTGAGGTTTTATATGGACGACCTAAATTATGAGCCTCAAACTGGAATTTGTCTCACTTTACATTTTGCTTATATCATATTAGCATGAAATTATCCAAACACACCATTGTGCATGTAGATTTGAGGTCACTCTCATTCTCTCTCTCGTTTGAGTATAGGCTTTGTGGCTCCTCACGCCCTTTATTTTCTCTTGTTCTAGCTCTCCATTGGGTTTTGGTGTTTTTTAGTTCACTCTCATTATTTTCTCTCGCTCTTTGCTCTATAATAACGAGAGCAAGTGCCCAACACATTTGAACAATAAGGTGGCTTCAGTAATTTTCATTGGCAATGACGCAAGGAAAAGGTAGAAAAAAGCTCAAGTTTTTAAAAGTGGGTTGATTTCATTTTATGCGAAACTACAATTATCTTGATTTTTTCGTATAAATGACCTTAAATGAAATTTGCCCCACTTTTAAAAATGTAGGTTTTTTTTTTTTTTACATTTTCCTTACGTCATATAAGCGTGAAAGTACCAAAATGGACTATTGTGCATATAGTTTGAGATATCACTCTCACTAACTCGCTCCTTCAAATTTTGGTTTTCTCACTCTTTTCTCTTGCAACTCGTTCCCATCCTCACTCTTTGTATTAGAAAAACAATAATAACAAAAGCTAGAAAATAAAAGGAAAGAAGCAAGAATAGCAAGAGCGAAGTGAAAATTAAGATTCGAGAGCCTAACGACCAATCACACGATCTATATAAATATAAAAGAAAATTTGAAGGTGTAAGAGTGAGGCAAATTTGATATTGAACCCCAATTTTGGGTGAGTGAGCATCACAATTATCTCAATTTTCTCAAAGTTTCCGGTTTAGTCCAAACTCAATGAACCCTCACTATCATATCCAAAAATCTCCATTTCAACGACTAAAACCTTCTCCATTCACACTTCACTGTACAACGACCACAAAACACCATAGAAATGAGTTTGGGTCTCCAACAATTTCCGGCGTCGAATGCAATTCCAATAATCAAGGAACACTGAATCCAACTTCTTGAATTGGGAGAAATCAAAGTGAGTTTCTCGATTCCGCATTCTTTCACATTTTTCTTATCACTTCAATTGTTCAAACTAGTATCTATTTCCATCCCATATTTGACGAATTCAGAACAATTCGGCCTTTTTTTCCCCCCTTTTAGTGGATGGAATCCCCACTGTAGTTGATGTTGTAGAAGATCCTAGCGGGAAGGATTTTGCTAGAGTAGTTACTGAAGCAGAGGCAATAACGAGTAATAATTCAGATACAGAGCCATATGTTGGTATGGAGTTTGAATCTGAGGAGTCTGTCAAGGTTTTCTACGACGCGTATGCTGCACGCCTTGGTTTTATTATGCGTGTTGATGCATTTCGTAGATCGATGCGTGATGGTGCGGTTGTTTGGCGGCGGCTTGTTTGTAATAAAGAAGGGTTTCGCAAGTTGAAGCCCAAAAGAAGTGAAAATAGGAAGCCTCGAGCTGTAACGAGAGAAGGGTGTAAGGCAATGGTTGTTGTAAAGAAAGAAAAAACTGGAAAATGGGTTGTTACGAAATTTGTCAAGGATCACAATCATCCACTGAGTGTTAATCCGCCCAGTGCTCGTCGAAATGTTCTTCTTTCCCACACACGGGTAAGGGTTAATTTGATTCACTTTGTGTCCATTTATGCTGAGAATTATGTGTTTTTCTAATTTCTTCATTGCTCTTAAGTTTCACTTTCTGTACCTCTGTTCTGGAATAATATTTGTTGTAGCCTTTACCTTTGCCTTTAACAATAGAAACGGTTTGATAGAAGGAAAGGACTTCTAACTTCTAAGGCAGGCACTTATTATATAACCATATGTAATATTGAATATTGTAGAACTTCTATCTATTCCTCTCTCTGCTGAAGCCTCAGAGAGTGATCAGGATGCTGATATCAGCCTTTAAAACTTCCATTCCACCCCTGAATATATGCCCCTTTTCTTAATACAAAAACCTGAATATTTGAAGCACGAGAACGTGAGGGGAACTCAAAGCATAGCAATTAGATGCTTCTGTTTGGTGAAGGAAGAGTGTCACTGGTATTCAGCAGATGTCCATGTTTGGTATGTAGTGAGGGAATTGTTGGACCTTGGAATTCAGGTGTCAAATAAGTGTTAGTTTTGTTGGTTCAATTTGGTGGATTAGAAGGTGAAGATATTTAAGGATTGGATGAATGAGTGACGAGTTTCTTTGAAATTCATAAAATTTGGATGATGTATCCAATAGTGTGAGGTCATATTATTTGTATTTTGAAGTAAGGCTGGGGGTTCGGAGATATACAGTCACATTTTGTACCTAAAACAAACGCGCTACCAAGCTGCGCTTCATTCCTTTCAATTGGTCTACAGTGTCATTGAAGAGAATCCCTGTCTTGTTTTCCACATCTTTTTATTTATTTCCTCCATTGGTATACACAAATTATCTTGCCATTTCTTCTTTTTTGGTATTCTTCATCGTTACCAATCACTATTCCACTATCAAAATATAGAATACATGTTTTTTTAGCTTTCTTTACTCATCATTATTGATGTTAGGCAAATCTACCAGACCCTTCACGTACCCTGTTGTTCAAGAAACAACCCCTTTTCCAAGTGTGATATACTTAGCTTTCCAAGTCCATTCACTTCGAAAAGAACAAATAGGTGTACTATTTTATTTGTTGAATTTCCCGGGATTTCTCTTGTTATATCAGACAATCCACATAGACTAATTGAGCTTTCATAAATGCATTAGAATCCACCAGAGGCACTGTATAGCCTCTCTAGACTAGAAAATGTTCAATTTTATGCACCAATCTTATATTGCTTGTTTATGGCCATACTTCTGGTTTTGAGTGTCTAACTTCTTGATTTCTCATACAACTTGGAGGTCGTGCAGCTCATTTAGATGCTCATTTAGATAGGGTAAAAGCCAAACAAAACTACCTAATGAGTTTCAATCTGAGCAAAGCTACATAGGGTACCTATTAGGCTATTACTTTCCTTTAGGTTGGAGGTTTAATCTCCACACATGCCCAATGTGTCGTAATGGGCAATGGGCAAAAAGATGCCCATTTTTGTAGGGGGTCAAACGAAATGCATTCAATCTAGATGGGTAAGAAAAGCTAGTTGAAGAAAAGGATGAAGTATAAGAAAGACCTCGAACATTGTTCTTTGTTTAAAAAATACTCCTATTCTTTCAAAAGTTGGAATATTACCCTTGACCTTTCATAAATATTTTAAAACTAATTTTTTTAGTAAAAAAAGCATTATACTGTCAAATGAAAAGTCCACGTGTCTATATATGTCGTTCTTTCATACTTAGTCTAGACAAACGTCCTAGTCACATACACATTGTTGCAGTTAATGCATGTCAATTTTTTTTTCAACGTGCTAAATTTCAAGGTTAGTTTTGTAACGTTTACAAAAGGTCAATGGTAATGCAACTTTTAAAAGAAAAGGGGTAGTTGTTAAACAAACGGCAAAGTTTAGGGGTGTTTTTATAATTTAGCCTTAAAAAACCTGTTCGTGCCAAGCGTTCCAATTGGGCAGCTTTAGACTTAGAGCATGTTTCTTTTTCTTTTATGTAAGTCAGAATGACTAGATTATGCTATTCACTACCACCTCCAGCAAAACACATTTCTTAAGTATTAATAGCACTTTATTTTAGGTCGTTTATATATATGTTTCATTTTCTGTTGCTATTATTTCAGGATGAGAAAGATGCAAAAATTCGAGAACTAACTGCCGAACTACAGCGAGAACGAAAGCGATGTGCAGCATATCAAGAACAGCTTGCCATGATTTTAAGAGACATGGAGGAACACTCAAATCATCTAGCAAGAAACATTGATGACATTGTTCAAAGTGTGAGAGATATTGAATCAAGAAACAATTCATTTTCAAATAGCTAACAACAGAATCCATAAAGAAAATATATTTTTATATAACTTACATTACATTTGTTCATTAGTTCTTCCCTTTTCCCTCTCACTGGTTTGTGATTTGTATGGCTAAGTTTAATAATCTGACATGGAAATATTATAAATTTGGATCAGAAAAATTAATGTCCAACAGTTTGTCCCCCCTCTCTGCCAAAAAAGAGTCAAACTGCATTTCTCCTTTATCTCTAAAATTTCACTTTTACCCTCAAAATTAAATGCTTCTCCTCTCCTTTATTTCTTCTCTCTCTTTTGCTCTCTTCATTTTAAATATCCAAAAATAGAAAGTTCAATGCTACACCACTTTGTCCTCAATTTTTAAATGAATCACTTATTACTTCTCCAAAAAAAACATTACATACCAAAAATGATATGAGTTTAAAATCATTTGAAAGTGAATATTATAGCTTTTGTGGAAATAACTGGGTTTTAATTTGATGAGTAGTAATTTTTATAGGGTTTTCATGTTTTTGAGTAATGTGATGGTAAAATGATGGAACATAATTCATTGAACAAATTTAAAATATTTGAAGTAATTACATAATCACTCGTCTAATGTAATAGTATATAAACAGCTATTGTAAGTTTGGACTTAACCATCCGTCTGAATTCAAACAAGTAGAAGAAATGATTTTAAATTACGTGATTTAAAAGGAGAAAAAAGGGTTTGCTCACGCTTGATTTTTTTCACTTTCATTTTCTTTCTTTTACAAATCATACTTCTCTAGCCTCTCCTCCCGGCAAAAATCCACACCGTCGTATCGGAAAACATCCTTGCACCGGCGTGAACCTTCACAAGCTTATGCTCTCACTCACTCACCGGTTTCGGACTCTGTCCTCATCTCTATGTTCCAATTCTCATCCATTTCGATCCTTCCGGACGGATGCCAGACCCCCCCGTCGGCGCTCAAACCCTGCTGCATTCACCGTAAACAAGCCCGACCACAAGTCCGAGTGGTGGACTGTTGACGGCGAAATGCATGAAATCGGCGACAATGTCCCCCCTCGCGAGCGATTTGTTATACCCAGAGAAAATCTCCCCAATCGGCGTCGAAAGCAGCTCAGGGAACAGTTCATGCGTCGGACTCGCCTCGTTCTCAAGGAATCTGTTAGCCTCTTTTCTTCTTTCTTCTCTTGGATTTGTTTTATCTATAGTTATTCCATTGGGATTGATGTTCACAGTCGTGATTTTAGCTCTTGTTTTCTTGAAATGGGTTTAAAGAAGAAAACTGGTTCTTATGATTAATAGTGTTATATATATATATATATGTAAATAGGAAACAATTTCATTGATAGTGTGCAATTCTGACAAGTTTCACAAAAGGGAGAACTTCCATCGAATATATAACAGATTTTAGGCTATTGACGTGGAGCCACTTGTGATTTGATAAATGTTTTAATCTTCAATCGTTGGCTGTTTGAAGGAGCACGAGCCATGGTGCAAAAAGTACATGGAGCTTTATCAGGAGCTAAGGGAAAACTGGGAGAGACTGTACTGGGATGAGGGTTATTCCAAAAAACTTGCTAGGGATCATGCAAACTATGAGTCTTCTGAGGACGAAGATTTTTCTCCTTATAGGTTGGAGTTTTTGCAATTTCATGTTTATTTGTATGTGTAGCTACTGATTACTGAAGTGATCTTCAATTAAAAGTTTGTCTCAAATTATTTGTCTTTCGTGATTTAAGATTTTAAGTTTCTGCAAGAGTAGATTTGTAATGTGACTGCAGTGCCTTAATTTTACTACTTTTGCCTGCGTTTCAGGAATAGGCAATCCACTGCTGATCAGAGTAAGGTAAATATAAAATTTCCTTCGTTGATTTCTTTAATCTCAGAGTTCGTTATATACTCTTATTCCGTTTTGAAGATTAATTAAGTCTTTGAATTAGTTGATTTGCCATTTTAACTCTTAAGATTTGCCAAGTATAATTTCTGTACTGCAGTTTTTGAGATCATTATGTTAATCCAAATAAATGAATGAGGATCGTGAGGATAATGGATTTGAAAATAAATAATCTTGAGAATATTCTTCTCTTAATAAAGAAAGTACAGTTGCTTAAACTTGATACTTCTTTGTGAGTAGATGACTTATTGAAGAGAAAAATTTGGTATATAAGTAAGACTGAGAAGTGGTAAGTGTATAAAATTCTGGGTGGATACATGGTGTGACGATGCCCCCCTCGCTCTCAAATTTCCAGATATTTATG
>JBBPDJ010000001.1:11527022-11545309 GCA_037974625.1 Cucumis cinereus | reverse complement strand
TCAAGGTAAGGACGAGATTCACTGGTTTCACGTCGTCTCCTAGGCTAGGGTTAGAGGGTCTGGGAGAGGGTGTGACAACTTATTTTTTCTGCTAAGTTAGAAAACAACTTGTATGTATTCAGACTGAATAAAGCGAAAGCAGTTCTAAATCATGAGATGTTTAAAACTACTAATGCTCAAAATAAAAGGCAAATAGTTTCTCCTAATAACAATACATATCTTTGGCTAAGATTATCGAGAGATTGGTAAAGGATGGCTTCTAAATAAGTTAGAAGATGATTTATTACCTCTATGTGAATCCTGTCTTGAAGGAAAGATGACTAAACGACCTTTTACTAGAAAAGGTTATAGAGCCAAAGAGCCACTTGAACTTGTACATTCAGACCTTTGTGGTCTGATGAATGTGAAAATTCGAGGAGTTTTGAATACTTCATTTCTTTTATAAATGATTATTCAAGGTATGGTTGTTTATACCTAATGGAACATAAGTCTGAAGCTTTTGAAAAGTTCAATGAGTATAATGTTGAAGTTGAAAATCTATTAGGTGAAAAGATCAAAATACTTCGATCTGATCGAGGTGGAGAGTATATGATAGAACATAAAATCCAATTCCAACTCTCAGCACCTAGTACACCACAGTAAAATGGTGTATCAAAAGGAGAAACTAAACTTTGTTAGACATGGTTTGTTCTATGATGAGCTATGCTCAATTGCCTAGCTCGTTTTGAGGGTATGCAGTAGAGACTATAGGTCATATCTTGAATAACCTAGTTCAAGTCTCTTCAGAATCTAGGGTTGTCCAACACACGTGTTAGTGACAAATCTCAAGAAATTGGAACCTCGTTTAAGGCTATATGGCAATTTGTTGGTTACTCCAAAGAAACAAGAGGTGGTTTATTCTTTGGTTCACAAGAAAACAAAGTGTTTGTATCGAAAAATGTCATTCTTGAACGAAACCACATGAGAGATCATACACCATTAAGCAAAATAGTATTAGGTGATGTTACTAATGAATCAACAAGAGTTGTTGATGAAGCTGGTCCTTCATCAAAAGTTGAGAAAACCAACACATTAGGTCAGTCTGGTCCTTCTAAATTGATAAGAGTGCTTGACTCAGTGGGAGAACTGTATCACAATCTAACAACTACTTGGGTTTAACTAAACTTAGGTTGTCATAGCATATGATGACATTGAGGATCCATTGTTCCTTAAACAAGCAATGAATGATGTAGACAAGGACAAATAAGTCAAAGTCATGGACCTTGAAATGGAGTCTATGTACTTCCATTCAGTATAAGAGCTTGTAGATCTACCTGAAGGAGTGAAGCCCATAGGTGCAAATGGATCTATAAGGGAGAGAGAGATTTAGCTGGAAACGTACAAACCTTCAAAGCTAGGCTTGCAGCAAAAGGTTATACCCAAATGAAAGGGGTTGACTATGAGAAAACTTTCTCACCTGTTACTATCTCGAAGTCTATAAGAGTTCCCTTGTCCATAACCGTATTTTATGATTATGAAGTATGTAAATGAATGTCAAAACTACTTTTCTGAATGAATCTTGAAGAGAGTATCTTTATGTTTCAACACGAAGGGTTCATAACTTAAGGTCAAAAAAATTTTGCAAGCTGAATCGATCACCTTATGGGTTGAAGCAAACATTCAGATCTTGAAACATTAGATTTGATACTGCGATCAAATCTTATGGCTTTGACCAAAATGTTGATGAGCCTTGTGTATACGAGAAAATCAACAAAGGTAAAGTAGTTTTCTTAATAGTTTGTGTGGACGAGATCTTTCTCATTGGAAATAGCATAGGATACCTGTCTAACATTAAAACCTGGCTAGTAGTCCCATTCCAAATGAAATACTTGGGAGAGTCTAAACTTGTACTTGAGATCCAAATCATTAGATATCATAAGAGTAAAATGCTAGCATTGTCTAAACAACCTATATGGATAAAATGTTAGTTCGATATTCGATGCAGAACTCTAAGAAGGATTTATTATCTTTCAAGCACGGGGTTCACTTGTCTAAGGAAGTTTAGGGTTTAAGGTTCACTTGTCTAAGAAACAATGTCCTAAGACACCTCAAGAAGTTAAGGATATGAGACGTATTCCCTATGCCTCAATTGTGGGCAGCTTAATGTATGTTATGCTCTCCACTAGGCCAGACATTTGTTATGTAGTGGAAATAGTTAGTATGTACTAGTTCAATCCAGGGTTAGACCACTGGAGGACAGTTAAAATTATCCTCAAGTATCTTAGGAGAATGAGTGACTACATGTTTGTGTATGGTGCTAAGGATTTGATTCTTATAGGATGCACTGACTCTGATTTTCAAAGTGATAAAGATTCTAAGAAACTTACGTCAGGATCAGTGTTCACTCTGAACGAAGAAGCTGTAGTGTGGCGTAGCATCAAGAAAGGATACATTGAAGACTCCACCATGGATGCTGAATATGTCGCTGGTTGCAAAGCACCAAAAGAAGCGGTTTGGCTCAGAAAGTTCTTGCATGATTTGGAAGTTGTTCCATACATGAACTTGCCAATCACTCTCAACTGTGACAACAGTGGGACGATAGCCAATTTTAATTAACCTCAAAACCACAAACAAGGCAAACACATAGAGAGGAAGTTTCACCTGTTACGGGAGATTGTGCAACAATGGGATGTGATTGTAACCAAGATCGCTTTGGAGCACAACATTGCTCATCCGTTTATGAAAACTCTCACTACTAAAGTGCTCGAGGGTCATCTAGAAAGTCTAGGTCTGTGAGATATGTACATTAGGGTTTAGGGTTTAGGGTTTATTTTATGTAATATACCTGTACATTTTACCATTTTCATATGTGTGGATTACTTTATTATGTATATCCCATAGGCTATCACACTAAACTAGAGTTTTAGTCAAGTGGAAGTTTATTAGGTTATATGTTCAAAAACTCGTAGATAGTATATGTAATCTGTTGACCATTGACCGTTATTTATAAGAGTTATTATTCCAATAAAGAGTTATTGATTATTTTAATTATTTTTGTCTGATTAACCTAAATCCAATAAGCTAATATCCTAAGCTGATTTATGAGTCTTGAACTGTATTTGGAGACATACATGGATCAATGTTCGAGATACAATTTAAAAGGTCTATAGTATAGGAATAAGATTGGGTACCTTATCCTGGTAACACTATTGATATGATCCACTTTGTATTTATGATACAAACACAATGATCCAATGTGTTCGTGTAGGTGACACGCAAGTAGAGGTATCCTATGCAATGAGTTTGCATAAAACTAGACCACAAAATAGTAACAACTTGATTTAATTTCGTTAACTAGTTAGGTTTCTATTTCAATAGGATGACTTAAGCAACTTAGTCTTAATCCTGAGTGTATTATGAACTCCTGTTCACAGGGATTGTCCTTTGATTTATACGGATGAGAGTGGCCGACTTAATAAGCCTACCATTTTGGAAACAAGACCGAGTGAGGAGCTTGAAACATAATCACACAAGGGGAAATTCACTCCTTTTCAACTTAAGGGTAGTAGATGAGTGTTCCCTTAAATAGTGTCTCTGGAACTTGAACAAAGAATCCTACCCTCTCTATGACACGATTGGGAATTCTGTTTATTGGTTGGACCATAAACAGGTTGTTCATTAGAGGAGCATTGGTATTTAAAGACTATGTAGCAACTCAAAGATAAAACGGTAATTTGATCCAGCTGGTGTTACGAACACTTGTGAAGGACTAACTTACTATTATTGGTCTATATTCGTGGACACAAAAATATATCTATAGTCAGAAGAGTTAAGCTGTGAGTCTTTAGTGAAGTGTACACACTTAACGAATATTGGTTAATGTGATTAATGAGTTTAGCCAACTAATCTCATATCGTTATAGCTTCTGATCTGTAGGTCCATTAGGTCTCATTCCTAACTCGTAAAGGGTAATGAGGTTAATATATCTTGGATATAATTTGAAATGTTCAAATTGACTTAGGAAAATAATATAATGTATGGTGATACATTATAATATAAAGTTTATATCTTAATTGAACTTTATAATATAATTTTTTTTTTATGTGATTCAAAATTAGCTTATGACAGATTAAAATATTTGAATAAGTTCAAATATTATTTTAATGTGAATTAGATTCATACTAAAACTATAAATTAAATTAAAACTAAAGGTTGTGAGAGAATATTATATTTGAATATGATTCAAATTAGAATTAAATTAAATATAAGATATTTAATTTAGTAATTAATTAATTGTAGAATTAATTAATAGTTGAGTTTAATTAAATTTGATTAAATTTAATAAAATCTAAAAGATATGAGAAAGATTCATGGAATAATTATTAAATATGATTTAATTAATTGTTGATAGTTTTGATTTGATTGAAATTGAATAACGGTGGAAAACATTGAGATTCTCTCTAACCTTTAACCTACGTGATCCCACAATTCTCTCTAACCTCCTTTTCTTGTTCTACAAGAAAAAAAGCTTACAAATAGGTCTCTTCGGTGTTTTAACAAACACAATAAGATAACACAACAACAAAAAGAAAAAAAAAAGGAAGAGTTCCTCTTTCCTTTTCTCTACAATTTGCTCCCCAAAAAGTTCCCAAGTTCCAAAAAGTTCCCACAAATCAAACTTCATGTACTCAGAAGTAAGGAAAGATTCTAAGTGGTGGTGTCCTGACACATTTAGTAATTTGTAGACTCAGAGTCGACAACGTAAGTAAGTTTCAGTTTCTTCTCTGAAATTTTATTTATTTTCCTATAAGCATGGTTAGCCTTATTATTTTACATAAATTATTTCTGTAATTATTTCCAATGTATTGGTATTTTTTATTTTTCCAATTAAATTTGAGTAACGGTTCTATTAAATCTTCTGCTGCGCAAGAGCTCTCATCCTTTCAGTATTTTATAGTTCAATCATTGTAACAAATTTACATTATCAATATGATTACTTTTTGTGTTACTACATTCTTGTCTTCGGTTTCCATGTTGACTATGAGTAGCTAAAGTTAGTAATGAGTTAGGAAGTTAAGAATTAATCCAAAAGATAAGCATGGTTCGATTGTTCATTTTGCTTGGTCTTTACTAAGTAATATACTTCAACGCATCGAAATAGTACTTTGAAGTAAAGGTAGTCAAGTGCTCATAAATTTTAAACCACAATAAGCAAAGTAAGGGAGTAACTTAGAAATAAGTATAAATTCATCGCATTGTCAGTGCACCATTTATATTAAAAATAAAATATTAGTGGCATCAAGGTGTTGAAAAGGTTGCTTGTCTAAATAATACTGAGTGCATGAATACAATCCATGTTTGTAAGAGGATTAGAGAATAGCTTCTTAACCTTATTCGTCGCATAATTCCTAAAACACAATAGCTTCATTGCTTTGAGGCTAACCAACGCATTTTCATCTCCATTTATCCATCACATACCAACTAGGTAGATTAGATTAGATTAGTGTAGCGCTTAGATTAAATCAACTATTGTATTTCTTAACTTATTTATACGAAAGAATAATAGGAAATTAACTAGCTAAACAACAAATTCCTTGTCATCGACCCTGAACTTACTAGGTACCTGATTTAAGTTACACTTGGACTAGGTTAGAAAAACTTGTAACGCATAACCATTTCATCGCATAGAATAGAAGCATAATCCGCACAACATACACAACAACATCATTTGAAAATAAGTCCACAAAGAAGAGCAAAGCTCTCATGTCTGAAGCAATGATAAGAGTTATAGTTGTAAAAACTAACAGATTCATAAAATACCAAAGATTTTTCGATTAGCACCTAAGTAGAATTTTTTATAATATATAATCATATAATGTAAGGCCTTACTTTACTATCTAAAACAATAGGACATTTCTGAAGTAAACGCATAAGAATGTCTAGTTGTAGATAAAAAAAATTTGTTGGCTAAGCTTGCTTGAATTTGAATTTGTGAAATATTTTTATAGTAAGTTATCTCAACTTTGAGGTGATACATTGGTTGAATGAATCTTAGAGTAAGGTAAATATTGAGAGGTCAGGGTGTTGTATCTAGTATGGGGCATTTTGAGTTAAGGTTATGAGTAAATGCTTGGGGACAAGCTACATCTTAAATTTAGGGGTGTGATAACTTGTAGAAATACAAGTTATTATGCATCCTTATTCAAGATTATTAAAAAAAAACAAATAGGAAACACATCAAATACACTTAGAAATTATGCATTGTGCTTGCTATGCTTTTTCATGTGTTACAATGAGGTGATATTAGAAAACTGTGACCTATTGGTGTTGTTTGTCGAAAGATTTTACAAAAGATGGATCAATTACGTTAAAAATTTTCATATGCTCAATCAAAAGCAATATTGTAAAGAATTGATAAAAGAAAGAAACCACTTGAAGCATAGCGAGACTTCTAAGAGGTGTTGAGAATACAATCCAATGCACCGCGTAGAAGAGTTATATGCCGAGAGTCCAATGTGACGCATTATTTTTAGATTATGTTTGAGACCCACTAAGCGTAAAAATAGCCGTCAAAGAATAGGAGATGTGCTTAGCAGACGACGAGTGTCAGAAGATTATAAATACCTCTTTGAAGAAGCTAGAGAGATCATTAGACCATACACACAGAGAGTCTTGAAGCAAAAATTATGTCCAGATTATCCTACCATCTCCATTCTCCATTCACTCCCAAGTCGAGAAGCTTTGTAGAGATCGTTTAACTCTAGAAAGTAAGAAAATTGTGTTTTAGATTTAGATTTATTCGTGTGTCGTGTTTACATTCTATACTCAAAGTAATTGTATTAGGTAGTAGAACATTGTAACAATTTTGCATTATCAATATGATTACCTTGCGTTTCATTACATCCATGTTTTTGGACTCCATGTTTTATACGTATAGCTAAATTTAGTAATGGATTAGGAAGTTAGGATTCAATCTGGTAGAAAAACATGGTTAATTTTTTATTTTGTTTAACCTTTGCTAAATACTAAACTTGAAAGCATCGAAAGAAGTACTTCAAGTAAAGGTAGTCAACTGCTCGAAAGAGTAACTTAGACCATGTTGAGCAAAGATAGGAAATAACTTAGAAATGAGAATAAACCTATCGCATTTCAGTGCATCATTTACATCTAGAAATAGAGTATTTGTGGCATGTATGCGCCGAAAGGACGTTTTCCTTAATTAGTACTAAGTGCATGACTAAATTTCATGTTTGTTAAATGATCAGAGGACAACTTCTTAATCATGTTCATCACATTAATTTTCTATAACTCAACACTTGCATCGCTTTAAGACTTTTCAACTCATTATCATTTTCACCTCCCCACTGCATACCAACTGGGTATATTAGTTTTTAGTATAAAGAATAAACTAATTCAACCATTTAATTTTCATATATTTGTACAAAAGAATAAGAGTTAATAAACTATTTAAACAACAATTTTCTTAGGTTCGACCCTGGACTCACCAGGTACATAATTTAGTTTATACTTGGACTCGATTAGGAAAACTTGTACCATACATCATTCTCATCGTATAGCATAGATTTATATCGCACATATAATCCACAACAATAGCCTTCACTTGGCCGCCTAACACCCCTTTTACTTGTCCAGCCAACACTTTGCCAAAATTTACCTTTCTTTTCTTTTGGGCGTTTACCACATGTTTAAGATACTTTGGTTGCATACTTAGCACCATAACTCAACTGCACTTAGGTTATTTTCTATACCTCTCGATCATTTCATTTAACTATTTTCCCTCTTAAAAACTTAGCTAATTCTTCCTAATAGGTGACATAATCACAAAATCAAACAAGCTTCTATAAAATTACTAAAATTTGAAATAACAAGGTTAGGGGTTTGTGTGTGTCCTCTCCCGAGCTTCCTTTAAAAATGGGCAAGAGTTGCATAAGTCCCAGCTTGAGCTCGAACAAAATAGTAGTCTCTGAATACACTATGCAAAGTGGTATTTGTGTCAAGTCCAGCTTGGGTAATTCTCGTAGAGTTCTTTATCTTTCTTCACCAATTTCTTATCTTCTTGGAATTTTTTCTTCTTGATTTTCGTCTTCTTGCATATCTTGATTTTATAATAGTCTTTCTTCTCTTCATTTACTTCGAATTCCCCTCCTCTCCCGGTTTATATCTACAAAAGAACTAAACTCAAGACTTTCGAAGGATCGGATCATATACCAAAGGAAAGAAAATCACACACATAATCTCTTTTTGGATCTTTTTTTACACTCCAAGATTTTGACAAAAATAGAACCTATTACCATAATTCCCCCACAAGGACTCCAATTGGGGACACACAGCATGATTGGAGTAACGTTGTGTAAAAGAATGTATGTAAAATTTACTTAAATCATCCAACAGGATATATTTATAAACTCAAACTTTTAATTAATGAACTAACAAAAAGGTAACAAAGAGTAAGTTCGGGGTTGAAGCCAAAGAAATTTTGTTTTTTATCAAGAAATCAAGAATTTTGTAATAATCTTGCAAATGAATTTAAAGAAACAAGAAAGTAAATCTTTTTGGGTTTTTTCAAGAAAATTGGACACAAAGATATATTATCT
This sequence comes from Cucumis cinereus, assembly GCA_037974625.1. Taxonomy (NCBI): domain Eukaryota; kingdom Viridiplantae; phylum Streptophyta; class Magnoliopsida; order Cucurbitales; family Cucurbitaceae; genus Cucumis; species Cucumis cinereus. Next base: position 11,536,715 of record JBBPDJ010000001.1, on the reverse strand, counting down.
CAATTAATAAGAAAGTGGAAATGTGTGGTCTTAGTTAATCTTTCTATCATTGAATGAATTACAAATTGTAATTAAAATCAATCCACAACTAATTAATTCAATAAACTAATTATCCTAATTCAATTATCAAGATTTGCATCAAAATTCATACTGAACTTATCAAATGCATTTTCATCTTATCGGTTGTCATGCATTCTTTAAGTTTGCTTGATGATCTTAGGTTTCATTGCTTTGACCAGTGGCAAATCCAGGAATTTTACATAGGGGGCACTATCTAATATAAATGTAATTGAAAACTTTTATAAAGAAATGTAAAACAGTATACATTGATTCATATCTTAACTGATTTGATACACTATAATTGTCCTTTGCGGGTTTTCATGTTTTGAAATTGATTCATGATAACTTTATTGTCTAACTTATCCATCAAATCTTTCTTAATATACGCTATAAGACAATCATTCATCCATTGATCTTCCATTCGATTGTGCAATCGAATTTTCACATTACTCATAGCAGAAAATTGATATTTGTATGCGATCTATCATTATTTAAATCAGTGATACTTTTCTTGTTTGAAGATGATGACTTCATAGTTTCTATCTCTATTGTTGTTTTTCTTTTAAAATATCACCCCATATTGAACTAGAGTTAATTCTACAAAACTATTTACAATAAAATATAAAAATATATACATAGAACTAAAAATATAATAACTAAGAAGTTTAAGAATTTGAAACCTACTTATCGAATGTTGATGATATGATACTTGTTGAGAAGCGAGATTGAAAATTTCTCAAAATCTTGAATAAAAAACATTTACATAAATTAGAGAAATTGTTAATTTTTATGATTATTTTTGTAACAAATGAGGCTTCACTTGCAACGTAAAACCTAGGATATATTCTTATTTATTTTATTAAATATTTATAATTTGTTCCAAGATAAATATAATATAATATAATATAATATAATATAATATAATAAATTATTAATTTTATCCCAAAATAAAAATAAATAAACTTGTCATTTTATATAAAAAAAAATAAATAAACTTTTTATTTTTAATTATAAAACATAATACTAAAACTTTCCATTTTATCCCAAAATAAAATAAAATAAACTTTCTATTTTTAATTATTGAATATAATATTAAAATCTAACAAAATGCAAAATTTTAGGGCTTCCAACCTTAAAAGACAAGGCTATCATCAGAAATAACCCAGAAATAAAATGCAGCCAGTGAGATTCAAAATTTTATGACATGCCCTTTGGTAAGCCCTTTCACCACTCTAGGCTTGTTCTTTAGATCATATGTTGCATTTGTTAACTAATATTATTAAATATTAATTTAAATAAAATACAAAAACTTATAATTTAAGTGGGGGCACGTGCCCCAGACCCCTGAGTGGAACCACCCTTGGTTGTGACATTCAAAAGCAATGATAGTCTCTATCTCAACAATGATTATTTAATTCAATTTAAATTGTGTCACGCAAGAAAAGATTACAAAACTTGTATTTTGAAATAGATTTATGTTCTTAGAAATCTTGTACATAGTTCCTTAGATTAGAAAAAACTTAGTATCTATTTGTTGCTTATTAAAACAATCGTAATCTGTTTCTTTTTCAATTAATGAAGCGTTCATTTCGAAAAATGGTGTACTTATTTGTTCTGCTAAGTTAGAAAATAACTTGTATGTATTCAAACCGAATGAAGCGAAAGCAGTTCTAAATCATGAGATGTTTAAAACTGCTAATACTCAAAATAAAAGGCAAATAGTTTCTTCTAATAACAATACTTATCTTTGGCATTTAAGATTAGGTCACATTAATCTTGATAGGATCGAGAGATTGACAAAGGATGACTTCTAAATAAGTTAGAAGATTATTCATTACCTCTATGTGAATCCTGTTTTGAAGGAAAGATGACTAAACGACCTTTTACTGAAAAAAGTTATAGAGCCAAAGAACCACATGAACTTGTACATTCAGACCTTTACGGTCTGATGAATGTGAAAGTTCGAGGTGATTATTCAAGGTATGGTTATTTATACTTAATGGAACATAAGTCTGAAGCTCTTGAAAAGTTCAATAAGTATAAGGTTGAAGTTGAAAATCTATTAGGTGAAAACATCAAAATAATTCAATCTGATCGAGGTGGAGAGTACATGGATTTAAGATTTCAAGACTATATGAGAAAAAGATGCTTAAAATCAATTCAAGAAAAATATTACAAGAAAAAATGCTTAAAATCAATTCAAGAATCACCAGTTTACAATCTTGATTCAAAGATTATGCTTAGCACCATTAGAAATTAAACAAATATTCATGCTCTAATGATTGATCAAGTCATTCAAACAAGAAAATCATACAAAATCAAGATTGGAATTCAATTAAAGATTGAAATTAATCAACAATCAAAATAGGATTCTCAAGAAAGATTAAATTAAAAACTCATTCCCAACAAGATGAATGATGAACATCAAAGACACCTTCAAAGAAAGATTGAGAGAATTTTTGTTCATGAATTTGGGAGAGAAAATTTACAACTGAATTTGCCCTAACTAGTGGGTAATGATTTCTATGTGAAGTTATTGAAATTATGGCAAAATACAAGAGAAAATAGGCTTTTATAACCAAATTGGCGACCAAAATGCACGCAGTCATGCGCGCGAGTTCGTAGCGTCACAACGCTGAGTGCTAAGGATGGCGCCGCAACACTACTTTGTTTTGCTGCTTTCGAGAAAATGGCACTGAGTGCTAAGGATGGTGTCGCAACACTACTTTATTTGTAAATATTAATGATAGCAGCATTTTCTTACTTTTTTTTTTAATTAAAGTTATGATTTTGTCATAAAGAACTTATTTATGTTCAAACACTCATGGTGAAGGTATTTTTAACTTTTATTAAGGTAAGGTCATTTTTAAACTTGTAAAAATTTAGGGGTATTTTTGAAACAAAACTTCAATGGTTTCCATAAAAAACTAACAATTGAGATATTTTTGAAAGTTTAAGGTTATTTTTTGAAACTTTTGAAACTTCAAGGGCATTTTTTACACAAAGTGTAAAATTCATGGACATTTTTTATAATTTAGCCTCCATATAAATAATCATATCCTTTTTTTAGTACAACTTTCGACACTAAGGGTAGAAGGTTGTGTTGATTACCACTAAGCTAAGCTTAGGTTAGCAATCATTATGTCTGTTTTGACTGTTAATTTAACATAGGTACTTTATTAATTGTCACAGATCGAATACCATTTGTGAAATTGCGAAACACAATCTAAATTTCAAACTACACAAATATATCTTTTTGTTGATGGTTGCCTAGTCAAAGCTTAAAGTTCATGGCCGAGTCCAAGTCAAAGAAAAAGTGAGAGGGCGCATGGGGGAACCACACATATCCCATAAGGGAACACTTAGAGTCTCGAGTTTTAGGATGACTAGTTGAGCTGATAAATTTATACCAAATGAAAAATAAGTAAGTTATGCTCGATCTAGCCCTGTGCAGCCACATTAAGAGGAGAATAAGTAAATAATCTCCAAAGGGGAGATCTCACCTTAATTTTGTATTTAACTTGGACTATATACTCTGATAGCACCATAAATGGGCTAGATTTTCTAGGTTCAAACTTTGGAGCTAGTCATACTTATGCATCAAGTCTCTTATTTTGTAGGAAGTATTAATCTACGGAAGCCAAGAAGTCCAAAAAAAGAAAAACGACTAAATTCTGAGCTAAAAAGAGAGAAAATGGGCCAAACGAGGATTAGTCGCAAAGCTGTAAATAATTGGTCACCGACGCTGCCCTCAATGCCACGGTGCCGCCTTAGACCCAAGAGCACCTTTAGCTTGCAATGTCGCGAAGCCCATATTAGTGTTGTCGCGTCATGAAGCAGCGTTGCATCGCCACCTTAGCGCCACGTTGCCAAAAGCAATTATGCTCAGAGTCGTGGTGCTATGAAGTTTATCACTCCGTCAGTTGCGTGCCAGAAGCACCTTTTTGCCCCCATTTGCCTATTTATCCCCTTTTGTATTTTCTCATAACTTCACTCCCAAAAACACATTAGTTAGGACACTCAATCCTTGTAATTTCTCTCTCAAATTCATCCATAAAATTCTCTCTTTCAATCTATTAAAGATGTCTTTCGTATTGCAAATTCTTCTTGAAGCTACTCCAATATCTATGAAGAACTAAAAGTACCTTATTGGGAATGAATTTCTAGTTAATCTTTCTTGAGAATTATGTCTTAATTGCATTCTAATTCCAATCTTTAATTGAATTTCAATGTTTCTTTTGTCCAAGTTCTTGTTTGAATGAATTGATCACTCATCATAACATGTAACTTTCTTTAATTCACAATGGCTTTAAGCATGAATTTTGAAACAAGATTGATTGGAAATTCTTGATTTCATTCTAAGCATGTCTTTTCTTTTAATCTCTTCTTGAATTGCACAATTTAAATTCAATTAATTAACCATTATTAAGATAAAGTCTTTCCTTGCTTTTGAATGTCATAACATTGAAACCTAAGATCTTAATGCAAACTTAAAGAATGCATGAAAACCACTAAGATGAAAGTGTATTCAATACGTTTAGTATAAATCTTGATGCAATTCTTGTTCGTTAATTAAGATTAATTAGTTTATTGAAATAATTAGTTGTGCATTGAATTTGTTTGTAATTTTCTTATTTGTTCAATGCTAGAAAAAATTGCTAGAAATACTCATTCCCACTTGTAATTGTTTGAGAGAACTCATCTATCTTTTGTGCCCTAAATTTTACAAAACCCCCAAAGAATATTTAATTGCTTTCTTTACTTTTCTTGCATTTGTTCTCATAAAAAACCCCTTTCATATATTAGAATTCTTGATTCTTGATTGAACATTTGTGTTACCTCAACAAAATTTCCTTGGGTTTGATCCCTACCTTTCGCTTTACTACATTGCTAGTTTCTTTATTAACTAAGTTTGGGTTACAAATAGATTGTTTAACGACATCCCTTTTGTCATTAACTAATTCAGGTCACCCCAAAGAACATTTGACTGTTGGTTGTGATTTAAGGGATCTTTAACCATCCCTGTAGCCCACCTAACACACTCCTATACTAGCTTAGGCATCTAAGTGTGAGACTCGACACTACACCAATGGAAAGATTTTCCATAGAGATTAGCTCTAAACGCAAGATCAAATCAATAGAAAAAGCAAGTTAACAAACAAGCCCACAATTGGTCTGAGACAACAACGAACGTGGACAAGAATCGAGTGCCAACATATTTCAATCTATATTAATAGTTGTTTGTTCATATTTGATAGAAATCAACATTCCATATTTTGACATTAACACATAAATGGAGTTTGAATTTATTTTTTTCTTTAGTACAAAAAAAGATTAAACTTCCAACTTTAATGATGGAAGTGGATATTGCATGCCAATTATTACTAAACTAAACTCACTCTGATGAGTTTGATATGTTATCCTATAACTCTTTGTTACATTACAATCAATATTACATTTTGACAACAAAAACTACTAAAGTTGAGTGACTAAAACAGAAGATTTGAATTTTGAAATATCTAACTCATTCTTATTAATTAACAATGGACAGATATCACTGTGCAATTAGTCGAGAACTACGCGGAGGAGCATCGGGAATCTAGCCAATGGATGATATCATTAAGAACAGTGAAAATTCTTTCATCTGGTTCTCCTTCTAGGATGCAATGGAAGCCTTGTTCATAGAGTTTCAAAGTCTTGTCTTTACTCGACGCTTTCTCATATAGAAAACGACTAATCTTAGGATCTGTCACCTTGTCTGCAGCTCCATGAAGAACCAGTAATGGCGATGAAACCTGCAATCTCTCTAAAATCAGTAAATGCTAAATGAAATGACAAGTTTAGCAACATATGTGAGGACCACCAGGAATAATGTTGATTCATTCTTTTAAGGAAACAGACACTCACTTTCTCAACTTGTTTCTCGATATCATCTGTTGCCTTTAAAAGCTCTATGGCAGTTTTCACACGCATCCTGTCGTCATACGATATAACATTGTAGACTGCCTGGAAAAGCCATGTAAAAAAATAGGGTAAGATGATGATTTCGATTATCATTTTTCTTTTAGTTTTCCACATTTAGATGTTTAGTAAATATCCATGATTTCTAACTAGAAAACAAAAAGAAATATCGTTTCACTTTGCCCCTGCTAGTCATGAGAATAATTATGGTCTTCAAATGTTCAAGGCGTTTTACAAGCGACCAGGCGGTATAAGAAGAAACTCTTAAGAGAAATGAGCGTCTACGGGTTAAGAAGAAACTCTTAATTATAATCTTCAAATGTTCAAGGGCATTACAAGCAGATCAGACGGATGAGCGGTCTACGGGTACGTGCCATTTTGTTTCTCTCACAAAAAGTCGATATGTTAACTTATCACAATAGTCTTGGTTCGTATGAACCGATTTCACTAACCCTGAACTGAAAAACTACCATACTCGCAACAAGTAGCAGTCAAACCAAATGGATTTCTTATGACAATCATTGATGTTCAATGTCCAATAAGCTGCATGATGGGGATATCAAGCATATACGCTCAAGTCACAGATGCGTACTTAAAGGAACTAAATGCACAAAGGCTTCATTGGTATGAAAACCTAGAAGAAGAATGTAAAACGTACAAACCAGTTTCCTTTTCTTCATTTCTCTGAGAGCTAGTTCACCAAGATCGATCTTCGGGAGAAGCTTGGCTTTTGGCACCACATTAGATATTATATTTAAGACCTTAAGCACGGGTTCTGGCGGTTTCACATCGTCTGCAATCTTAAAAAAGCATTGAAATCACTATTCAAAGACTTGTACAGGCTAAAACAAGATCAAAAACCTTTTCCCTTGGGGAAATGTTTGAGCTTACTTTACACATGGGAGCCACAAGAACCACTCCATCCCATAGCTTTGGTTCCTTCAAGTGAATTTTCAAAGTAACAGCTCCCCCCATGGACTGTCCTAATATGAAATGAGGCAATCCTGTCCATTCTGATCTCCCTGCAAGTCGAAATAAAAGTTGATTTGGCAATCAAAAAGGATTGAGAAATGATTGTAAGAGTGATGATCCACATATAAAGTCAGTCTCAACAACACAACAAACCTTTAAATTTCTTGTACTGTTCTATAACATCATCAACTAGTTGATCAAAGTTAGGAATGTAACCGTGCAATCCTTCCGAAAGTCCGAAACCCGGATAGTCCATAGCGTAAACGACATACCCTGATGCAGCAATGTGCCTAGCAATTCCTGAATGAAATTTTAAAACCAACATAAGCAAATTTTTCGGACATCACATCACAGAAAACATGAAAGAAAACAAAAAATGAAACGATTACAAACCATCAAAGAAAAAAGTGCAGGTATCACCATAGCCATGGCAGAAATAGACAGCGCCTTTAATATGAACAGCAGGATCAGGAAACCATCTTTTGCAGAAAATATTTAAGCCCCTTGAATTACACTCATACCACTACACATAAATCCAAATCATCAATCAGATTAACAGTAACGAAATAGTATAAACTTTAAGAACAAATGAATTGAAAGTTGAAGCCACCAATGACACTTGGGGGCTAAAATTACCCATACCATGGCTTCTTTGATGTTAATTTCAAAACTAATTAGTCAAATGTTGGGTCTATTAACCTAAATAAAGATAAATTATACTGGAAATACGAACTTAAGAGGGCATTTCTTACCTCCTCAGTCTTGATCCCAGCAGGAGCCATCTAACAGACGAAACCAACCATCCCATACACAAAATAAGAAATAAAAATTTTAGTCAAACGATCAAAAAGGGAATCACAGATTTCAAGTTGTTGAAAAATGTACAAAGCAAACCTTGAATAAGCAGTGATCCAGCTGCTGTTGAAGCTCCATGAAAGCCGATCGGACCCGTCGGCGGGCCGGAGCAGAGTCCAGTTTCTGGGAAGCGATTTTGTTAAGCTCCGGCGAAACACCGTCGATAGGCGACTTCTTCGCTGCAACAACAACGCGACCACCGGAGCCCCACCTCAACGGCTGCTGTGGGGTCGTTTTCCTTTGAGGGGTGAAGGGTAATCGGACATTTTCGTGGAGATTGATCGCAAAAATACACTTCCGGGAAAAGAAAGAAAGTTCCGACGGCCGGAATCCAAGTTCATGGGCCATGGACGGTGGCTTAGCAGTTTAAAAAAAGGTAAGAAGAAAATGCAAAGAATGAATTGGCGGAAGTCTAAGCTCATCTGTTGGACCAATGACGTCTTTATAACAAAACATAGAACAATCGTGGGTCACATGGGGTTTTTGCACAGCGAGAATTTGCCGACTTTTGGACATAAACTCGTAAGAACATGATTGTCGTGGTTGAATTTTTCTTTTATACTTTGGACGGAAAACATTAAATTTCTGGTTTTTTCATTTGAAGTTTTTGAAATTAAGATGAATAATGAGGAAACGCTGTTGTTGTTTCTGTTCACATTTCACACATCACACCCACTCAAAAAGGCCCATTTCCTCTCCACTTCTTCCCTTGTGGCACATTATGTGATATGAAATTGAAGAAAGTAATCACTTTCTTTGTTTCTTCCTGAGTTAGAATCTTAAGGAAATGGTTGGTCAAAAGCCATCTAAAGAAAATAATTCAAACTTTTGTACTCAAATCTATTAACAGCCAATCAGAATCTAATACACCAAAAATGTTTGTTGCCAAATTCTCTTTTTTGAGATGCTACCAGTTACCATATTTTAGTAAACTAATCATGGTGGTGATAGTATAATGAAACTTTAGGAATTAGAAATCTAATCGATCTAGAATACTTATGGTTTATATTTCTTTTATTTTACCATTAATTATTGTTATTATTTCACAATATTGGATGGAAAAACGAACCTATAAGTTGATGATATAAACTTTTTTATTCAATTGAACAATGTCTATTTTAACCATTAATTCTTTGCATTATTGTTTATAAGTTTAATAGACAATATTTCAAGTTATAAACTTTGGACTTTGGAGAGTAGTTAACTTTTTGTAGCCTGCAGTGGAAATTGGAATGAATTTTAAAAGTACAAGCAACAGGAATGATCCTGTAGGGAATTGTGACAAGGATAATTCACACTATTTTTCAACCTACACTTTTGACGTACAAGAGGTTGAGAGAGATTGAGAAAGAAAAGGTTTTCTTTTTGTGTTATACTAAAATGATAGAGTTGTTTTAAAAACCACTTAACCCATGTTTACAATGTGACTTCCCCATATGCTTATGTTGTTTGTTCTTACATTACAAAGATAATCATTCTTGCCTTACAAATTTATTATTACTATTATTAATGTCTCACTTTGTAACGGTAACGCGCCAGATTTTTTGACCTTAACCCGAGGTCGTAACTTACATAAAATCTCATAATCTTTATAAAAAAATACAGCGGAAGCATTTTTTTTTTCAAACATGAAACAACAACACAAAGACTACAGCGGAAGCATTTGTCAATAAAGTCCCCATGCACATGGTCACTGGTCCTTCTTATCCGTCGCCGATTTCCTCATACTTACCTGAAAAATAAACATGAAAAGGGTGAATATAAAAATACTCAGTAAGGAACCCACTACTAGGCCCACTAGGTTAACTGTTAACTTCCTATTAAACTGCACTCTACAATCTTAGT
>JBBPDJ010000001.1:11503865-11521835 GCA_037974625.1 Cucumis cinereus | reverse complement strand
TTTTGAAGCATCCATTCTAAAGGTAAAGAAACGTTCTCTTAGAAATGCTTTATTAGGCAAATCTTTATATTGATATAGGGATTCAAGTTTTATCCATATATCGTAGGGTGTCTCTTTATCTATGACTTGTCTGAGGACATTGTCACTTAGATTTAAAAGAATGGTTCCATATGCAACTTCATCCATAGTCTCCTTCTGTTCTGCTGTAATTTTTGGTGGAAGTGTTGTAGGATCTATAATTGCTTTAGTTGCTTTTTGTTGACCAAGAACAACCTTGATCTTTGCCTTCCAAAGCTCGATATCTTCCTTGCCATCAAACTTCTCAATGTCAAATCTTGCTACTGCTATCTTAGTTAATTTTCGATTAACTCATTAACTATTTATTGAGAAAGAAAAGTAGTTAAAGAGTAGTTATAGAAACTGAAAACAGTTATGCTTTCATAATTCCAACAAGAGCCACTTAAAGAATAATTTTTTTTTTCTTTGGTTGTGAGATCATAAAGAGAGTGTTTTAGTTGTTAAGATTCAAATGTGTTTGTGTATTCGAGATTTGTTAGTTGTTAAGATTTAAATTCACAAAGAAAGAAGATTTTTTTTTTCTTCTTTCTCCTAGAAATGAAAAAAGAAATCTGCAGATAATAAAGTTTATTCAATTAAATGACTCTTCCTCTTCCTCTCCAACGTTCGAGTCCCTTCATTTTTTTGAAATTTAAATTTTAAAATGAAGTTTTGGCCAAACAATATTAAAATAGTCAAGTCATAATTTTTTTAGTTTTAAATTAGTCATAGCCACCTCGTCAATCTTTTTTTATTTTAAATTAGTCTGGTCACCATCCTAGTTAATTTTCGATTAACTCTTTAACGATTCTCTTATCTTAATGACTAAAACTGTGCTTAACTAAATTATTATAGACCAAAGTATTAGATTTTGATAAAGTAAAAACCAAATGAAAAATAAATTCAAAACTTAGGATAAAAACATATTTTGCGCTACTTTTTATTACCAATTTCAATTTCAATGTTAGAAATTCAATTCATCTTCCACATAAAAAAATATTGAGGAAATGACGAGCGAGTCGAAGAAAGGCATTTTTTCTGTCTCAACGCCTAAATAAAATTTCTACCAAACACCTTCTCCCGCCAATTTCCGCGGATTTTTCTCCACTCCACTCCCGATCTTTCTTCCCCACTTTCTCAATTCCTCTCTCCCATGGTAGCGATTCTGTTTTCCATTGAAGTTTCTTCTTCCATGCCCAATTTTTCTTCAACTACTCCTTACTTCTACTCCCTCAATTGAATTGAAGCCCTAGTTCGCTTCTTCAGGTGACTCTTCTTTTACCCTTTTGAAAATTATTCTTTCTTGATTCTTTACCTACTCGTAATTCTCCTAGTTTCTCTGAATATTGCTTCTACTTCACCATAATTTTTTTTCTGAGTTTCTTCCCTTTCTTCTTGTAAGGTTTTGGACACTATGCCGTCCCTGATTTCGTCCGGCAAGATTCTCCGATTGGAGCTTGAGAATTTCAAATCCTACAAGGGTCATCAGACAATCGGTCCTTTTTATGATTTCACAGCTATTATTGGCCCCAATGGAGCTGGGAAGTCGAATCTCATGGATGCCATAAGCTTCGTGCTTGGTGTACGGAGTGGGCAACTGCGTGGGGCACAGTTGAAGGACTTAATCTACGCTTACGATGACAGGGAGAAGGATCAGAAGGGACGGAGGGCGTTTGTTCGGCTTGTTTATCAGATGGGAAATGGGTCGGAGCTTCAATTTACAAGAACAATCACAAGCGCAGGCGGTAGCGAGTATCGAGTTGATGGAAAGAGTGTCTCATGGGATGAGTATAATTCGAAGCTGAGGTCACTTGGAATACTTGTCAAGGCTCGGAATTTCCTTGTTTTCCAGGTTTACTCTGAAACTTTGTTTCTCATTTTTTTTCTTAGTAAAAGGTTTACTCCAAGCTTTGACTTGATTGTGTAATATATTTCCTTTATAATCGCGGGAGATCGTGATAATTTTAGTTAGTTATTTTTCGTCCAACAATTTTATTTATGAAAAAAATAGCTTAATTCGAATAATTTTAGAATATTTTTAATTTTGGAAAAATTTGTTATTCTGTGGAGCCAAATTTATAGATCAATTGGTTTCTAGAGTTATCTCAACAAGGTTGAAAGTTTATTGTTTTATTCTTTTAGTCTATTCCATACCGGCAACTGAAAATGTTGAATTTAGCCATTGAGAAAATCCGAGATCATCAACTACAGCCTATTAGATAAAGACAGATTTTTAAGATGCCGGCAGTAATATGGTTCTCTACACGATTATGGAAACAAAAAATCTGGGCGTAATTTAATTATGAAAATAACAACCATGGGTTAGCCTATAGTCAATTGGAGTCAATAAAGACCATGTAAATGATAAAGGACTTAGAGGAAATATGTTCAAGTCATGATAGCCACCTAACTAAGATTTAATATCCTACGGGCTACGAGTTACCTTGGCAACCAATTGTATTGGATTCGCACACTATGTGAGATTAGTTGAAATGCGTACAAGTTGGTCCATACATTCACAAATATAAAAGAATTTGGGAAAATAGTACAATCTAGTACAAATTTAGAATTGGCATGGAATATTAAATATAAGAGTTAGCGAAAATGAGTTAGCAGACAATTTGTTTTTTATTTTTTTGCAAATCTGAAGATGATAATTTGAAAAGGAGACCAAGATTAACTTATTTCTAATTATCTTTTTGTGTGTGGATAAAATCAATCTTTGATGAAGAAAATATGAAGGAGGGCACACAAAAGAAGCCAACCCCAGAAGGAGCTAACCTACCTAAAGAAAATGGTTCCTCAAGCAGAATGAGACCTAATGGATAATTACAAAAGTTACAAGTTACACCAAACACTTTTGTAATTATAGCCTTCTTATGATTATTAACAATTGGGAGACTCTTCTTGTCTAGTTTTCTGTTGGGAGGGGGTTTTCTTTACCCCCTACCCTTAGGATGTGCTTCTTTCTCTTTTGTTGAATATATTTCTCTATTTCTTATATAAAAAAAAAATTCACGTAAAGCCTAAGGACAGGCATGAAACCTGAAAAGGGACCAAACTTCCTCCTAGATTGCTCCAAACCTCAAAATACTCTATTGTTCTTCTATCCCTGAAGACCCAAGGGGAAACACAAATTCCAAAAACTCGCCAAAAAAGACCATTTTACTAAAGGGCTAATGCAACAACTCCTCAAACAAAGAACTGAAAAATCAGGCTGACCCATACAAATGTTGAAGGTCTGAAATAAACATATCTAGCTAACGAGAGCATAATCTCAGGACCATAGGAGATATTTTAAGACAAGACCACAAGAGATGATCAGGGTCCTCCTCTGCTCTCAGTTACAACATTTCCAGAGATGTATGCTAAATCTAGGTTTCAAGTTCTGAGCCGTGGGTGTTACAAAGCTAGTGGCATTTAAGTGAGACGAGAGCCTTCACAAAATATCCTTAAAGGAACTCTCTCATGGGGTAGTTATTGATCCAAAAAACCAGGAGTGTGGGATTGAAATACATAAATTCTTTTACTCACGTGCAATTTGTTAAACGAAGAGTTGTCTAAAATTTCGTGAAGAGTTCTTATAAAAAATATATTGAAGAACTGTCGACCTTAAGACACTTTCTTTCTGATACAAGAAATTGCAAGTTTATTTCCCAGCCTTGTTTCATGCAGCACATGGATTGAAATATGCAACTATTCTTTTTTTTTTTTTTTTGTTTTTGTTTACCAACAATTCAATGTTTGTTAAAATGATTCAATCTTGGCGTCTCATACACAACAAAATACAAGCCGTAGAATTGGGTTGAAATATGCAGCTATTCTTTTAATACATCTCCTGCAAGAAATTGGTATTACAAGGTTATTGGCCAGTTTTGTTTCATATAGCACACGGAATGAAATGTATCATGTTTAAAAAGTCCACGCCCACCCAAAGGCCAAAATGTTGCATATAAGAAAGCCCACAAGCTCCCGTTTAATTCTAAATCGGCTTTTCTGAGTAGTGTTAAAAGGTCTTCTACTTTCGCCCTTCCTCTGGTTAGTCTTGTGTGGAAGCTCCAAAATCCCTAAAAAGGCGAAGCTCTTCTTGTGGTCCCTTGCCTATAGGAGTTTAAATACTCATGATAAACTTCAGAGGAAGCTTAAGTTGATGGCCCTCTTCCCTTCTATCTGCTGCTTGTGTGGGAAAAATGATGAAACCCTTGATCACATCTTTCTCCACTATGAGTTTTCCAGGAAGGGTTGGTCCCTTTTGTTTGAGACTTTTGGTTTGACTTGTTGCCTTCCTAGAAAGATTGACGACTGGATGATAGAAGGCTCAGACTGTCTTGTCTATGGTGATAAGGGTAGAATTGAATGAAAATGTGCTTCCCGCTCCTTCCTTTGGTGCTTATCGAATGAAAGAAATAGCAGAGTTTTTGAAAGATAAGTGTGCTTCCTTTAATTCCTTTTGGACGGTTGTGCAACACACAACCTCTTGGTGGTGTACAAATTACACCAAATTCTTTTTGTATTATGGCATTTTATGATTTTTAACAATTGGAAGGCTCTCATTCTCTATTTTTTTTTTTTGGGGGTGGGGTTTCTCAACCCTTGCCTTTAGTTTGTTCTCTCCTGTGTTTTGGTTGAATATACATATTTGTTTCCTATAAAGAAAAAAAAAAGAAAAGAAAAGAAAGCCCACAAGCTTCTGTTCTGTTCACAGGCTCAACCTTTTGAGTCTGAATCATATATGTGTGCATTTTTTGTTGATGATTCAATCTTGAGCCTTACATTTGTTGCATTTCTTGTTAACAAACTTTTTTATTTAGGGCGATGTAGAATCCATTGCATCCAAGAATCCCAAAGAACTTACTGGACTTCTTGAGCAGATCTCTGGATCTGATGATCTCAAGAGAGAATATGAGGAGTATGAAGAGCAGAAAGCCAAAGCTGAAGAAAATTCAGCACTTGTATATCAGAAGAAGAAGACGATTGTGATGGAAAGAAAGCAGAAGAAAGAGCAAAAGGAAGAAGCAGAAAAACACCTCCGTTTGCAAGATCAACTAGTATGCAACCTGGGGTTCTCTATACATTGAGCATACTTTATTCATACATTGAACAAGTGTTGACTGTTCAAATACTAAATGTGTGTCCAGCTAAATACCTTTTTTTCCCTTGCATTGAGATGAAGCCTTTCGAGATGATTCATTTATAGTATCTTCATAAAGTTTTAGGAGTTTGTGGAATTTTCTTTAAATAATTAAAATCTTTCCATTTTTCTGTCTGCAGAGATCTTTGAAGAAAGATTACTTCTTGTGGCAATTATATGTAATAGAAAAGGACATTGTAAAACTTAATGAGGAACTTGAAGCTGAAAGGAGAAATCGTGATGATGTCATGCAACAAATTGATGGTTTTGAACACGAAGCTTTGAAAAAGAGGAAGGAACAAGCTAAATATTTGAAGGAAATTGGTAACTGTGAGAAGAGAATTGCAGAGAGAAGTTATAAGCTTGATAAGAATGTAAGTTTTCCAGTTTTCTTTTGTTGAATTCATTTCAAGACATTTAGAAATGAATCATCTAAAAAATGTAAGTTTGATGCTTAGAGCTTTGCTTCTGAGGATTTGGTCTGTAGGACAGTATAAATTGCATTTCTGTTGTAGTTGTAGGCCCCTTTTATTGCTTAATGCCTAGTATGGTTAAGAATTAATTTTGTTTGAGTGTTGTGGTCATTTATTTTTTACATAACTTGTGTGCTAGAGTTATTCAATAAACATTCCTTATTTTATTTTATTTGTACTTTTTTCTTTTATTGCAATGCTTGGCAGCAACCTGAGCTACTGAAATTGAAAGAAGAAACATCTCGAATAAATTCAAAAATCAAGAGAACTCGAAAAGAACTTGATAAGAAAATAGAACAAAGAAGAAAACATGCTCAGTACATAAAGGAGTTACAAAAGGGCATACAGGATCTCAATGCAAAGCTTGATGATTTACACGAAAGAGGCCGAGACAGTGGTGAAAAACTGCAGTTAGATGACCAAGCGCTGAGGGAATATTGTCGAATGTAAGTCTTCAATTATTTATATTTTATTGTTTTGATAGAAATGTGTATGTGTTGATACCATTTCCTTACTTTAAAGATTTTCGTCACTCACTAGATTTGGGCCTTCACTTTAGAATATCCTTAAATTGTGCTTCTATAGATTGTACTTGATGTCCTTGATGCTTGTTTGGTACCGTAGATTCTTTGTCTTTATTTAAAGTAGGAAACGGAAGAAGAATATCCTTCTGGTTAGACCCGTGTCTGGATGTGATTCCCTGAGACAGCAAGTTCCCTAGCTTAATCCGAATTGCTCTTAATCCAAAGGGATCAACTGCTGACCATTGGGACTCTGTAACAAACTCTATTTTCTTTAGAAGATTACTAAAAGATGTAGAAATCCCAGAATTTCAAGGTTTGATGGTTTCCTTGGAAGGATTTCAAATCAACTCTTCACTTGACAGAAGAATTTGGCCCCTTGAACCAAGTGGAAATTTCACCATTAAATCCCTGGTAAATCATCTCTCCACGGCCTCCCTCATTGACAACTTTCTTTATAAGAGTCTTTGGAAGTCTAAAAGTCCCAAGAGAGTCAACATATCAGTTTGGACCATGCTGTTTGGCAGCCTGAATTGAGCTGCCACTTTACAGAAAAAACTTCCAGATCACTACATTTCTCCACACACGTGCCCTCATCCTCAAACACCAGAAAAATTTGCAACAGCTCTTCTTTAAATGCCTTTATGGAGTGAATTGCTGGAATCCGGTGCTGCAAATATTCAATGTAAAGTGGGTCTTTGACGTCTGTTTTAGAAGCAACGTATCGCAGTTGCTGTCGGGACTTGTATTGAAGTGTAAAATACTTAGGTTTGAGAGAAAATCAGAGTGCCTTATTCCATTCACTAAAGAATTATATATATACAAGATACAATGGTGATCAAAGAAGGAAAGTGTAGCAAAACTAAGAAAGGAAAAAATATAACAAGGATATCCACAATAATAGAATTATAACACTTCCCCTCAAGTTGGAGCATATATGTTAATCATGCCCAACTTGTTACATAGATAATCTATACGTGTTCCATTCAATGCTTTCGTGAAGATGTCTCCTAATTGTTCTCCAGTCTTCACATATCCTGTAGATACCAAACCTTGTTGAATTTTCTCACGTACAAAATGACAATCAATTTCAATATGTTTAGTCCTCTCATGGAATACTGGATTAGATGCAATATGAAGTGCTGCTTGATTATCACACCACAATTTTGTTGGCGTGGTGATTCAAATCCCAACTCAATAAGAAGTTGATATATCCAAACCAATTCACACACAGACTGTGCCATTGCTCTATATTCTGATTCTGCACTCGATCGTGACACCACATTTTGCTTCTTATTACCTCAATTCCTAGGAAGTATTTCAATATACCCAAATCTTTTGTTTTGAATTGACGATGGAGAAAAGACTTTAGCGACTGTATACCTGAAGCATCATCACCAGTAATCACAATATCGTCAACATATACAACTAACAGGATGACACCACTCTCGGATCTCTTAAAAAAGACCAAATGATCTGACGTGCTCTTCTGCATTCCAAAGCTTTCAATCACCTGACTGAATTTTCTGAACCAAGCCCGTGAACTCTGTTTTAGTCCATACAAAGATTTTCGAAGGCGACACACCTTTCCAATCTCCCCCTGAGCAACAAATCCTGGTGGTTGCTCCATGTACACCTCTTCTTGAAGATCACCGTGGAGAAATGCATTTTTAATATCAAGCTGATGTAAAGGCCAATGATTGATTGAAGCTAATGAAATAAATAATCTTACAGATGCCATTTTTGCGACTGGAGAAAAAGTATCAGAATAATCAACGCCATATGTTTGTGCGTAGCCTTTCGCTACAAGTCGTGCTTTTAATCGAGCAACAAAGCCATCAGGATTAACTTTAACTGCAAACACCCATTTGCAATCGATAGGTTTCTTTCCTGCAGGAAGAGAAACTAAATCCCAAGTACAATTGTCATCTAAGGCAGTCATCTCCTCCACCATTGCAGCACACCAACCAGGATGAGACAAGGCTTCACGCACAGTTTTAGGAATGGATACAGACTCTAATGATGCAATGAAAGAACATGTAGAAGACGACAAATGGTTATATGAAACTTAAGAGGAAATAGGATGAGCACACTAGCGTTTACCTTTACGAAGAGCAATAGGAAGATCATCACTCTTTTCTGATCCAATGACGAAGAAGCCTCTGGTACAGGGCATGAAACTGAAGGAGGTTATCGTCGTTATAGACCTTACTGATGGGTGGGCAAATAGAGGTAGACACATGTAGGGGCGTATCGGGAATAGGATCAGAAAGGGAAACAACGTTGTAGACAAGAAAATCATCCTCTAACTCCTGATGCTCCCCCTGACTCGTATTCGAAGAGAGAGAAGGTGAGGAATAAAAGGAGGAATGTTCAAAGAATGTGACATCATGAGAGACCAAATATTTGTTTAGACTGGGACAATAATATCGGTACCCTTTCTGAACACGAGAATAACCAAGGAAGATACATTTTAAGGCCTTTGGATCCAACTTTGTATGTTGGGGCCAACATCTCGAACAAAGCAAGTACAACCAAATATTTTGGGTGGAATAGGAAACTAATGTTGTTTAGGACATAGGGTACAAAAAGGTATCTCACCTTTAAGAACAGATGAGGGCATGCGATTTATTAAGAAACAGGCTGTGGAGACCGCATCAGCCCAAAAAGATTTTGGAATGTCATCTGAAACATTAAGGCTCTAGCGGTTTCAAGAAGATGATGATTCTTTCGTTTTGCAACTCCATTTTGGGATGGAGTATCGACACAATAAGATTGGTGAAGAATGCCATGATAATCTAAATAAGACTTGAGTGCATGAGAGAAATATTCTTTAGCATTATCACTCCGTAAGATTTTAAGAGCACCACTAAACTGAGTTCGAATTTCAGCATGGAAGTTATGGAAATGAGAAAGTAACTCCGAGCAATTTTTCATTAAACGTTACATGAGAATAGTCATCGACAAATGTAACAAAATACCGAAACCCTCCTTTGGACTCGATAGGACACGGACCTCAAACATCAGAATGAACTAATTCAAAAGGAGCACTAGCTCGTTTATTGACTCGAGGATACAAACTCAAACGGTGAAATTTTGCAAACTGACAAGACTCACAATCTAAGGAAGACAACTGCTGAAACTGGGGACGAAGACTCTTCAACACAAAGATAGATGGATGACCCAACCAACAATGTTCTTCAAGAGGAGACGACATGCTGGAGCATGTGATGACGGTAGGTATTTGTGGTTAAAAAATGTAAAGACCTCCAAATTCACGCCCTTTACAAAGTCTGCTTCGTCGTAAGATCCTGAAATAAGCAATAACCAGGAAAAAATGAGACACAACAATGAAGATCACGAGTGAGTTTACTGACCGAAATCAAATTAAAAGAGAATTGTGGTAAATTTAAAACTGAGGACAAAGAAATTGATTTAGTAAGATGGATGGTTCCCGATCCTATAACAGGAGTCGAGGTTCCATCGGCCATAGTGACATTAGGCGAAGAGGAAGATGGACACAAAGTAGAGAATAAACTGGGGTTACCTGTCATATGATCTGTAGCGCCAGAGTCAATAACCCATTTCGAAGTGGAGGAAAGGAGGCATTTAGAGATCTTACCTGTCTCCGCGATGGCAGTAATGGGAGTAGAAGATGATGCTGTCAATGACTCCTGATACTTTTGAAACTTAGCAAACTCCTCTGAAGAAATTGTAATTGACTTGTCAGGATTATCAGAAGTAGAAGCAACATTTGCAGATGGCACCCTTTGACCCCTATTGAACAATCTTCTGCATTTGCGTCTGGTATGACCAGGCTATGACAGTAATAGCAAACAACATCTCCTAAATTTGTTCGTTGCTGATTGGGATAACCTTTGGAGCTATTCAATCCAACCCCTTTATTACCTCTATAGTCATTTGTGCGTCCAATCAAAGCACTGCTAGAATTAGATGATATAACTGCTTGTGGCTTCTCTGTACGAAGTATTCGAGTATAGGCTTCTTCCAATGATGAGATTTTTTAGCTTGACAAAACTTGATATTTGGCCATCTCATATTTAGGTGCAAGACCAACTAAGAAACTCATGATGAACAACTGCTCACGTTGAGCCATGAGAACGTTTGGATCAGTGCTAATTGGCATCAATGCTTTGAATTCTGCACAGGTATTTTTGACCTCCATAAAATAACTCGTGAGAGACTTTTCTCCTTGATCAGATTGATATAGGGTCTTACAAACATCAAACACTATATTAATGTTTTCTTTCCCAGAATAAAGAAAATCTAGATATTCTAGTAGTTCTTTGACTGATTCACAGTGATTTACTAGCTCAACAATTTCACGGTCAATAGAATTCTTGATTTGTAGAAGCATTCTTGAATCATCTCGCCACCAAATCTTTTTGGTAGCATCAGTTGGTGGCTCTTCCTTGATGTGTTCATCCATCTCAATGCTCCTAATAAAGTGACGAACATTCGATCTCCACGAATAGTAGTTTGATCCATTTAACTTGTGCTCGTTTACTTTTGACATCATAGGAATCATCTCCGACGTGACTATTGTTTTCTTATCAGCCATTACCTCAAAACAAACAGGAGAAATACAGATCAAAAGTGCAGAAAAAACCCTAGTTTACGAAAAGAAAGGATTTTTTTTTCTTGAATGAACCACACGAATGCCCACACATACACACCACCAAAGAGAGGAAATAGGTCCGACAAAACCCACGAAAAACGAACAAAACACGGCGGCTCACGCGCTGCGCAGACGACTTTGAAAATTTGGGGTTTTGTAGATCGGCGGCTTTTAATCTGGGCGGTGTCGAAAAACTAACTTCCGGCGGTAGCGGCGGCGGCGGCTGACGAGTGGCGGCGGCAGCTGACGGCTGACTGCAGTGGCGGCTGATGGGCGGCAAACAAACCAATGACGGCGGTGGTGGAAAAACTATAAACCCATCCCTCCACAAAAAAACCCTAATGTAACACAATAGAGGGTTCTAAAATCTCAAACCCTAATTTTCTCTAATGCTCTGATAGCATGTAAAATACTTAGGGTTGAGAGAAAATTAGAGTGCCTTATTCCATTCACTAAAGAATTATATATATACAAGATACAATGGTGATCAAAGAAGGAAAGTGCAGCAAAACTAAGAAAGGAAAAAATATAACAAAGATATTCACAATAATAGAATTATAACATGAAGAAAACCGCCTCTATCTTATGGTGCAAGGCGGTTAAGGCTTTGCTAGTAGAACTATGGTTTGAAAGGAATCAACCAGTTTTCCACGACAAGATATCAATTTGGAGTGATTGCTTCGATTTTGCTCGCCTAAATGCCTCCTTGTGGAGCTCATTGTCCAAAGTTTTCCAAGACTACTCTCTGCAGAGATTCTACTGAATTAGCAGGCATTCATCAGTTAAAGTTGCTGGTTTTTAATCTGCTTTCATATGTTTTATCCTTTTGCAATCTGAATAGATGTATTCTGTTTATTATCTGGTTGCCTTCTATTTTGGTATTTTGGGGTTTTGATTAAGGATTAAAGACTCTAGCCCCCTTTTATGTTTTCAGTTCTGATATGTAATTTTTGCTCTTTCTGGACATGATGAGGGCACTAGGGACGTGTCAACCTAGTTGAGATGTCCCGGTGTGCCTATTGATCCGCAATCTTTGATTATAACATCCAAACTGCTATCCAGAAAGCCAGTTGCTCTCCTTATTCAGTATCCAAATTGTGAATGGAAAGAAATTGGAGATTTTTTCAAAGCAAGCATCTATTTGGGCTTAACAAATTCAAATCGGTTCAAAGTCATCCCAGTGTGTTCTCTCTAAAGACTTTTGTTGGAATGCTTTTATATATCCTTACTAATTTATTTTGAGTGATTGATTGTCTATATTATTGCTTTATTTTTTTGTTCTCTTTTTCACTTCCTCTTGGAGTTTGTAACTTTGAGCATTGATCTCTTTTCATTTCTTTCATTGAAATTTTTTGTATCTTGTTAAAAAAAATCTTTGTTTAATGTTTTTTTTTAAAAATTGAGACGTAACTGATGTTTGGCATATCTTCTTTAAAAGTCACCTTTGAATTTCCTGATATTGTCCATTTGCCTTCCCCTTGGCTTTTATTGTAGTTAGTAACTAGTCTCTTGATGTTGCAGAAAGGAAGAGGCTGGGATGAAAACTGCAAAACTAAGAGATGAAAAGGAGGTCTTAGATAGGCAACAACATGCTGATATTGAAGCTCAGAAGAATTTGGAAGAAAACCTTCAACAATTACATAACAGGGAAAATGAATTGGAGTCACAAGAGGAGCAGATGCGAACAAGACTGAGGAAGATTCTTGATAGTTCAGCTAGGCATAAGGATGATCTTGCAGATCTGAAAAAGGATTTGCATACTATGAAAGATAAGCATCGAGATGTCAGGTTAAGTATTTTTAACTGTTTCTTTTATACTGACAATGAAGTCTGTTAAAATATTCTCAAGCTCTGGTCACTGGTTGGTTATATTGCTTCTATTGCATACTTTGAAGGTTGTCATTTATTACACACATATTTAGTTAGCAGAGTGTTACTGAATGTCGCGCAAAAAAATCTTATAATTAGTTTTTAACTTGAACCAGGAGTAAATATGAAAACCTAAAGTCAAGAATTGGAGAAATTGAAAACCAACTGCGTGAATTGAAGGCTGATAGATATGAAAATGAAAGAGATGCTAAATTATCTCAAGCTGTTGAAACTTTGAAACGGCTGTTTCAAGGAGTTCACGGTCGCATGACTGATCTTTGTCGTCCACTACAGAAGAAGTACAACCTGGCTGTTACTGTTGCAATGGGTAAATTTATGGATGCTGTGGTGGTTCAGGATGAACATACAGGAAAAGAATGTATAAAGGTACATATTCCAGTCCCTCTCCTCTTTCATTGCCCCTAAACATAACGTGGTAACCCTTTTATTTGTCTTGGTCAGCGAACTCTTTGTTCTCTTTTTTCTTTTCTTTTTTTTTTTTTTTGCTGAAAGGAAGCAGCTACTTTTTATTGATAGGATGAAAAGAGACTAATGCTCAACTTACAATGAAACATAAAGGAACAATAATATAAACTTGAACTAGAAGAATATAGACAATGGTCACTGACAATTCAAATAGATAGAAACGTTAAATTATTCAAAGAGGATAAAAGCCCTCTAATTCAAAAAAATATCTTCCACTGGAAAACTAGAAAATAGGTTAGAAAGAGAACACCAAATGGATGTACTAAGTCTTGCAACTACATAACGATCGAGCTACTTGAGTGATTTTTCATGAAAGATTCTTTGATTCCTTTCAAACCAAATTTCAGCAAGCAAATCTTTGAACACAATAAGCCAATGAGCCTTTACCACAGGACTTACCTATATTTGTATAACATTCTCCTTGAAAGTGTTGAATGATATATAATTAAATTCGTCTTCACCCACCAGCTTAAGTTTTTAGGTCAATCGGTGATTTAAGATGATATCAGAGCAGGGTGGTCCATGATGTCCTATGTTCAAACCTCTGCAATGTTGTTTCCTCCTCAATTAAAATTGATTGTTGGACCTTTGACATATTTCAAGCTCACAAGTGAGGGAGAGTGTTATGATATAATATTAAATTTACCTTCATCTACTAGCTTAAGATTTTGGGTCGGTCGGTGATTTAAGATGGTATCAAAGCAGGTGGTCCAAGGAGGTTTTGTGTTTAAGCCTCTGCATTGTTGTTTCCTCCCCCAATTAATATTCATTTTCACTTATTGGGTTTTCTCCATATATCGAGCCCACAAGTGAGGGAAGTGTTGAACGATATATAATTAAAGTCGTCTTCACCCATCAATTTAAGCTTTTTGATCAATCGGTGATTTAAGAGAAAGATTCACCACTGAATATGAGAGGAAGCAAATAGTTTCGTCCAACATGCCATAGAGTAACAGACAAAAAAAAAGATGGTGTAGGTCTTCACTTGCAGCTTCACAAAGTGGACAAAATGAAGGGGGTAAATAGGGTTTAGACTTCCACATGCCCTTGAAATTTTCCTACTCAATTGCCTCCGAAGCAGCCAAGATTTTGCCAAAGATTTGACATATTATCTTTCTGAAGATACAAAGCCCAAATGCAAGAGTCATCTATAGACCACTTTTTTCTCTGACAATAATTGAAGTGAGAGCTACTAAATGGATGATGGTAAGTATGCTCTCTCCTCTCTCTTTATTGACCATTGCTCTCTCAGTTCTACCATCTTCTCCATTCAGATTCAACTACTTTTCTTCCTGTCAGTTTAGATTCATTCATCTTCTTCTCCAGTTTATCTCATATGCTCTTGGTAGAATGGAAATCAAAAGTTGTTGCGTTTCGGCAATTCATACTATTGTATTTGGTGTGATGAGAGTGGTATCTTCTTGAAAAATTTATGTCAAAAGCAAAAGGTAACCCATTCTTTGTCTTGCCTTCGTTGGCTTGAGGATAGTCTAGTAGAGTTGATGCATCCTCCCATAGATAGTGGCAGATCTATGAAGGGGCCAAAATGGTGATGTTTTATATATATGTTTTCGATTTTCTTTAAATATTAAAAATGTTGTAGTATATTTAATACATACTATTTGTTTAATAAAGACCAATAACTCGATATTGCTTCAGTGGTGGGTGGGGGCACGGTTTCCTGCTGGTGTGCTGCTGGTCCAGGATTCCAGAAATTTATGATAAAGTGAACTTATTAACTGATATTTTATTTTAGTGTACAGGTTCTGTATTTCTACTTAGAAACTAATTAACAACTAGAGGGACAATTAGGTAAAAGACTAGTTTAACTATATTCTCTAATAATGGTGCTGGTAAGTTTTAACAAATTTGGATATGTCAGAAATAGTTTCTTGGGGGGGGTGGATTACGTTGCTTAGATCCAAAAGAGTGTCCAAGTCCAAGTGGAAGAGTAGCCAAACAAGTGCAAAAATGCTCTCTTCTCCTCTTTACTCGGGCTTCCTTTCCATCAGTTTTTGGGTTTTCAAGATTCTGTCTTACCATTTCTGCTCCTTCCTCTTCCGTGCATTAGTCCTTAAAATCATTTACTCCCCCATTTTAGTCTTTAAAATCTTCAGTACTCCCTTATTTGCATACTTCTACCATTATTGATAAATGTAGTTGCTGTTGAAGATGTAAAGACGATTACTAATGCCCTATTCCTAACTTGCAAGGAACCTTTTGGTGAAAGGGGAATTCTTCTTTGTTTCTCCAAACAAACATATGACATCCATTTAGAATTAATATTTCGTCTTGGTAATATTCCACGTTTCTCATTGAGCCTGGGTAGCCAAAGTTTTTTTTTGTAATTATCCAGTTTTATTTACTAATTATTATTTTTTAATTGAGCAATTATCCTCGAGTCTTATTTTACTTGATTTGAGCCACTTTCTCTCTCTTTCTCACTCAGTTTTTTAGTTTGGATTTTTTGTGGAATTTATTTTTTATGTCCTTTTATTCTTTTTTTTTTAATAAAGTTAGGTTGTCCTCAGCAGAAAAAAAAAAAGGTTAAATACAAAGTGTGGATCATGCCATAGCAAGAAGGTTATAGAAAAGTTCTTATTGAGAAATTTCACTAATAGAATGAAAATCTTCAACATGTTCTTGAAAATTTGTGGTATTCCCTTTCTTCCTCTTACGTTGTATTTGTTTTTACCTTAGATGATAATTTATCCTTGATTTCAATGCTTTTGAATTTTTTATACTCAACACGCCAGGCACTGTTATCAAATTTGATGTAATTTTATCAGTTTTGATACTAGGGTTTTGGGATACTTTATATGTAAATGCAGTGCTTTTCCTGGCTGTCATGCAGTATTTGAAAGAACAAAGGCTTCCTCCTCAGACATTCATACCTCTTCAGTCTGTTCGCGTGAAGTCCATCGATGAGAGACTACGACGTGATTCAAGTAGTACTGTGAAGCTGGTGTATGATGTTATCCGATATCCTTCCATGATTCTATTACTTGGACACTAAAGGATAAACACTTGTTACTTTCCTATTTTATTTTCCATGTTCTTTCTGGTTATGTTTGAGAATCTTTTACACAAACGTGAAGGGTAATCCATAAACCCTAAACCCTAAACATATATGATGTTCCATATAATTTTTAAATGAGAAAATAATCGTTACCTTGGTACGTAGCTTAGTTTTAACCAACTGGGGAGAATTATTCTAACTTCAAACTCTCATTTCATGATATTTTAACTTTAAACCCCTCCCTTTTTTTCCTCTTCATTGTACCACAGTTAAGATATGTTGTTGCTGTCTATGGTCTCGGCTTAGCCACTTTTGGGTGAGTCTTATATTATTTTGGAGTTCTAGTTTTGCTTTAAAAACTTCCATGTTGATTAGAGGAGGGACATTTGTATCTCGATTCCATACCCTCATGGTCTTTCTTCTAACAATTTTTTCTATCTTCTATGTATTCCCTCACTCTTCCTATTACCCCATTTTTCTTGCTTTGGAAGGTTAAATTTTCCAATAAGGTAAAGTTCTTTGCCTAGTTGATCTTGCATGAGAAAAGTAAAACCTTAGTGGTCTGAGTCTTCATTGTGAGTTTGCCACTAAGGGCTGGGCTCTTCTGTTTAAGACTTTTGGGCTGGAATGTTGCCTCCCTAACCGAGTTGGCAATTGGATGGTTGATGGGCTGGATAGCTTTGCCTTTGGTGGCAAAGGGAAAATTATATGGAAATGTGCTACTCGCTCGCTCTTATGGTGCATATGGAAAAAAAGAAATAGTAGAATCTTTGAAGATAAGTATGCTCATTTTGATTCTTTTTGGACGGTTGTTCAACACACAACCTCTTGGTGGTTTACAAATTACACCAAATTCTTTTGTAATTATAGCCTATCCATGATTTTTAAAAATTGGAAGGCTTTTCTACGATAGTTCTCTACCCCTTGCCCTTAGGTTGTTTTCTTTTGATTCTTTTTGGAATATACATGTGAGTTTCATATCACAAAAAAAAAAAAAAAAAAAGTCTTCAAAGCTCGTCTTTTAGTATCTAAAAATTTGGTGGCAAGTGAACAGTTTGCTTCTTTCAAGCTTGGTTTCGGCTTTTGAATCTCATTTTGGAATGAAACATGGTTGGATACTTCAACCCTTAGCCAGAGACTTCCTTGGTTATATGGAGTGCTCTATTGACAATCAGTTTGGTTGCATTTCTTTGGGTTGGAGAAACTATGTCATGTGCAATTTCTTTTGAAGACTTTAAATTAATTAGTCCAGAGTAAATTAGCTTGAGCCTTCATCGTAGGACCACGAACATCTTGTGATCGGCGTCACCAAGAATTTCCCGGTCTACCATGAGCAGCAATTAATGTTGGCTCAGACTGATGCTTTGATACCAAATTAATATAGGTTAAGTAGCCTCAACAGATTAATCCTCCTAGAATCAAGATTGTGAATCTTTTGTTAGAATGATAATGTGTTTCATACCAGAGGGAAAAACTCCTATTTATAGAGTTTATTACACGTGAGGGTAAAAGGGTAATTAACCTAGAATATTACCCAATTTATCTCATTCTTCCTTCATCAACTACGTTCCGTCTTGCAATCAAATTGCCAACATTCTCACCAAAGCCTTACCAAGGAGAAATTTTGATGAATTCAATTCCAACCTGGAATTGTATTCACCAAAGCCTTACCAAGGAGAAATTTTGATGAATTCAATTCCAACCTGGAATTGTATTCTATATACAACCGAGCTTGAGGGGGGGGGGGGGGGGGGGTGTGTAGATTTTGTTTATCG
>JBBPDJ010000001.1:11484207-11503765 GCA_037974625.1 Cucumis cinereus | reverse complement strand
CCCCCCCCCCCCCCCCCCCCCCCCCCCCCCCCCCCCCCCCCCCCCCCCCCCCCCCCCCCCTCCCCCCCCCCCCCCCCACAAATTTTGTGTATAGTAGAGTTGCCTTATTATTTTTAGACGCCCTTTCCTTTGGTAATTAGTTCCCTTAGAATTTCTCTAGTATTATATTTACCCATTATTGGGTACTTTTCAGTAATAAGAGAGAAAATACAATATTTATCTAAAAGAAATGGATATCCATTATCTGACATTTTTCGCTTTTTATTTTACACGTGTAACTCTAAAATGCTAGTGGGTAATAGGCGAGAAGATCTACAAATTTTTATGCTCAAGAATCACACTCTGGTTTGAAATTAGAGAAGGCAATTTGTATGCTTAACTATCACACTTTTGATCCGACATTAGAGAAGGCAATTATATTTGCTGTGGGGAATACTCTAGTTTGTGACAATCTTGATGAAGCCAAGGCTCTAAGCTGGAGTGGAGAAAGACATAAAGGTACGGTTAGTCAATTTTAAATTATTTTTGTATAGCTCCATCAGGTTTATCTTATGGCTGCTTTGTTTATGCTTGAACTAGTTGTAACTGTTGATGGTATCCTGCTCACGAAATCTGGCACAATGACTGGGGGTATTAGTGGTGGCATGGAAGCAAGGTCAAACAAATGGGACGATAAAAAGATTGAAGGTACTCAATCCATTCATTGATTAATGTTTTTTTGGAACTTTGTATTTCGAGCCTTAGGCTCTTTTCAGTCATCCAATGGAAAGTTTTGTTTCCGTTTAAAAAAAAAAGAGTTTTTGAAACTTTGCCATTTATTGCTGCCGTATTGTAGGTCTTAAGAAAAAGAAAGAGCAGTATGAAGCAGAGCTAGATGAACTTGGATCAATTAGAGAGATGCACCTTAAGGAGTCTGAAGCATCTGGGAGGATTAGTGGACTCGAGAAAAAGATTCAGTATGCGGAGATTGAGAAGGTGATTACCTGAAAAATATTTCTATTATATATTGCGCTTCCATGTGGATAGTTATATGCCCTTTTCTCTCTCTCTAATATACTTGGCTCCCTCGAAGCGTAAAAATTTCTCTCCCTTTGGGTTTGGGTTATCCTGCCTTTTTATATCTCTCTTTGCTTTGTGTCTAGCTCGTTGTCGATATTTAACAATGAAATATCTGTTTAATTAACTGTGACAAACATGGAAACAGAAACTGACAAGGAGTTGATACTTCCTTAGTATGTGAATTGCATGAGATATGTAGGTGCTATCAAAGTTGAATCCAGCTAGGAATTTGTTCTTTAACAGAACTCCAAATGAACATCCACATATCTGCATATTCCCCAAATTGACCTTCCATCAACAAACAGAGGCTTTATACATGGACTAATGGAAGAGACACCCCCACCATGACTCTAATTGACATATTCCTCTCTACAGACTCCATTAGGACAAAATTCAAAGAAGCTTCGGTTAAACGTCTCAACCGACCCACTTCAGACAATTGCCTGATCCTATTTCAATTGGGTACTGTTTCTTGGGGTCCCACTCTGTTCAGATTTGAAAATATGTGGTTGGAGCATAACTCTCTCTATCTGTTGATTCAAAAATGGTGGAATGAAACTCCTTTGCTTGAATGGCCATTTACAGGCCATTCAAGCAAAGGAGTTTCATTCACCTTTGGAAGTCTCACAACATTAAAGAATCAACTTCTGTTTGATTTGGCTGGATTAGACTCACTAGAAGAGATGGGACCACTCTCCACTGCTGATTTGGACAAGAAAAAACTCATCAAAGCTCAAATTCTTTCTATTAACACCAAAGAGGAAATATCTTGGAGACAAAAAAAGTAAACACAGATGGCTCAAAGAAGGAGATATGAACTCTTCCTACCTCCACCGCCTTAGAATGCAAAACTGAGAAAGAACACAGTGAGAGAAATCCTCTCTAAAGATGGGAATAGTCTCCTCACAGAAGAAGAAATCATAAAAGAATTTGTCTCCTTCTATGAGACACTATACAAAAAAGATCGTGGACATGTATCTCTCCACAACAAGCTAAAGACCTTGAGACTTCTTTCACTGAACGTGAAATATTGGCGGCAATTAAGGACCTCGAAACCAACAAATCACTTGGCCCTGATGGTTTCCCCGCAGAATTCTATAAAATAAATTGGAACATTCTCAAGAAAGGCACCATGAGTGTGTTCTAGGACTTTTTCAAGAAAGGCATCATGAATGCTAGTCTGAATGAAACTTACATTTGCCTCATTCCCAAGAAGTTTGATGCTCGTACTGTGAGTGACTACAGGCCCATTAGCCTTATCTCATGTCAATACAAAGTCATTGGTAGAGTCCTGCCGCCCGAGAGACTCAAGAGATTTCTGCCTCACATTAACACTCAATTTCAATCTGCCTTTGTCGAAGGTCGACAAGTTCTTGACGCATCCTTAATTACCACTGAGATTATTACGGAATACTTCAGTAGTAAAAAGCACGGGATTGTGGTTAAGATTGATATAGAGAAAGCCTTTGACAAAGTTGATTGGGATTTTCTTCATCTAACCCTTAAAGCCAAATGATTTGGTGAGACATGGTGTAAGTGGATTAGAAGTTGTATTTCTTCACCAAACTTGTCAATTATGATTAATGGTCGGCCCCCATAGGGAAGATTAAAGATACAAGAGGCCTCAGACAGGGAGACCTCTTATCACCATTTCTCTTTATCATTATTATGGATTGTCTTAGCTGGATGCTCATTGATGCCAATACTCATGGTCGAATCAAAGGTCTCTGGATGGGAAATAATTGTCTTTCAAATCCATCACCTTCTCTTTCCAGACAACACCATCCTTTTTTCTCAGCATTGGGAGGAAGTTCTACAAAACCTTTTCGCCACTATTGTCTCGTTTGAAAAAGCATCGGGCCTTACTGTCAACCTTACGAAAT
This sequence comes from Cucumis cinereus, assembly GCA_037974625.1. Classification (NCBI taxonomy): domain Eukaryota; kingdom Viridiplantae; phylum Streptophyta; class Magnoliopsida; order Cucurbitales; family Cucurbitaceae; genus Cucumis; species Cucumis cinereus. The sequence continues at coordinate 11,500,823 of JBBPDJ010000001.1, read as the reverse complement.
CTGAGCTCTTGGGCACTTGTTTGACACATGAAGAGTTAGGGAGAATAGTTGCTAAAAAATTTAAGTGTAAACCACAACAATGGCCTAGTACTTACCTTGATCTCCCTTTATACGGAAAGCCCAGACAAATATCCTTCTGAAGTCGACAATTGAAACGGTTAAAAAAAACTCTTCGCATGGAATCACAATTAGATCTCTAAGGGTGCTCACCTAACTCTCTTGCAAGCTACTCTCTCGAGTCTTCCCACATATTACATGTCTTCATACAAAATGCCCATGACGGTTGCACAATCATTGGAGAAACTTTATAGGAACTTCCTCTGGGAAAGTGGTGCTTCTCAGCATGGCTCCCACCTTGCACCTTGTTAGATGGAAAAGATTCTCAAATCTCAAGCTTAGGGTGGCCTTGGTCTATAGAGACTCACAAGAACTGGGCTCTATTGGCCAAATGGATTTGGCGATACTATCATGAGGACGAGGCTCTTTGGAAACAAGTGATTGATGCCAAATATGGGGAATCTCACCTTGACACATGGCCCAATCTATCCTTTCCGATCTACACTAGAGGTCCATGGAAAGACATTCTGAACTTATATCTCTTGTCAAAGATAAAACCAAAATCACCATTGGCAATGGAAGAAACACATCCTTTTGGGATGATAGATGGATCAACTCCTCATCTCTAAAGGGGCTATATCCCAGACTATATGTTAGGCCCCCTATTACATTTACTTATCATAGAAGGGGTAAAAATGGAAATACTGAGAATAAACTAGTTATAGAAGGAAGGGGGACCACTGTGTATGAGTTAGTATAAATACAGATTAGTGTTTAGAAGAGAAGGCAGTTATTGAGTAGCGTTTTTGAACCTTCTCGAGAGTGAGTCGGTTAGGGCAAGAACAACTAGGGTTGTTATTGAGGATTTTTCTTGAATCCAATTCTATAAATAAAGATTGAGAGATTGATACCTATCATATTGGTATCAGAGCGTTTGAATCCTGGGAAATAGATCAAAGATGGCGCAGAAGAAGTTGGAAGAGAAGATAGACGCAAGTGAGGCCGAGATCGCAGCGATTAGGGTGGAGATTCAGAAACTACCGATGATGGATGAAGTGATGAAATTAGTGGCGAAGTGCGTAGAGAGGCTGAATGCTCAAGTAGAAATACAACAGATGAATTCGAAGGAATTGAAACAATTACTGTCGAATGTATTGACGGAAATGTCGCATTTGCGAGTTCCTCAATCCACCACTCCAAGACCGGAGGAACCGAGTAGAAGCAAAATTAAAGGAACTGATGGAGGAACCGATAGCAACGTCTAGCGATGCCGAACGCTCTGGAGCAGGTAGCAGTGGTCTGGAGTGGACTAAGTTCAAGAAAGTCGAAATGCCGACTTTCAATGGCTCGGATTCGGATGCGTGGCTATTCAGGGCGAAGCGATACTTTCAGATCCACAAACTTACGGATTCGGAGAAGTTGACTGTGGCGGTCATCAGTTGAATCGGTACCTCTGGATTGGTACCGGGCGAAAGAAGAACGAGAACCGTTTAATGATTGGCAAACGTTGAAGACGAAGCTGCTCCAGCGTTTTCGTTCTCCGCGGCAAAGCACTGTGTGTAGTCAATTTCTCGCCATCAAACAAGAAGGTACCGTTGAGGAATTCATCAACCTTTTTGATAAATTAGTTGCTCCTTTACCGCATCTATCTGATGAAATATTAGAGAATACATTCATGAATGGGCTTTGTCCTTGGGTAAGGGCTGAGGTAGAGTGTTGGGAACCCAATGGGCTAGTTAACATGATAAAGGTGGCCCAGCGAATTGAGAACAGAGAGCAGATCCGATCCAAATCTGCTACCCGAAATCCGAGTACGCCGTTAGACAAAGGGAAATCGATTGCGTCAGTCATAAACCCTAAAATTAACAACTCGGTGAATGTGAAAGAGATGGCGAGAGGAGGCGATCCAATGCCGATGAGAACTATAACGCTGAGAGGAGTAACGAATGGAGGAAATCAAAAGGAAGGAGCTTTTCGAAGAATGTCTGATGTTGAATTTAAAGCAAAGAGAGATAAGGGGTTGTGCTTAGATGCGATGAGTGATATACAGTGAGGCATCGGTGCAAGGTCAAGGATGAACGGGAATTAAGAGTCTTACTTGTACAAAACGAAACAGATGAGTTAGAGGTGTTCGAAGATGCTCATGAGAATTTTGAAACAGTTGAATTACAGACAAAGGAAGTGTCAGAAGTGATTGAATTATCAATGAATTCAGTAGTGGGATTGTCCAATCCGGGCACGATGAAGGTAAAAGGTAGATTAGCTCAAAAAGAGGTTATTGTTCTGATTGATTGTGGAGCGACACATAACTTTGTGGCGCAGAGGTTAGTAATGGAGGAGAATTTGAAGGTCGAAAACACAACAAATTATGGCGTGATCATGGGCACGGGCACTGCCGTGAAAGGGAAGGGCGTCTGTAAAGGAATTACGTTGCAGTTGGCGGATTTGGAAATTAGAGAAGATTTCTTGCCTCTAGAATTGGGTGGTGTTGATATAATTTTGGGGATGCAATGGCTTCACACATTGGGAGTGGCAGAGGTGGACTGGAGGACCTTAACCATGAAGTTTGTGAAGCATGGGAAGACCATAGTATTAAAAGGGGACCCGAGTCTTAAAAAGTTGCAAGTGAGTCTTAAACGGTTAGCCAAGTCTTGGGAGGAAGGAGATCAGGGGTATTTAGTGGAATGTAGAGCTATTCAGGGCAGAGACGCTTGGAAAGAATATTATGGAGTAGAAGTGGCATTCAATCCTACTGAAGCGTTGACAAAATTAATTTTGAAGTATGATGATATTTTCGAGTGGCCTGAAGAACTACCCCCAAGCAGAGGTATTGATCATCACATCTACCTTAAAGAAGGTGCTAGCCTAGTGAATGTCAGACCTTATCGCTATGCTCACAACCAGAAGACTAAGATGGAGAAGTTAGTGAATGAAATGCTCTCCTCAAGGATCATTCGCCCGAATGCAAGTCCCTATTCCAGTCCTGTGTTGTTGGTGAAGAAAAAAGATGGGGGATGGAGATTTTGTGTTGACTATAGGGCGTTGAATAGCGTTACAATCTCGGAAAAATTTCCCATTCTCGTTGTGGAAGAACTCTTTGATGAGCTGAATGGTGCAAAGTTGTTCTCGAAGTTAGATTTCAAATATGGGTATCACAAAATCCGGATGAATCCAAAGGATGTGGAGAAGACAGCATTTCGCACTCACGAGGGACATTACGAATTTTTGGTAATGCCCTTTGGGTTGACCAATGCTCCGTTCACTTTTCAGGCATTGATAAATCACATTTTTAAGCCGTATCTGAGGAAATTTGTGTTAGTCTTTTTCGATGACATTTTGATATACAGCCTAGAATTAGAAGAACACATGGAGCATTTAGAGGTGGTGTTTGCTGTATTGCGAGAGGCAGAGCTCTATGCCAACCGTCTAAAGTGCCAATTCATGAGAGGGTGCTTAGAGTACTTGGGACACATTATATCAAGCGAAGGAGTTGAGGCAGATCCGAACAAGATCAAGGCGATTATAGACTGGCTGTTTCCCAAATGTATTAAAGAGGTGAGAAGTTTCTTAGGGTTGATTGGGTACTATCGACGGTTCGTTCAGAATTATGGGAGTATAGCAGTGCCATTAACACAACTATTGAAGAAAGGGCCATATCAATGGACAGCTGAGACAAGGAGAGCCTTTGATCAGTTGAAAATGGCAATGGTAACACTTTCGGTATTGACATCTGATTTCAGTAAAACATTTGATATTGAAACCGATGCTTCTGGGTACGGATTGGGAGTTGTTCTTATGCAGCAGGGGAGACTGCTAGCCTTCTTCAGCCATAACTTGTCTACTGCAGATAGGTCGAAGTCGGTATACGAAAGAGAGCTGATGGCAGTGGTGTTGGCTGTGCAACGATGGAGACCATATTTGTTGGGTCGTAAATTCAAAGTTAAGACGGATCAGAAGGCTCTTAAGTTCTTATTGGAACAGCGCGTCATTCAACCTCAACACCAGAGATGGCTGTCAAAATTGCTGGGCTATGACTTTGAAGTCGTGTATCGTCCGGGGTAGAAAACAAAGCAGCAAATGCGCTTTCACGAAAGCCCAAGGGAGTTGAGTTAGCCAATCTGACTGTGTCAACGTTATTAGATATTCGAGTTATCAAACAAGAAGTTGACAGTGAGAAGAAGTTTAAGAAAATTATCGAAAGTTTGCAAAAGGATGAATATAGCGTACCTAATTACTCAATTCAGCAAGGAGTGCTCAAATTTAAAGGGCGGTTAGTATTATCAAGAACTTCCGTTTTGCTTCCTACAATTTTACACACATACCATGACTTGGTTTTTGGAGGTCATTCGGGATTTCTGCGTACATATAAGAGGTTGACGGGAGAGCTTTATTGGGAGGGCATGAAGGGAGACATAAAAAAATATGTGGAGGAATGCTCAGTGTGTCAAAAAAATAAAGCTTTGGCTGCGTCACCCGCTGGGTTGCTATTACCTTTTGGCATTTCAAATGCAATATAGGAAGGCATTTCGATGGATTTCATCGAAGGATTGCCTAAGGCTCAGGGAATGATGTGGTGTTCGTGGTGGTAGACCGGCTAACTAAATATAGCCATTTTCTGCCCTTAAAGCATCCCTTCTCTGCCAAAGTGGTTGCTGATGTCTTTGTTAAGGAAGTGGTACGCTTGCACGGTTATCCGAAATCAATTGTATCAGATAGGGACAAGGTGTTTCTTAGTCACTTTTGGCAAGAGTTGTTTAAGATGGCTGGCACCAGATTGAACCGTAGCACGACATATCATCCTCAATCAGATGGGCAAACAGAGGTTGTCAATAGAAGTGTAGAGACCTACTTACGCTGTTTCTGTGGGGAAAGACCGACACAGTGGTATGCTTGGTTACATTGGGCAGAGTATTGGTACAATACCACGTACCACTACTCAATCAACACTTCTCCTTTCCAAGCACTCTACGGGCGAACTCCTCCGACACTTATTGCGTATGGTGAACAATCTACATCGAACTCTACTCTAGACCAGCAGTTGAGAGAACGTGATATCACACTCGGAATGTTAAAGGAGCATTTAAGAATGGCACAAGAGAGAATGAAGAAGTTTGCATATAGAAAGAGGTGCGAAATAGAGTTTGAAGTGGGAGAGTTCGTATACTTGAAGTTGAGGCCGTATAGACAGTCGACGGTAAAAGGGAGGAGGAATGAGAAGCTTTCCCCTAAGTATTTTGGGCCATTTTGTGTTGAAGCTCGAGTGGGACCAGTGACGTACCGCCTGACTTTACCAACATCAGCAACAATACATCCGGTTTTTCACATTTCCCAGTTAAAGAAAGCCTTGGGACCATACAAACATGTAGAACTGGTGCTACCCGTGTTGACTAAACGGTTTGAATGGGTGACTGAACCGAAGGAGGTTTATGGTTGTTGAAAGAATCCGGCCACTGGCGGATGGGAAGTCTTGATTGCATGGAAAGGGTTGGCCGCTCACAATGCAACCTGGGAGGACACTGAGGATTTTCGCCGGCAGTTCCCCACTTTCCACCTTGAGGACAAGGTGAAATTAGAATGGGAGAGTAATGTTAGGCCTCCTATTACATTTACTTATCATAGAAGGGTAAAAATGGAAATACTGAGAATAAAGTAGTTATAGAAGGGGGGGGGGACCACTGTGTATGAGTTAGTATAAATACAGATTAGTGTTTAGAAGAGAGGGCAGTTATTGAGTAGCGTTTGTGAACCTTCTCGAGAGTGAGTCGGTTAGGGCAAGAACAGCTAGGGTTGTTCTTGAATCCAATTCTATAAATAAAGATTGAGAGATTGATACCTATCACTATATTAGCACACAAAAAGGATCTCTAGTTTGCGAATTTTGGCTTGGTCTTAAATTCGCCAATTCACCCAAAAGTTTAGGCTAGTGGTTGAAAACAAATTTAATTATATATCACTAACACTTCCCTCACTTGTGGGCTTAAAATATTTGAAAGCCCAACAAGTGGAAATCAATTTTAATTGGGAGGAAACAACAATACAGGGGCTTGAACTCAGGACCTCCTGGACCACTTGCTCTGATACCATCTTAAATCATCAATTCACCCAAAAACTTAAGCTAGTGGTTGAAGGAAAATTTAATTATATATCACTAACACATGGGTGGTCAGCCACCTTTTGAATAAATTTAAAAGACGATGAGATATCTGACCGGCTTAATCTCATGAACAACCTTCAAGACACTCATCTCTCTTCGTCCAAAGACAAATGGATCTGGGAGCTTGATACCAACGGTCAATTCTCTACCAAATCCCTAGCCTTCAATATGGGATTAATCCAGAATATTCTTGAACACCCGCCCAACAATGTCATTTAGAGCGATTTCTACCCAAAAAAGATTAAGTTCTTCATATGGGAGATCACTCATTCCACTATCAACACATCGGAAAAGCTTCAAATGCGACATTCCTATAAAGTTATTTCTCCACATAGCTGCCTCATCTGTTTAGCAGGACCAGACTCTTTAAATCATCTTTTATCTGCACTGGCCCTTTCCTGAGAGATTTTGGAAGGACAGCCTCTTTACCTTTGTATGGTCACCACTCTCCCCAATGATACCATGAAGACCCTCACATCCACCTTTACCGGTCATCCATTTATTAAACAGAAACAGCTTATATGGAAGCATTTGATTCAATCCTTTTTATGGATCACATGGAAGGAGAAACAAGCGACTCTTCCAAGACAGAGGAAACCCTTTTGATAGCTATTTCGACATTATTATCCTTCATGCTATGGATTGGTGTAAATTTTCATCTTTCTTCAATTCCTACACCCTTTCTTCCCTTAAAACAAATTGGAGGAATACCATGTAGCTCCTTTGGTTCCGGCTTCGGCCATTCTTTTGCAATTTCATTCATCAATGAAATTTGTTTCTTATCAAAAAAGGAAAAAAAAAGAGAGAAAAATCTTGAAGTAGTTTCCTACACTGTTAAGTCGAACAATATTAAGCCTTCATCCATCCTCTCTGAAATCGTTTTGGTTCGCTTAGCCCAGGCCTCTGTTCCTTAAATCCACTTCCTTTCCTCTGGCCTTCGGGATTCATGGAGATTTTTAGCTTGTTCGTTTTTAAGTTATAGTCCTCTATGCTTTCACTTTGTTTTGATTAGATGTTACTACTAAATGCTTTGATTATGGTGCATTATGTATGAATAGGCTAAATGTATAAAGCCTCATTCTGGTTCCCCTGAACTATCCAACTAGTAGTATTAGTGGAGATGATGAGGGTGCTAAGGGGGTGTCAACCTAGTTGAGATGCCCGGGTGCGCCCGTTGATCCATGTTTTTAAGTTTTATGTTTTTGTTTATGTGTTCAAGTTTCTGTTTTTGCTCCTTGCTCTTTGTATAATCCTCTTGTACTTAGAGCTTTGTCTCTATCTTCATTTTTATGAATAATAGAGACTTGTTTCCTCTTAAAAAAAAAAAAACAATATTTGACTTTTTTTCGAAAAGGAAATCAATCTCTTTATTCATATAAGGTATATAAAAAAGAGACTAATGCTCTAGGTACAAAGTGTAGTTATACTTATAAATCCATTTTTGCCGAGATAAAGGTAAAATACTCTATTATTTGACTTAGTAAACATTCAGATTTGTAAGTTGGTGAGAATCTTAAAAAATAATTTCTGAAAGCGTTGCAAGTGGATGGATTAGAGAATGTTATTCTTGACTCGATCACCATACATCTAAATGCTGTCAGGTTGTTGGAATAATCTGGGAGAGTGACAGTATTTCTGTGAAATGAGCACTTCCTTTGTGTTCGACAATCATAGAGAAGTTCCAATAATATATTGTTCCAGACATTAGCAAAACTATGTTTATGTTCAAGTTTTCTTGTTCTACTCCTTCCAACGGATTCCTTGTATAGAAAAATCTAATTCTTATTAAAAAGAAAAAAAGAAAGAGAAATTTAGTGATCATAATGGAGATAATGGGACGCGATATTGATTATGACTTTGTGTTATTGCAGCGAAGTATTGAAGACAAACTTGCAAGCTTGAGGCAAGAGAGAGAAATTATAAAAGAAGAAATTGATCGAATAAGTCCTGAACTTCAGAAGGTAGTATTATGACACTCTTCAACCTATTTTGTTTTTCTTTATGCAGTTAGTTTTTTTTTCCAAGGAAATTCAAGTTGTAACGTTATTTTCCCTCTATTGTAGTTAAAAAGTGGGATTGATAAGAGAAATGCAGAAATTAGCAAGTTGGAAAGGAGGATTAATGAAATTGTTGACCGGATATATCGAGACTTCAGCAAATCTGTTGGAGTGGCAAACATACGAGAATATGAAGAAAATCAACTCCAAGCGGTGCAGCATATGGCTGATGAACGTGTTAGCTTGAGCAGTCAGCTATCAAAATTGAAATGCCAGTAGGTTCTCCTCTTTTTTACTTGTCCTACCCTGCTTAGAATACACGATTATTAAAGGGAAAAAAAAATTATTGATAAAATGAAAAGAGGCTAATGCCAGAAAAATCCAAATACCAATGCTAGAGGGAGAAAAGCTAAGCTTATGAAGCTTGTGAGAGAATTTGCCAGAAAAATCCAAATACCAATGCTTAAAAGCAGAGGAATGAAGCAAAAGTTTTCCAAACAAATTGCCTGAAAAAGAATACCACAAGGCTTGCAACATTATAGTAACATCCAAACGCCATGCAGCTTCGGTGATAATATTAAATGAAGCAAACCTATCGTTGAACTCCCAAGGTGGTTGTGAACCTAGGGCACACCGAGAAAAATTAAAAATCCCCCAAAACACCGCGGTTTACGACAATGGGATGAATTCCAGCCAAATAAATCTCAGTAGCTTCAAATACAGTAGAAACCCAACAAATGATCTTTGAAAATCCAAAAGCTTCCACAATACTTTTAGAATTAATTGATTGAAAAAGTGTTGCCACCTTTAAGAAATCTAAGGGAATCACAAAAATATCAACCCACATGATATGAATACCATCCAGTTATACAAAATCTTCCACAAAACTCCTTCGAACTCCACAGGGACTTAATACAATCAAAGATCATGTTTCAAGGATTGTTATTTCATACATCAATGAAACTCTCTTATCTAAAAAAACAAAGATAAGTTTCAAGCCTACAGTTTTAAACAGACAGCTGTGCAGAAGAGGGGGATGAAGTAACACAGATGTATGTTGAACAAAATTAGTAACATGCCCAATGTTTTTGATCCTTAGACGTTGTGATTGGGTAGATGATGGACATGGGTTTCTTCTCTTAGGCGCAAAATTGCTCTAGGGTTCATAATTTTACATTTTAGAACATTGTATTTAGGAAAAATAGTGTTGTAAAACCAATTACTTGAATGTTGAGTAAGATAGTGTGTTGCACTTGAAGATCACATAGTTTATGTGCTCTCCTTAGAAAGATAGGGTGTTGCACTTTTTGTAAATATAGTTATTACAAGAGAATCTCTTATATCGAGTTAAGTTATTTTGTGTATATTTGATCAAGTAGTATAATGGGTCAACTGAGCTAACTTTTCAACTGAACTTCATTTCTTCTATTGTATATAATTGAATAGTTCGTTAACTTCCAATTATTTGTATATAATTGAATAGTTCGTTAACTTCCAATTATTTCTATGAAAAGTTTTCTCTTTTATTAAAAAGAAACAATTCACTGATATTCTGTTTGTGATATGTAACTCAGGTTGGAGTATGAACAGAATCGGGACATGGAATCACAAATTAAAGAATTAGAGTCTTCTTTGAGTTCATTGGAGAATGATTTAAGAAAGATTCAAAACAAAGAGACTGATGTCAAATCAACTGCAGAAAATGCCAGTAATGATATTGATCGCTTGAGGGAGGAACTGGCTGGTAAGGGCTTGTTGTGCAACAATCGTTCATTATGATAGTCAATTTTTAAATTTTCTTTCATTCATTTTTCTTACAAAAAAAATTAAATAAAAAATAAAATAATGAAGCCCACTGCAAACTAAACCTACTTTTTGAAAATTTTGATTATATTTGCCCCATGGGCCTACTGTATCAAATTTTCTCTGTTTAAGCTCTGGAGTAGAACATTTCTTGCATATATTGTAAGAGTTCTAATTTTTATTTGTTTCTTTTTCTTTTTGGTATGGCTCTACAGGTAGAATTCATTTTTTCCTTCTATAAAAGTAATAGAGAATAGAGGTTCTCGAGAGTTTGTTGATTTCATAATGTAAAGGAAAAAAAAAGAGAGTTTTTAGAACATTTGTGCAGGGAAAATGCACTAGCTGTCTATGTGGGCACTGAAACTTTCATTAAGGCATAGAACCTTGAAATCTGATCTTTCAAGTTTGACATGCAAGTTGCAGGAATACTGATCTTGCCAAATAATCGTGATGGTTTTTACAATTTAATCTTTCATTTATAGTTGTAGATTTGGTAATTGGTAAGAAACTTGAATATCATTCTAGTTTGTTAAGACGTTTAATCCTCATCTTATAGTGAAAATATGTATATTATAAATTTATACTGTATGGCTTTTGTGCTTCATTCTCAAGAAAAGTGTGGTTTTGATAAAAAATGAAGAAAATATATGGTAGCCGATGCAAACAATTAAAGATTTTGACTGTTGTAAATTTGGTAAATGGCATGTTTGTCATTTTAAGCAACAAATGTTTCAGTTTTTAAATTAGAGCATTTCATGTCTACCTCACATGGAATTTTTCCTCATGCTGCATTAGCAGGGTGAACTTCATTAACATGATCTATTGTATTGTATTGTTCCTCTAGTTAACAACTCTAACTCTAATATAGGGCAAGTTTGGGGTAACTACAACCTTACTTGAACAGGATCTGTTCTATAGGTTATACATATGTGTCCTTGAGTTCTACGGAGACAAGAAGCGAATTTGGGGTAAATTTCAGGTGTGGTGCTCTTATGTGAAAATATTCAGTTTTGTGGATAAGAAAAAAAATTATTGAAGGTATGACATGAGTGACCACAACAAAAGGGATTTACAAAAAAATAAAAGGAAAACAAAAAAGATACCTTTGGATAAGAGGGTAGCATAGCTATATTGACAACTGACAAAAGAGGAGAGAGCATTTAACCCAGAAACAACCAAAAAAACTACATAAACAGACTTACTACAAGAGCATTCCTTTTCTTGGAAGATACTTCTATTTCTTTCTTGCCAAATATTCCAGCGCAGAAGGTTCTGTTGAAGTTCATCCAAAGAAACGTTTGTCTATATGAACATAGTTTATTGTTTTTCATTGTTACTTAGTTAAGTATTTCATTCTCTTTGTACTTTGCAGAATGGAAATCCAGGTTGGAAGAGTGTGAGAAGGATATGCAGGAATGGAAGAAGAAAACATCTGCTGCTACAACTAGCATATCAAAATTGAATCGTCAGATTAATTCTAAGGTTTTTTTTAACTAGATTTTGATGTGTTATGCTATGAAGTATTAACACTGACACATGTAAGATCTATGTGCCTGATACATATCGAACTCGTAATCATTTTATTACTTATTAAACGTCTATCAAATCCTTGTTAAGAACAATAGTTAATGTGTTGGATTGGCATGATAACACTAAACGAAAGGTCTTAATATTTAAATTGTTGCTTGGCATTAGAGTGATTAACCAACTAAGAAATCCAGACATCTCAACTAGGTTGACATCCCCTTAGCGTACTCATCATACCCGTACAAACTAGTAAATACATGAAAGTAGAGGTCAAACAAACGACCTCTACATCATAATTAAGAATGTGTTAAAAACCAAGGAACTAAACCCGAATACACAAAATATCATAAATAAGTGGAGTAGGAGGCCAATTAACCCTAAACCCTGGTTAGTTCGCTGAAGTGAGACACTCCAATTCAGGTTTATTTCAGAAATGCTGTACACATCAAACTCCTTAGATAGAAAGCAGCACGATGAGGCCTTCCAATCAGCAGCTTCAAAGCGATCTATCCAACCGAGAAATTTATTTTGAAAAGTCCTTTGGTTTCTTTCAAACCACAAATCCACCAATAGTGCTTTGACTGCACTCCAATTCAACACTTTGAAAGTGATTAATTACTAACTAGTTGAAGAAGAATAAGAAATATAAGCATTCCAATTTAAATTTTTGTCTTGAATTGAATAGTTAACAAAAAGCTTGGAAAGAGAGAACCATGAGGAAGCTTTGACTCGAGCAGTCTCAAAACAATCTAACTAATGAAGTGACTCATCTTGAAAAATGCGCTGATTCCTTTCAAACCATATTTGTTAAAGAATCGCTTTAACAACATTAACCCAGAACAGTTGCGAATGTCCCTTTTTATATGTTCTGAAACTTGTTTACATGTTCTTTTTATTTTTTGATATAAGGTATTGCGTCTTTATTAGGTCATGAGTGGTAGTTTCTTCAACCTCTTGATGTTTTGCATTTTCATCACTCACTTTTCTTTTTCCATATGAAAATATCTAAAATTAACAAATTTTTCACGTGAAACTTGCTGAAATATTTTTAATAATAATAATAATTGTATTAATAGTAATAAATAATAAATGTGTCGTTGCTCTTTTATTCAGATCTTTTGTGATTTTTTGCTCTCGATTCTTTATATGAATATATAATTTGAATAAACCATGATGGTTATCCACCATATTTTTCTTCCAGGAGACAAATATTGAACAACTGATCACACAAAAGCAGGAAATAGTGGAAAAATGTGAATTAGAGAACATAGTCCTTCCCACTATCTCAGATCCCATGGAGATTGAATCCTTGACTCCTGGCCCAGTTTTTGATTTTAGCCAACTGATTAAATCCTATGAACTGGATAAGAAATCATATGATAGAGATAAACTTGAGACAAAGTTTAAACGTGAGATAGATGCCCTGGTATCAGAAATTGACAGAACTGCACCAAATTTGAAAGCACTAGATCAATATGAAGCTTTGAAAGAAAAGGAGAGAGTAATATCTGAGGAGTTTGAAGCCGCTAGGAAACAGGAGAAAGAGGTGGCTGACAAGTTCAATTCTGTTAAGCAAAAAAGGTTATCTTTATTAATTGCATCTTTATATGTTTAGTTAACATCGAGAAGCATATTCTTAACTCTACTAACTTATAGAGTGATCCATTTCTTAGGGTGTCTATACTGTAATATGTTGTCTGCATGTATGTAAAGTTGTTGACTTGGGGGTGTTCAACAAACACTATCACTCTTACTCAAACTAATCCATTTTAGGGTTCGGTTGATGTAATTTTATTCACCTAACTAAAATCAACAATTGAGTTGCGTCATCTTTCAACCCAGTCCAGTTCAAGAACTCACCTGTATTATTTATGGTTATATTATTTTGTTTTTATGGTTATATTATTTTGTTCTGTACATGTTAACGCCGACAATACAATGCAAAGGCGTCTTTACTTCATTATTATTTTTATATCTTTCCAATTTATTTATTCTGAATATTGTTGTTATACTTGGATTTCGTACCCCAACATATTTGGTTGACTATATTGTCCTACCCAAAGGACGGATTGTAAGTCTTGGAGACATCTTGATTCATTTTAAGTTTTCTGATGCTTCAATTGCTGCATTAATTTGTACTTCGTGTTATTGCTAAATTTGTCTTGACATCTGCAGGTATGAGTTGTTTATGGATGCATTCAACCACATTTCTGGAAATATTGATAAGATTTATAAGCAATTGACAAAAAGTAACACACATCCCTTGGGTGGAACGGCGTATTTGAACTTGGAAAATGAGGATGAACCATTTTTACATGGTATCAAGTATACTGCCATGCCACCAACAAAGCGGTTTCGTGACATGGAGCAGTTGTCTGGTGGAGAAAAGACTGTCGCAGCATTAGCATTACTTTTTTCCATTCATAGGTATGATGATATGGATGCTTTATCTTACATGAATCTTCTTTGTCCGATTTGATTGCTTATGACTTGCTAGTTTATTACTCCAATCGATTATTTATTTTCTACTAAACTAGAATCCCTATCCAATGTTCTGGGGTTGAGCCAATAGGATAAGTTGGTGGTTATTATTCATTAAACTAGATCATTGCCTGTCAATTTCCGTCTGTTATATGCATAGTTTTTTTTTGCCACTAGCGAAAGTGAATGAACTTATCTAAGAGCCACAAATTATTGTCAACTGATGACTGTTCACATTGTTCATTGTATTTCAGTTTTAGGCCTTCGCCCTTTTTCATATTGGATGAAGTGGATGCTGCTTTAGATAACTTGAATGTTGCGAAGGTTGCTGGTTTCATTCGTTCGAAGTCATGTGAAGGTGCCAGAATGACTCAGGATGCAGATGGAAGCAGCGGTTTTCAAAGTATTGTTATATCACTAAAGGATAGCTTTTATGACAAAGCCGAAGCTTTAGTAGGGGTTTACCGGGATTGCGAAAGAAGGTAAGCTTATAAAAACATATTTCATGCATAAATGTATTTGAATGATTGAATATGCAAAATTTTGGCCATCGTCCGTCACATTTGTTGTCTAGCCTAAATATCTTGTTTCCTGGTAGGATTGCCAAATGTCTTAACAAATAATGCACTTGTTTTTGACAGCTGCTCGAGAACGTTGACATTTGACCTTACTAAATATCGGGAATCATAGAAGCATAGTTTGGTTGGTTGAAATCTGTACAATTGCAGCAAATGTACACTACACTGTTGTAGAGCTTCTTCAATCCCATGTATAAGAACTGATGCATGGAAATGGTACCTTAGAAGTAGAAAATACTTACAGAAGTGTTTCTTGTAACTTAGAATATGCTTCATCTCATCAGCTTTTGTAAATATTCTCATCATGGAGGCGAACTCCCATGCTTCTTTTTTAGTGTATTGAGCTTGAAGTTTACCCAAAACATACATTTGTTTAGTATTTAACAAAAGCTTCAAGTGAGTTCGGGATGGGTTTTAAGAGTAGTTTTTGCTTTTTGGTGCTTTTTTCTCCCTCTACATGTTAGATTAAGTGGAAACATAATGGTGTTGTGTTTAGAATAACCCAATGTGCTAGAATATTTCATAAAAATCTAACCCAAATGTCTTATACACCCCTAAATAATTATGATAATTATTTTTTTAACAAAAAAAAAATATGAAAGGCCACATATAGAAATAGTTTTTTCACCAAATTTAGAACTCAAGTACTAATTATCAAACTATAAAAGAAAAAAAAAACAGAAAATCATAAAAGAAGAAAGTCAATGTTCATTCATCTCCATCCTAAAATACCTAAATCGTTTAATTGATTATCCAATTTTTTCTTTTAAAAAAAAAAAAATCTAAAACCACTCTCCTTTTTTTTCCAAAATCGTTTTGCTTGTAGTAGCGTCGTAGGAGGTCCTCAAAATTATCTTTTCAATTTAAATTGTGTCCCTAAACACTTTCTTCAACTCATTTTAACATGATAAATAATGAAATGTTTAGCAATGTGGTAAATATACGTTGTACTATACTAAATATACTTTTGTTAAGCGTTGGATTGATCAACTGGCTAGATATATTAAACAATATATCCTAGTATATATGTAACAAATAAATATATACTAAGACTAACTAGGAATATTTTGAACTACTTGAACTTGAACAATGTAATTCTATGTCAAATTTATATATTGAAACTCACATAATCAAATACAAATATAGGGTCATAATATATCCTATAATCTATGTAATCATACCCAATTGTCTAAAGAAAAAAGAAAGAAAAAATCTAAAATCTCGGTAGAGTAACCCTAACAAATTCCTAAAATTACGGCATATATTCCATATTAGTTAATAATAATAATGATCATTAAATAAAAGCCCAAAATATTAATTACAATATATAAATTAATTAATGATTATTCGAAAAAAATGGTAGAATTTAATTGAGTCCAATTTTTTTAATAATATTTAATGATAAATAATATAAAAAAAATTAATAAGAGAGTCAATTAGCCATAATGTTAAATTTGTCTTAAAATTATGAAAAATGTATTTATGAAATATATATCAAAATTAGGACATTGACTATGAATTAGTTTAAATCTATAAATCAACCTTGGAACAATTTTTATTACAAATATGTTTTGGTTTATATGATTATTGGCTTAAGTTGTATCAAGTTTCGTAGTAAATATTTAAATCATCAAATTCAACATTGGATTTGGATTTAGATAAGTGTTGATTTTTTTTTTATTTTTTTTAAAAGTTAGATATTTCATTTCACGTATCTGTTAAGTCATAATTAGTTTGTACTTTTACTGTTTACCTACTCTCCCGGTTGTAATCTTTGGATTTATTGTTTCTCTCTTCTATCTTCTTATATATATATATGTGTGTTTTGTATCCTGTAATACATAGAAGGGAAATATACAAAGAAACCTTTCTGCCATAACTTTTCCTCTCAATCCTTAACATTATTCTGGTATCAGAGCGCAGAAACCATGGCCGACGCACCTGAGACCTCACAACCATTAAAGAAAACTCAAACTCCAGTAGCTAAGGGAGAATCAAGTCAAATCCTCACCACAAATC
>JBBPDJ010000001.1:11465475-11484107 GCA_037974625.1 Cucumis cinereus | reverse complement strand
CTCAAGCTATTTCATGTCCTTCTTGGCAAGTTGCTATGGATGAAGAATTTCAAGCCCTTCAACGCAACCATACTTGGTCCTTGGTACCTCCAAATCCTTCCTACCACCTAGTGGGCACCAAATGGATTTACAAAATAAAACGAGATGCACACGAAAAAGTTCAATGGTATAAAGCCCGATTAGTGGCTAAGGGTTATCTCCAACAACCCGGTTTGGACTATGGAGAGACGTTCAGTCTGGTGATTAAACCTTCCTCTATTCGGATTGTTCTAACCTTGGCTGTCACATGGCAGTGGCCCTTGAAGCAACTTGATGTGAGTAATGCGTTCCTTCATGGGACTCTCTCTGAAGATGTTTTTATTGCCCAACCTCAAGGGTATGTTGATCCTCACCATCCTCTTCATGTTTGCAAACTAAAGAAGGCGCTCTATGGCCTTAAACAAGCCCCACGTGCTTGGTATGATGCCCTTCGGTCTGCCCTCATCAAGTGGAACTTTCGTCCTTCCAAGGCTGACACATCTTTGTTCATATATCACTCACATCGGAGAACCATATTCCTATTGATTTATATGGATGATCTCATTCTCACGGGTTCGAATTATTCTCTTATGGATGCTATTATTACTAACTTACAATCATTATTTGCATTGAAGGATCTAGGATCACTTCACTATTTCCTTGGCATTCAGGTTCATCATACTCCAACGGGGCTTATTCTCTCCCAATCAAAGTATGTACAAGATCTACTCACACGTCTAAATCTCCATCATCTCAAACCCGTGCCATCTCCAATGGTGTCTGGAAAGCAACTTCATCTCAATGACAGCCAATCCTTCTCGGATGTTCATTTATTTAGGAGCACACTTGGTTCCCTTCAATATTTACTTCACACTCGCCCGGACATTGCCTTTGCTGTCAACAAACTTTGTCAATTTAACCAAGCTCCCACTGTTCATCATTGGCAAGCCCTGAAGCGAGTTCTTCGTTACCTTCAAGGAACTCACAACCTTGGTCTTCATATTCAACCAGCTCACCATCTCACTCTCACAGGCTATTCTGATGCTGATTGGGTCGCCTGTCCGGATGATCGGAAGTCCGTCGGTGGTTATTGTGTTTTTCTTGGTCCGACATTGGTCTCTTGGTCCTTCAAGAAACAAGTTGTTGTTGCCCGTTCAAGCATCGAATCAGAATATCGGGCTCTCTCTCATGTGGCGTGTGATATCTCATGGCTTCGTTCTCTCCTATCTGAACTTCGAGTCCCTCTCCACTTCACTCCAACGGTTTGGTGTGACAACATCAGTGCTACTGCTTTAGCTTACAACCCAGTGTTTCATGCTCGTACGAAGCACATTGAAATTGATGCTCATTTCATTAGGGATCAAGTACTTGATCGACGGTTGATTATTCGGCACATTCCATCTCATCAACAAAATGTTGATTGTCTTACCAAACCTCTCTCCTCTGGTCCTCATCTATGCCTCCGAGACAAACTCGGCCTCCGTTTCTCTCCGATCGCTCGTTTGCGGGGGGATGTTAAGTCATAATTAGTTTGTACTTTTATTGTTTACCTACTCTCCCTTAAATCTTGGGTTAGGTGGTTGTAATCTCTGCATTTATTGTTTCTCTCTTCTATCTTCTTATATATATATATATGTGTGTTTTGTATCCTGTAATACATAGAAGGGAAATATACAAAGAAACCTTCCTGCCAAAACTTTTCCTCTCAATCCTTAACATTATTCGTATCTAGATGTATTAGTATCAAATACATATTTGATACCGATTCTTAGCACACTTTAAATATACGCGCTTCATAATAAATCACTCCATTCAAAAGGTTAAGAAGATATTTTCAACCCCTTGATCAAGTTAGAGGTTACAACAAACAAACAAGAAATAAAAAATTGATATGATTCTAAAATAGAAGCAAAGCTCAAGTTTTCTCAAAATTAATTTTTAGTCTACAATATCAAAACATACTTAGTTTGGTTAAATAATTAGGAAAATATATTATGTAAAGCCATTTGGCATGATATCCTTTAGTGTAGAGTAGGTTATTTTATTATTATTTTTTATAATATTTATTTCTTAATGACTTTAATATAAAGTTCCAATTCATATTATTAGTAATGATTTCAATCCACATCACAAAAATTTAAAATAATAAAGGAGACATACTAAAAAAACTATACATCTATTTTCACATCATATCATTAATATTTAATGGCATTTTCGTGTAATTTAAAAAACTTTTTTTAAATATAACAAAATGAATCAAAATATCTACATAATATAGTTAAATTAATATCACATTTTATCTATGATGGACTAAGATAGACTACTATCTGTGTTATACGTGTCTATCATTATAGATATAGACAGAAATAGTAGTCTATCTTGGTTTGTCACAAATTAATTATGACATTTTATTATATTTGTAAATACTTTTAGAAATTTTGTCATTTAAAATAATTTACCTAATTTAAAACATAAACTAATAACTGTATTAATTTAAACACTAAAATATTAACTGTATCAATTCAAATTGATACACTTATATAAAAGTTGGAGGTTTAAATTGATACAATTATTACTTTGGGGTTTAAAGTGATACATTCTCCAAAGTTTAGAGTTTAAATTGATATAATTATTAGTTTAATGTTTAAATCGATACAATCTCTAAAGTTCAAAGGTATAAATCAATATTTACCTAAAAAGAAATATATCTTATTGATGAACAAATCATATATGGCTAATTGATAAGTATTTTAAGTAATTTAACAATATATTAACTCTTATAACAAATTTGAGAAATAAATTTTACAGTTGAATAAATTGAAGAGTAAATTCAACTTCCGATAACATTTACAAAACATAACAAAATAAACAAAAATATTTACAAAATATAACAAATATCACAGTCTATCTACGATGGATCGTGATAAACCAATATAGATTACTATCCTATCTATATATATCATGATAGATACATATAATACTATATTTTGATGTATTATGGATAGATCGTGATATTTATAAATATTTTTTAAAAAAATTTCATATAAAATAGTTTTTCAAAACAATTATTTTTATATATATAATTGTTTTTTTGTTGAATACTTAAATAAAAATGGTCAATTACTTTACCGGCCATCACTATTTAGATATTCATATCTCATCTCCTAAGTGTTTCTAAGAAGAGTTCTTTGGTTTTTATTTTATAATTCAAAATTTTTTTTTAGTTCTTGTACTTAAAATAATAAAATATGCAACTTATTGAATGAGGTTCTTTTATTTATTTATTTTTGATTTTTTGAAATAATAAAATGTGGTTCCATTCTATAATTTTAAATAAATCTTAGTTTTGATGTTGGTTAAGTATATCTTATATGCATTACTAGTTAGATGATATTATTTTTTAATCCATTAAGATTAACATTAATCGTTTTTAACTTAATTTAAAAATGTTCATATTCTTACAAAAGATACAATATTATTAACTTCAGTTTTTCATAAACGTTTCAAAACTATCTTTGAATAGAATTTCATTAGAATTCTAAGTTGAAACTGAAAAATGAAATGACTGTATGACATTATTTTTTGTTCTACACAAATACTACATTGTTCCGATTTCTAACTTTCATTTAATATTTTTACAATTCAAGAATAGTTTTGTAACGATGACGAAGGATCAAGGGTAATATTGTATAAAATGAAATAACTGTGGTATATAAATTAAAACTTCAATAGTACTCTTATCTCCTCACCAAGTAAATATATATATATATATGTCATAGATTTTGGCTTTTAGCACTTGAATTTTTCTCTATGGCTTGGTTCCTGCCGGCCATTTTCTTAATACTTCAGATCACAATATTAAAAAACAGAAAACCAAGCTCTTATGTCCGCCATTAAAACACCTCCCATGCTCTTCCCTCATTAACTTCCCACCATATATTTTCTTCTTCTCAGTTCTCCCTTCCCTCTCTTTCTCTTCTTAGATGAAGCTTGGCCGACCGGAGGTCGTTAATGGTTGTCTTCTTCAACCACCTCATCCTCATGAACCTTGGGACTATGAGCTCCCTTCTTCTTCAAACTCCATCACGCCCATTCTCCATAACCAATCCTTCAACTTGCAATGCAACAACTATGCGTACTCGGTCGACCATGTCAATGACTTACAAGAATCTAGCACTGAAGATACGGTGAATGGCGATGAAGTTCATGTAGGAAATGGAAGAAGTAAAGATGTTGATGATCATGGATTAACTTTGATCAGCTTCCTCTTTGAATGTGGTGTTGCGATCTCCGTCGACAATCTTGTGGAGACGCACCGGATGCTTCTCGAGCTCACTCAGATGGCGTCGCCTTACGGTCAGTCGAGTGCGGAGCGTGTGGTTTCATACTTTGCAGCTGCCATGGCTAGTAGAGTCATAAACTCCATATTGGGGATTTGCTCTCCTTTACTCAACTATAAAAGCATAAACAATTCCTTCCAACTTTTCTACAACGTTTCACCATTCATAAAGTTTGCTCACTTGGCCTCAAACCAAACCATACTTGAATCTCTCTCACAATGTGACGTTGTTCATATCATCGACCTTGACATCATGCAAGGGTTGCAATGGCCTCCACTTCTACGTGCGTTTGCCATGAGGATGGATAATGGTCGCTCTCGTCACGTGAGGATCACTGCCGTGGGCACCACCATGGAGCTTCTACTTGACACAGGGAAGCAACTTTCCGACGTTGCTCGACACCTTGGATTATCTTTTGAGTACAACCCCGTTGCAGGAAAGGTAGGAAAGATCGATGTATCAATGCTGAAACTCCGACGCAATGAGACAGTAGTCATGAACTGGGTTCGACATTGTCTTTACGACGCCATCGGAGCTGACTGGAAAACCATTGGACTATTTCAACAAGTTGGGCCTAAAGTTTTTACGTTCGTGGAACAAGATATGTGCTATGGAGGAGCATTTCTAGATCGTTTTGTTAGCTCTCTACATTACTACTCTGCCATTTTTGACTCTCTTGGAGCTTGTCTAAGAAGTGATGATAGTAATAGAAATCAAGTGGAGCACAACATTTTGTATAGGGAGATCAATAACATATTGGCAGTTGGAGGGTCTTCAAGAAGTGGAGAGGAGAAGTTTAGGGAATGGAGAAGTGAACTAAGAAAGTGTTTTATTGAAGTTCCAATGAGTGCAAACTCCATGGCTCAAGCTTGGTTGATGTTGAATATGCATTCTAATAACCAAGGGTTTAGTCTTGTTCAAGGGGAAGGTGGGACACTAAAACTTAGATGGAAAGATACATGTCTTTATACTGCTTCTTCGTGGACTTGTCCTAATGGGACAGTTGCACTAAATTAGAAATTTAGTCCCTAAACTTTAACGATTATATGTCTCAACTTTAGTTTTAGTTTTGGGTACAATTAGGATTATGTTTTATTAAGTTTTTGTTATAATATCATCAACAAGAAGCAATTGTCAGCAAGATTATCTGTCATATCATGTCAATTAAGCAACAATTTGAACAAACTTTTTAAAATTCAAGTAATATATGCATGTCAGTTAAGACACTCTCGAATAGAAAGTTAGATAATCAAATCAACCATGACCAAACACATAACACCAAAAGCGTAAAAACTAAATTTATAGTTTAACTGCATTCCATTAAAAAGGGTATAGTCTTCCCTTCCCTTCAATTTGAATAATGAGTTCAATATGTTAAAGGCTTCAATTTGAATAATGATATCAAGAAGAAAGTAATAAACATTAGTGCTTCACTGTGCAGATGAGAGAGAGAGAGAGAGAGCGAGATCTCAAGTACATGAGGTATTTCATACGAGGGTATTTGGCACAATCCTAAACCCAATTTGCAATCTCCCTTTTTCCTTCAATTTGAATTATGATTTGAATTAATTGAAGGCTTCAAGCATAATGGTTAATTTCATTATCTCAAGAAGGCAAGAAACATTCATGCTCAGTTGTGAAGATGAGAAAGTGAGAGTGAGAGTGAGAGAGAGCTTCATATACAGTAGATGACCCTAGAAATCAAGTACATCTCAATTGAAAATCAAGGGAATTTATCATAATACTCAAGGATTTCGAAGAGCAGCCAATCGCTTTTCGAGCTCATCGATACCCGAACTGCAAAACATTAACCAAAAAAAAAAAAAAAACAGTTCATTATTTGAGGGAGAAAAAAGGAACTTATGAGTAAACATACATAATAATGCCAGCCATCAAAGAAACAATACCATATTTTCCATTGAATATTATGTTAACTCACAATTAAAATCTTTGCCTTTCAAAATTAATCCAATTGGGTCCAGTCTTTTAAAAGTTCCTTGCCTAAAGCTTGCTAGATATCTTTGTTACAAATGTTAACAAAAATAAGAAGTCCAACATAGCAACTAACTTGTAGATGCAACAAAGGAGGCATGGGATGTAACATTTTATTTTAATAATGTGAAAATCTCACGAGTAAATTAAAAGAGGATCTAATCTTGTACTATTTCAAGGTAACCAATAAATTTTCTTTTGATTTGTGTAAGAAGATGAAGATTGATGGGAAATGCTACATACCTACTGACACCCTCAGTATTCTTTGATGCAATTCTTCCTTTTGGAGCTGTTGATAGCTGAATCAAATACACATAAGATCCAATCAGTTTTAATATATGCATAATCCAGTTGACAAGAAGACTTTAAAAAGATGTAAAACTAATTTTAACATACCTGTGAGGCAACATCAACGCCAATTTCATCGAGTACCTGTTTAAGAAGGAGGAAGGAGGGTTATTTTTAGAACTCAAAGAACATAGTAATACAATCTATAGAAGAGATTTTGTTCATGTAAGGTCGTACGAGAACCAGTGTTGAGTTCAGTTTTCTCTTTTAAAAATACAACTGCTATCATTGAGGAAAAAAAATGAAAGAATACAAGAGCATTAAAAAAAACCAATCTCAAAATTAAAACCCCACTAGATAAGGAGTCTCCAACCAAGTAAGATGTTGACTAGAGAATAATTACAAAAAGTCTTTGAAACCGAAGCCCAAAGAGAAATATGGAACCTTATAGAGGACCAAACCTCACTAGAGTCACTGACCGGTTCAGTTGTGCAAATCACAAGTCATATCAAATCTGATATCAAGATGGAGATTAGAGTCCTAATATTTAGCACAGCTAGTACCACATTAATTCATGGAGAAATGTTAACAATGGTAGACATTTTGACCTCTTAAACTCAGGCTTATGACTTCAAACTCAATTCACACAATCACAAAGCAGTAGGTAAAGGCTAAGGTTTCAAAATTATGCCCTTGGCATTACTAGCTATTACAAGAAACAATTTTAAGCAAACTTTTTACATCTCCAGCTCCACCACAGTTGAAGGATATAAATGATGGCAGCTAGAGGAGCTTACCTGATTCGTTAGATCTTCGGTTTCTTCTTCTGCCTCATCATCATCAAGGGCATCATCTATAGCATCTGAAATCATCTCCGTCTGCCACCGATGTGAGACCATAAAGATCCAGAAATAATAAAATATGGAATAGCAATACGATATTAATACAGTTTATTTTTATAAAATATTACGGTTACAAAGTAAAATTTCTATTGCATTTTAGTTGATATTTCTATAAACTTTTATATGTTTTCATATCGATTCTGAATTGACAAAATCTTTCTTTATTTGCAACATC
This sequence comes from Cucumis cinereus, assembly GCA_037974625.1. NCBI lineage: Eukaryota > Viridiplantae > Streptophyta > Magnoliopsida > Cucurbitales > Cucurbitaceae > Cucumis > Cucumis cinereus. The sequence goes on along the minus strand of JBBPDJ010000001.1, from coordinate 11,476,392 downwards.
AACAAAATTGTCAACCACATGAATACAAAAACCAAGAGTGATAAATTTACAACTAACTAAAAAAGTGTTCATTATTTAATTATTAATTAAAATAATTCAATAAGGATTTGTAGATTTTGTTATTTTGTCTATCCTATCAGTCTATTTCTACATTTGATCAATATTTTTATTGACATTTCTACAAACTTAAGAGTTTGACATCTCCATTAACATCAATCCATCAACAATTAGCTATCTAAAATGCCTAATGCGTAGAAAATTAGTAATGATAAATTCTGGGATAAGAGTAGGAAAGAAGAGAGCCGACTAGTCACAACAATCCAAAAATATAGATAACATGGGCTTTAATTGCATTAGGAGCATGAGATTGTTTCTTGTGAACTATGACTGCTGAGTAAAAAAATTTCCCCTTCACAGAAAGTGAGATTGTCATGCATGCTAGTATTATATCATTTCTTTCATTAATATCCTTGGAATTCTGAATTGCCAACTATTGTCAGCTATGCTCATTTCAGCCAACAATGAAAGAAAAAAAAAAGAAGAGGAAAAAGAAAGTATAACAGGGAGGATAAGATGTTGTAGGTTATTGTGCTAGAAAGTACAAATAAACAAAACTACCAAATTCAAGAGCTTTCCTTTCTGTATGTTTATATGGAAAAATATAGATAATAAGAGCAGGATCTTACAGTCATATCCATCTGTGCAGACTGCTTCTGAAATTCTCTAATGACCTTTGCTTGCTTCACGGGATTCATTTGCTACAGGTAATCATGGTAAAATTTATATGAAAAACTTTATAAAATAAAATAGAACTTTAAGGTCAATAGGTGGATAAATAGTATTACAGATTCTTTTTTCGAAAAGTATAGCAGACCCACGATGTGAGAGTACAAAATAATTAAAACCAACAGAAGAGACCCTTCAGAGGTAAGTTTCTCTAAGATAGCCTCACCGTCAGACATCCTCTTCTTGGTATATGATGATGCCATAGTAAAGGCAATTCAACTTTTCTTTTTTCTTTTTTTTTTATTTTTTATTGTTAAATATTTGGCATTCCAGCGGGATTTAGATTAGACATCAGATAGAGCCCTGCTAAATTTTTGTTGTACAACTCATCCAGAAAACAATTTGTGAAACCATCTGATTTCAACATCATACGACCATATTTTATTTTTCAAATTACTGCTATATATAATTTCTTTTTCATGTAATTATTTATGTTAGACTTGCTCCACCCAAACAACACCTTCTTATTGCCTCTAGCCTCAAGGTTGTATGCTTTGAAAACATGGCTACTATTTTGCCTGTTAATCACAGCAATTCAAGCATGTGTAAGAGTTGATCAATATCCATATTTACTTACCTTGTTCATAGCTGACATTGCTTTACTGGCACTCTTCATGCCAGCAGCAACGGAAGTCTGAGCATGCATTGCCTGTAAAATGTGGTTAGGTGCTATTAATATTATAAGTATGAACACTAGAGATAACCATACATCTGATTGCAAAAATGCTCAACCAAGTAAGAAGAAAGGAATTAGGCACTTGGCTTCACCTGTGTATGAGTTGCAATGCCTCTCATTTGAGCTCGACTTCCTTGTAAGTTTGCTATTTGTTGTCTGAGCCTAACCAACTGCCGAGCAAGAATCTTTGTTGCTGCCTGAAGAATTGAATAGATGATGATAAAAATAATTAACGCTCTGGACCCAGAAGTAGAAATTTTCAAAAGGAATCAAGTGTCGCTAGGGCTAAGGATTGATACAATCTGGTCCAAAATATGAAATGTACCTCATTTCCTGTTTTGGCAGTTCTCTTTATCTCTGCAACAAGCTTCTTTTCCTGATAAAATAATGAATCAAATCAGAGTTAAAACACATATTATTTAGATAGAAACCATCTTTTGAAGCTCTTCACGTACTTCTAATTGCAATGCCCCAATTTCCTTCTCTATACCTGAGAAAAGAGAGGTAAGGAAAAGAGGCGAAAAGATGAGACCATTAAGTGATATCACAATAAAAGAAAAAATAATTATTATAGCATGAAAATAAAATAAAAACATCTAAAAATTTGACATTTAAAAAAAGGAATTAAACAGAAAATGTAGCATAGAAAGAGTTCATATTTCTTCCTCTTGCAAGATCTCTCTGTTTCTGGATGTTTATGGCTCAAAAAGGTAAGAGCATTAACTTTATAAAGATGTTTAGATGAAGAACTACCCTCTTTTGTTCTCTGTTTTGTTTTTTGGGATACATCATACATTTTCTCTTTTTTTCAAGGTTAAACAACATTGTTAATGGCAGAGAAATATCAATTCATAGAAAGAGAATAGAAGCTGGAACTTGTTCTTTAGAAGACAACCAAATCAGAAGGAACTAGTGGAACACCCAAAAATCTATCCCAAAATTGTTCTTTCTTGTTAGTTCCACATGCAGATACTAGGTTTGATCTTTTAATATATATATGTGTATATATATATATATATATATATATATATATTAAATAATAAAAAATTGACGTGTCCTTGACATATCCGTATCCTACATTAACAAAAATGGACGTGTCGTCGTGTCGGTGTCGTTTCCATGTCATGTGTCCGTAGCTGTGCTTCTTAGCCTATTGTTTTCATAAGAAATTGCGATTTCTCTTAAAAAGATGAAAAAACATACAAAGGTATACAAAAAACAAGCTTACAAAAAAAGAGTCCAATCACTAACTACAGAGAACTACAATCTCACCGTTTTTGGCTTAATAACAAGAAAATAGCTCTAACTCAAGGATATTGTCCCTTTTTAATTATTTCACTTTATAATTTGAATGTTTTTTTTATAAAATTTGAATGTGATTCTTGCAATATCAAATTTCCTAATTGCAACCTGAAACTAGCAAATATCACCCTTTCTGGCTTAATAACTATGGATACAGCCAAAACAGATAAGTTCAAGCGTTAGGACGACCTTCTTTTAAAAATAACAGTAAAAAGAAAAAAAAGTTATCACGACCTTAGTCGAACAATACTTGTTCTAAAGGTTGTACAACTATATAATTCAGCTCTAAACTCAAAAGCTATGAACTATTTAAGAAAATGACATTCTTAATCTCAAAAGGTGTCAAGAAACATAGCCAAACAATATCATTCTATTCTGAAGACCATTGCGAATAGTAACCCCAAAACACCAGTACCATCTTATTCCATGTTCAACTCAAAGCCACGGCATTATCGTAGCATGTAGCGTAGACACCAAGTCAAGCCCAAATTTTCTTCCCATTTTCTCTTTGAGGGAAGGGGTTGGGGGTAATTGGTTTCACACTAATGGCATATACAATCATAAATTCCATGCTTCTTTGCTCCAGTTAGACCGAAAGAAACATGATCATGAGCATACAAACGCATTGTAATATGAGAAACATTAACATATTTGATTACTCGAGACAAAAGGGCAATCACCATATGACTTCCTTCCTAATTAAGAAAAATCAATAAGGTACCTCTCGTAGAGCGTGTCATTTCCCTTTTACTTTCCCGAAGAGCTTCTGAAATCAAAAGAAACCCAATCACATAAAGGAAACAAAAAAAACCCAGTCAATTTCAAGAATAAAAGACATAGTGAAGGAAATCGATGAAGCAAAAACAAATGACAGCAATTGGGCAAAACCTTTGGCTGTGGGTTTCTTCGAGAAGATATTCATGGCGTCCCAAATAACGATCCTGAGCAAAACCCAGATGAATTTAGACGAATTTCTGAAGAGGGGTGGAGGTGGAAGAGGAAAGGGGGAAAATTTCAAAGACTGGGTAGACTTCCTCTTAGTTATGCACGAGAGGGGGAGACAAGGATGTGCAAAGGATGATTGGATCAAACAAACATAGAAAAGTTTTGTTGCTTTCCAATCCTTCAATGATCGTTGAAATGGAATATCAAAATGGATATTAATCGCAATCCAGAGCTTTAATTCTCAAACAGTGCCATTCCACAGAAAAATATGTCAACTTTTATATTGGGGTTTTGTGTTCTAATTCACAAGACATTTCGTGGAGGTCAACTTTTATACTGAGGTTTTGATTAATGCCAAATAAGATAAGCCAATAGCTTGATTATTATAGTCAGGTTATAATTAATCTATTTTAGTATTAGTATTAAATTCTCATCGACATGTTTATATTTTTATGACATAGACTCGATATTGACAGAAGATGTGAGTCAATATATCTATCAAAATTTTAGTAAATTAAGACTTTGATATTTTCGTTGACATCAACATTTTATACATTTTTAGTATAAATTGTTACTATTTTAGTAAACAAAGATGAATGAGGAGGATTTTGAAATATTAATATTGTAGTTAATCGTAGAATATAGTAGTTATTAAAAAAAATCCATTTATATGACATAGTAGTTGAAAACACCACCTAGTAGAATTGGTGCCCCAATTGAAGTTGGCAACTCGAGACATTCAGAAGACAGAGTTTTCACATATAAACTAGCACAAACTTATAGTATCAACACTAAAAACTGCAAGGTTTGATCCACCCGTCTATTTATCGTGGAAATAAAAAAAGATAAGTTCAAAGGTAACTTTTTCTTTGTTTAGTTACAATATAACTATGAACTTTTTTTGGACAACGTATTGAAGGGTGAGAAAGTGACCTCACAACTGAGGTCAGGACATAAAAAACACAATCAAAAGAGTTTAAAAGGAGGGTGATTCGTATGGATGCCCTCCATCTGGAGGTCCAAACGAAAAATGACCCAACTTTAAAGAGTGAATGAAAATCGGCCTTCTGCTTGCGTCAGCACCTTATGAATTTACTAATTTATCCCTACATCATTCGTGCACGGGCTACAAGCTACACGCTACACACTGCTCACGTTGCATGCTACAAGCTGCTCACGCTGCACGCTGCAAGTTACACGCTGCTCGATGTTCGATTCTTTATGCTCTATGTTTTATGCTTCATATTATATGTTCTATGTTATTTACTCGATCCTCGATTCTCAATCCTCGATACAAGATGCAAGATGCAAGTTGCAAGATACAAAATGCAAGATGCAAGTTGCAAGCTGCACGTTACACGTTACACACTGTTCACGTTGCACGCTACACGCTCATCACGCTGCTCGATTCCTCAATTTGAAAACTAAGTTTCTTCAGTTTTGGACACTCGATTCCTCGACACACGCTACTTGATCTTCGATTATCAATTTCATGATTAACTCTAAGAGAAAGATGGAACGATTCAAAAGATTGTATTTTCTGAAAAATTCTCTCTTTGTATTTTTTCCATTTTTCTGACTGTTTTTGTTTTTGTTTCTGTAGACGAGAATGTCCAGCTGAAAACTTGACAGTGACGATGTCGATGATCACAACATGGGGGACGAGGAAGAAGAAGAAGTGAGGAAGAAGAAGAAGTGAGGAAGACGAAGAAGTGAGGAAGAGAGAAAGACGAAGAAGTGAGGAAGAAATTAAAGACAGTGAAGAAAATATTAAAGGAAGGACATTTGGGTAATTTTACCCAAGCATAAGGCCAAAAAACATTCACTCCCAAAAGTGAGGCCAAAATTCTTTTGACCCTTCCAAAGGAAACCATGTGCAAATTTCTCTAAAAAAGAATAAGCACAAAGACAACAACCAAACCATCTAAAAATAGGGTTTTTTGTACGAGTGTCCCTATTTCAGGGGTCCATTCAAAATATGGTCCAAAAATGTGTAGTGAATGAAAAATGACCTTCTGATTACGTCAGCACCCTGTGATTTTACCGTTTTGCCCCTGAATTTAGTACGTCGGTCCCAGGACTACTCGATGCACGTTACACGTTTACTCGATGCACGTTGCTCGTCTACTCGATTGCTCGATCCAAAAGTCAAATAATAAACTCACCTTTGACTACTCGATGCACGCTGCACACCATACACGTTATAGATTACTCGATATACTCAATGCATGTTACCCCCAAATTTAAAAAACTACAGAGTTACGCTTAAAGTAACCTTTTCGTTCCCAAGACGTTTCTTTCGTTTCTACTCTTTCTAAATTTCTTCTGCTTTCTTTCTTTTGTCTTCGGTGCCGATTAACCTTCTTTTTGTGTTTCTCACTATCAGACGTGTTCTCTACTTTGAAAAGATAACAATCATCCATTAATTGATTCATGCATTCATCTTCTCATTGCTACGAGTAGAAACTGTAGCGTTTTGTTTAGGGTTTAGCTCAAGCATCATATTGTTTTGCATTTTGTCGATGTTGTAAAGTTTGAAATAGGGTATGACATTGGGGTTTAGCGTTTTCATCATCTTCTCCTTGTCAATATGAAAATATAGGATTTATGAAGACAACCGCCACAATCACCAAACTAAACCTAGCGTCGAGCGTGTCGAGTGTAGTGTTCAGGTTGTTTGCGTTCTAAAATTGGAGTCATTCGTCGAGTGTCGAGGGTAGCATGAATTGAGCAACGTGTGAACCTTGTAACGTGTAGCTTGTATGTCGAGTAACGTGTAGCTTGTATGTCGAGTAACGTGTAGCGTGTATGTCGTATAACGTGCATCAAGTTTTTTACAAAGGGAATTTCTAATTTTTTTGTAATTATTTTCTTTACCGAATGGCTACCCATTTTAAGATTGATGTGAAGAATCGATTTTCCGGCCAAGCTACCAGTTTGTCTTCCCACATCTCTGTTGCCAACAAAATAGTGAAGGAGAAACTTACACCTACACAACTTGCTCGCTCTAGAAAGACAGTGTTTCGACCGGTTTATGGATATAGATGTTATTTTTAATAGTTCGTTGGTGCATTACATCTTGTTACGAGAAGTGAAAGACAGCAATCGAAGGGATGACCTGAGCTTTGATTTGAATGGCACCCTTGTTACCTTCACCAAGGAAGATTTTCTACTGGTTACGGAATTGTGGTCGACCTCCAATACAGGAATTGCTGAAAGGGCTGAGTGTGATCTGCAAGACACAATCCTAAGGTACTACAAGAAGTTCATCACCATGGGTATTCACAATAATGCCCTTGAAGCTGAGTACAAGACTATGGAGTTCGAAAACGATGTAGATGTTGTCAAGATGACATGTGTCTACTACACAGAATTGGCGATGATGGGTAGAGAGAAAATGAGAGCCTACATTGACATGAGGCTCTTCATGGATGTGGAGAACATGAACTATCACACTAGTGTAGACTGAAAAAACATTCTATGGGAGAAGACTTTCCTGGGTCTGCAACGAGGTTTGGTTGGCAAGGCCTATAACTACAAGAAAAGGGTCAAGAATAACCTAGATTATATTATTAAATATAATCTACCGGGCTTTCCTCATGCATTCCAGGTAATACAAAGAAATTATCTGCTTTGTGAATTATGTTTCAAGTATTTTGGTTTAGTATCTAATGTGTTTTACGTTAATGCAGTTGTGGACATACGAGATAATTTCCACCGTTGCTAAAAAGTGTGCGACTCGGCTAAACAACCATAGAATTTCTCGTTTCTTGAGGTGGAAATGTAAATACTCCCTACCCACCAAGGTCATGCGAAAAGACATTTTCTAGACTAACCAGGTATGCAATTATTGTATTAGGTTAGTTTAATACTAGTGTAACGAAACAATTTCATTAATGGTTTATTTATTCATGCAGTTGGTGATCACAACCAGACTTGTGATGTCTGAGGAAGAGAAGATGTATAGAGATATTCCAACAACGAGAGGATAGTATATAGAGATGTGCAATTTCCCCATAGGGACGGGGCCCGTGGGGACCCGCCCCGAATGGGGTGGGGATTCCCCGATTAGGTGGGGAATGGGGACAGGGGGCGAGGAATGCATTCCCCGATCCGACCCTAACTTCGTCCCCGCTCCATTTCCCGTCCCCGCTCCATTTCCCGTCCCCGCCTCGATTATAGTTTATTTATTTATTTAGATAGTTATGTAAGGTTATGTTATTATGATTATATAAATAATACATTTAAATTTAAAGTTTTATTGTTTATTGGCCAAGACAATAAATATGTTTAAATTCAATATTTAAATATAGATTATATATGTTAATAATTTGATTTAGGTTTATTTATTTTGCTAAAAAGTTGGTTAGTTTTTTAGGCCAAAACTTACAAATTTATCTTTGAATTCAATTGTGATATAAAACTTACCATACTAAACAATTTAGTGATAGCTTTAATTATTTAATTAGAATTTTCTTAATGATTTAAATTGATTAGTTTTTTTAAAAAAATAAATAACGGGTAAAAATTTTCTGTGTGGAACCCAATTCCCGTAGGGAATTTCACGGGGATGGAAGAATGAAATGGGAAGTGGGGATGGGGATGCGGAATGGCATCCCCGACCCCGCCCCGCCCCGTGGACATCTCTAGTAGTATACGGGCCTGGTGATGATGATATGAGCGAGAGTGAGTCTTTTAGTAGGGAAGATGATCGCACTCCTACTCGGCCTGTCGATAACCTAAAGGACCTAGAGGAAGCCTCTTTGGACCAACACTACCCACACCACGAGGAGCCTATACATGACTCGGTGCCTTCTTCCTCACATGATAAAGATAGACAATTGTCTGTTGGTCGACAACTAGACCATGAGACGGTCCATTTTGGTTTCCAGACTCTATCGGAACCAAGAAGAGTCGTTTCTTCCCCTGAATTGTTGAATAAAATGGTCGAGCAAGTCACGTCAGTCGAGACAAAGGTAGGGGACATTCAGTTGGACCTTGCCTCTTTGCGAACTAATGTGACGGATATGAAGTTGATCTTGTATCAAATTGTCGACTTCATTGCTAACTTTTATCGGGTACATAATAATTTCCTATTGTGTTATTTTTTTTATGTAACTTAACATACTTTTTTCTTCTCTGTCAGGACTATAGTGGATCATCAACCAATGACTACCATAACACACCACCACCGAGTCTCCTCCCACTAAGCCAACTTCTCCCACACAGTTCAATGAGCCAACTCCTCTCACACAGTCCAATGAGCCAACTCCTCCCACATAGCCCAATGAGCCAATTCCTCCCACACAGTCCAATGAACCAATTCCTCCCACCCAGTCCGATACACCACCACCACCTCCACCAGATTCTCGAAATACCCTTGATTGGTTGTGAAAAAGTTTTCTAACTGTGTCGTCCTTGAAATACTTTTCCACATTCCTCTTTAAATGGAAAGTACAAATAGCATGGTATGCCATAGAGAACACTACTTCAATGGAATTCGAAATGGAGGGATGTTGATCTGAAACAAAAACTAGATCATGACATTCGCTAATTGCGGATTTCAAATGAGACATGAACCACGTCTAAGAATCATTGTTCTTACTATCAACGACGGCGTATGCCAACGGTTACAAACTGTTGTCACCATCCATAACCACACCCACCAACATGGTTCCCCCATACACGTTTCTAGGATTTTCTATCTTTAAAGCTTCTCCGTACGCATGCAACAATGAATATGATTCCTCGAAAGTTTTCCTTGCAAGGGCGAAGACAGTTTCTCTAGCACGTCATGCCTTGTCATAACTAATATTTACTTCAAAATGTTGACGCATGTCGTCTATGATATGACGCGGGCAATCATCACGACCAACTCCAAACTTGTCTTTAATTAAATGTTCACTGACAAATTCACTCGCTTGTTTGTGATCGTGATTCAACACCTTAATTGAACACGTGTGCTCGGTCGTACACTTGGTTATCAAGAGTATGTCATACCCTTTTCGTTCTAGTTGCTCTAACAACCCATTTGAAAGAAAGATGTATACATCACACACTATACAAATTTTTGTTAGATTTTCTAACCCGCATCTCAAAGTTGTTCTTGATTGCCAATAATGACAGCCTCATCTTAACATCACTTTTGCTGAAGAAGATTGTCCTTTATGAATGTTTGTGTCCAAGTTTGATCCAACGGATGGTTGGATTACCAAGTCCATTGGCCTACAATCACTACTCGAAGGTACGTTAAAAGTAGTTGATTGTTCTCTAAACTGTCCATTACTGCCATCAAACTGTTTACTACTGCCTCCAAACTGTCCACTATTGGAAAAGCTTTGTACATTTCGAATTGTGTGTTCTTCTCCGCTTGGATTAGTCCCACCACTCGCAAATAGAACATTAGGAGGGTTTAGGGCATCATGAGTGTTTATATGATCCGAAGTGTTTATAGCATCAGCAGTACATGGTACCGTCTCAGCACCAGTATCATTGTCATCATAATACTGTCATGTGTTTTCCATGTTATCTAGGGAGATTGTTGTTGGAAATGACCCTATCGTTTCTTGTTGGATCTTCTCAACACTTATATATATCGGCGGTCTGCTGTGGGTATATTAATGAAGCAAAAATCGAACATCATCATCATCCTCCACTAATACAATAAACTGATGGGATAAAAATCCATCGCAGCGGAAGAAATACATAATCATTCTCAATTTTATTTTTGGAAAAATTTTAAATATCATACATTGAAAAAAATACAAAAACAGTTAATTCAGGCTAAACATGCTTTTTGTCAATATAATTACAGAGAAGAAAAAAAAAAACTTACTTTTGGTTGCAGTCTCTGAATTCTACTAAAACTCCAAATTGTAGCCACCACCAATTGGAACCTCTCCTATCCTCTGAGTAAGTGAGGTTTGGCTTGTGAGAACCAATTTGGAAACAAAACTTTTGAGAATTTTTTTTTTTAAGAAAAATAGAGAGAGATTTTTTTCTTTTTATGCAATTCGTAGGTTACACAGAAAAAAGAAAAAACTTACGCAGAACCATTCTGCTACTCCCCTTCTTCGAGGTTAGAGAGATATTTGGGAAAACGTGGGATGATCCCACGTTCCTAAAAAAAACAACTCCCACAAGGGAGTTATTTAATTTTAATTTAATTAAAATTAAATTAAATTAAATTAATATTAATTAACAAATTA
>JBBPDJ010000001.1:11419838-11449697 GCA_037974625.1 Cucumis cinereus | reverse complement strand
TTAGGGAGGGCCTTCTTGGCCCTCGCCTTTAAGTTGTTCGTTTCTGGTTTTATTTTATATATATCTCTGTTTCTATTAAAAAAAAAAAAAAAAAAAAAAAAGAAGCATGTTTTAGAATTTGACTCTCCATTCAGGATGAGCAGTGAGGAAGATGATCTTTTGACGAGATTAGATGAGAAGAAAGACCATTTGTTGAAGGACCATTTAGAAACTAATCTAAATTCTTTGTTTCAGACGGAGGAAGATTTATTTTAGAAAAACAAACCTCTGAAATTCCCTCACAAGCTCATCAATGTGGTCTTCCAGATCACTTGAAGTCCTTTGTTGAGAAATGTGGGTTAGTTTTGGTTTGAGCACGGAAAGTAGACTGGTTTTCTGGTTCTTCAGTCATTTAATCATAAAATTGTATGGGAATTCGGCGATTCTCAGGGTGTTTTGGTAGGGTTGTTGAAGCAAGATAATGATTTTTGTTAAGTGAGAGATTCCATGTTTGGCCTTTTTCCTATGTATTTCTGTCTTTCCTTCCTCCTTTCAGAATTCTGTTTCTACGAATTGGAGCTTTGATGGGCTTCTCAGCAGTACATGTGGAGTTTTTATTGTTGATATGAAAGATTTCAGCAAGTCTTCCAGGCACAAGTTTGTATTTTTAAATAAAGTTTGAATCAGCACGACTGGTTGACTTTTCTTGGTGTTTTCTTTTCCATTCATTTTTTTAAAAGCAATTTGTGATCAAGGTTTCAGCTGTCTTAGGGTTCCTTGTTGAAAGTTTTTTTTTTTTTTTTTTTTTTTCATTTTGCTTTGTATTTAGTTCTTCTTGTTTTGCCCAGGATTTAGAGGATCTTGGCCAGCTTGTTGTAATTTCTTTATGTTCTCTCTTGTCTCAGTTTATGTTGTATCTATTCTTTTAGTCCCTTTTGCTCTTGGTATACCTCTCTTGTATTTCGAGCATTAGTCTCTTCTATTAACATTAACAGGCTCGTTTCCGTTTCTTAAAAAATCCATGTTCCAGCTTCTTCGAAGTTTTACCTGGTTGTTTAACTCTGGTTCCATTTAAAACATCTATTCGGGTAGTGGATAGTACCTAATCTTGACCATTTAATTTTTGTATGGCTCTTGGAAGACAGCCAACGAATGATATTATTATGTGGATGATTTACATTCCTCAAGCTCATCTAAAACCCCTTTGCTTTCTCCTTTTTATTCTATTACTTCCTTTGCTAATTGTTAGTTGTCTTTTGACCCCATTTTTTTTAATCCCAAGTACAGGTACATCAGAAGACACTCCACATTCTTGAGGAAATAGCATTCTAGTCTGTGCGCTATCATCAAGGTATGGCTTTATTATCCTTCAGATGTCAATATGTGCATCCAGAAAAGATAAGAGTTTTAGCGGTACGTTAGAGACGTAACGGTTCCCCACCTTTGTCTTAGATTACAAAGGTATATAAAACGATTAAGATTACAAATATATTTAAGAGTATTCTATAAAACTAGTTCAAGCCAGTTTCCAAAAAGTATTGTTACAAAAAAAAAATAATAATAATAATAATAAATAAATAAATAACAACTACTACTTGTTCAAGCCACCCTGGAGGCCCAATATAAATAGTAAAAGGCCTTTAGGGAATAGGATATCGCGTTAGGGTAGCTATCTATCTGAGATGTAATTACTTTTGAGTTTTATTGGCAATCAAATGTAGTTGGGTGGGATATTTGTCTAATGAGTACAGTAGAGGGTGTGCACAACCTAGCTCGAATGCTCAAAAACAAAAATGTTGCACGACTCCACCCTTGAATACCCCTAATTCAGACAACATTACATAATGGATTTTGATGATGATATACTTACAATCCCAAATCAAAACTAATGATTAAAACCCTTTTGAGGCCCCAGTCTAAGAAGTCAAATTTGACATGAGTTCTGAAACTGAATCTTATAGCTTTAGGCTGTAATCTCCATTCTTTTCTGGTAGGCCTTCTTTTTTTACTGTTTAAACAGATTGCAGTTTGAAGTCTAAGGTCCCCAAAGTTCTTTGCGTGCAAGAGAATCGGATTCACTGCATCTCCTAATACAATCTCAAACGAATATCCATCTCTCGCTCTCACATTCTTTTTCCGCAATTGACTGATAGATTGGCTTTTAATGTAGTCCAATCCTGCTCTTCCTCACGGAGGGTCCCCTTGTAAAAGACTTATTTGGTGGGGGATGTAATCACAAGGGAGAATGCTGATATGAGGGCAACAAATCCTATTAAGAGCACAATCATCTCCAAGAAATTATTCGAGCGAGTAGAAAAGTAAACACGTCCCTTAATTAGAGACTAAACCACATCACTTGGGAAAATACTACTTTGATCATCTGTTGCACACACTTCTCATTACAAATAACACAATATCATATTCAAAAGTACAAGGAGAGATCTGAAAAACTTAGGATATTTTTCTGTGAGCGAGTCGGGGGAGGGGGTCAAGGGAAACCAGCACGTTTCTTTGTTATGAAAAACTTTGTATGTTGAATCAATCTTCCATTGATGCCATAATCATAACAGGAATCAGGAGCAAATATAGCCCAAATCAAGCTTTTGAATCTCCCAAATCAACCAACATGATGGAAATATCAAGCTGCCAGTGAAGTAGCATGTGAACAAAGGCCCCACTTTATAAGTCTAAATGTAATAAATTTTTGCTTTAATGTACACAAAAGTGGGGCCTTTGTAATCATCTTCTATGCTAAGAGAAAGTTGAAGCAAACACAGCAAAGCAAAGATGGTTTCTGTTTTATGCAAAGAAGAAGCCCTTTTCTCTTCTTAATCACTACCTATTTTTCTTCTTTTGTGTTTGCCTTTAGGACATTGTATAAAAACAAATATAAGGCCCCATTTATCAAATGTTTCTATATATATATATATATATATTTAACATTTTTTATTTCATTTTATTTATTTTTAATGTTACCTTGTTTGCTAAACTTTTCTATTTGTAGTTTGCTGTCTCACAAATCAAAATACATTTAAAATCTTCTACCTTTTGTTTTTCTTTTTTAAGGGAATGAAATTTGAATAATAATTTTTTTAAAAAAAATATCTTTCCTATTATCTGGGATTTTATATATAATATTTAGTGGTGTGTTTGTCATGCCTTTTGAATTTTAAAAAAATGATGTTTCAAAAAATTAATTAAGTATAAATATTTTTTTAAAAAAAAGATCTTAATGAATAGATAAGTAGTTGAAAAAAATGAATTAATTGAATTTTTTAAAAATAAAGATTTAGAGATAGATTATCCATGGATAACTTTAGTAAGATTAAAGACAAATATTGATAGAAAAAACAATTATAAATGGCAGAATCATGTTTAAATATATTGCAATCAAACAAATTTTTGTTGAAACTAATTTTGCACAAAAAAAAAAAAGGATATGATCATATTTTTGTAGAAAAAATGCAATTAATATAGATATAAACTAGAACATCACTTTAATTATTACTATTTTGAAGCAGCGTATTCAATTTTTGTCAATATTTTTACATTTTCATAAGTTGGTGAATCGATATTTCCACTATATCCTATAAAAATGTATAGAACATAAAAAGATTTCAAATCATTAATCACAATATAATATAATAAATAAGCAGTTTAATTTTTTTAACAATTTGTGTCCTAGGAAAGGGTCAATATCTCCAACCATAAATCAATTTAATTAAATTCAATATTGGTGGTTTTAATTTGAAAATTTTCCTCCATTTTCATTGATTTGAACAAACCCATAATCATATTTTATTGGGACTATGATAAATTTATATAAGGACTTGTTCAAATGAAATGGGGATGTTTTTTGTAGAAGCAATAAATACATATTTCAATTTCATATTCTATTTTATTAGTTTTCGTAATATTTAAATTCCATAATTGAATCGAAATCTTTAAAATATTTCAATTAAGCTATTCGAATTTCATCTCGTGTTTCAAAACGACAATTTAAGAAGCTATAAGCAATTCATTATTAGTTTCATAATATTTAGATTTCATTTTTAAATCGAAGCAATTAGTATCAGAAGTTAACGTAAAAAGACAACATTGTCATCCACGTAACTGTAGAAGAGAATACTAAAGAAAGGGAAAAAGTGGGATAAAAAATTTCTTCTCATCCAAGCTTTTATATATATTATAGTTTAAATGTTTTATTCAATTTCATATATTTTAAATAAATTGCAACCTAAAATTCATGATTTTTTTTTTTTTTTTAAAAAAAAATATTGTGGGATGGTAGATTGCATCATAACTTTTAGTGAAGTGTAATTGGTGTCTAATTTAATGAGTTACATCCTAATGGACTAAAATTCATAATTTATTTAAAAGCTAAAAGAATCCATTGATTACATAATTTAATATCCAAATTGTTGGTTAAAATTTTAATAGAAAGTTTAAAATTAAATAAATTATAAGTTGTTTCAAATATAAATTAGGACTGTTCAGAAAAACGAGTAATTCGACCGACCTGGATTAACCAACCCATACCGTAACGGATGGGTTGAGTTACAATTTATTTTGAGTTGGGCTTGGTTGCAAATTTTTTTTAAAAAGTATAGTTCGCGTTGGGTTGAGTTATAAGATTTAGTAATCGGGTCAACCCGACCCAACCCGGTTTTTATTATAATAATAATAATTATTATTATTATATTGAATGTATTTAAATGTAGATTTAACTTTGCATATGGAGAATGCTTTTTATTTCTATTTTGAATAAATTTAAATGTTGACTTGGATTTTACATGAACTTAGGTTTCATGTATTTGAAGGTAAACATTTGAATTTTACATAAAATGTTTGTTGTTTGTTTGATTATAATTTTTTTAAAAATTGATATAACATATTTTAGGTCATTTGCGTAAATATGACATTTTGTTTATTGCAAAAATTCAACTTTTAGTAGAAAATGAAAAATGAAAAAATAATCTAAATTATGATTAAAAAAAGAACAACTCGGTGACCGCGGTTGGGTTGACCCTTGCACATTGAACCAATATGGTTCAATTTTTGCCAACCCGAGGACCTTTGACTGATCCATAATTTACCTTCAATTCGGTCCAACCGACTTATGTACACCCCTATTATTAATAAATTTTGAAGTTTTTTATATTTATAAATATTTTTTAACAGTTTTGCCATTTTGATAATTTTCCTAAATCCATTAATTTTAGTTTAAAACTAAGTTTACATCCCATTTCCTCTTCTCCTTTAGTTTTTTAATAGGTTTTACTGCGGACTATACTCAAATACAGTAAAACGAACTAAAATATTTATAAAATATAGCAAAATATTACAGTCTATCTACGTTGGATCGCTATAGATCAAGATAATCTACTATATGAGCTTATCTGTATCATGATGGACACAAATAATTCTTTCAAGATAAAAAGAAATGGAGATTGAAGGTCCAATTTCAACCCTAATATCTAAGCCACTTGAATACTCACCAAAACTAATATTTAAATGATAATTGAATAAACTAATATTTGAATCAAAACACCCACTAATATACCTAAATTAGAATGGATAGTAGATTTCAATTAGAATTTTGTCTTAAAACATTCACGATCTAAAAAGATATTTTAAAAACTCTAACCACGCTTAAAATGAAATTAAATCATAGTAAAATTACATTCAATAAAAAATCTAAACTTAAAAAGAGATGACGTGTAGTTTACATTTGTTCTTTTTGTTTAACAATGTGTAGTATAGAAGATTTGAATATCTGATATCTTGGTTGATTGAAATTTAAACTTTTTTATTTTTATTTTTTATTCATGCTCCAAAGACTTATTTAATTTCTTTGCATAATTAATTGAAAACCTTCTACCAATGGAAAAGAAGTATTTTGTTATTTCAAAAATTAAATATTAAATAAGGCCATGTATGTATAGGCAAGAGAGATTAAGGGTTTATTAAGCAGAATTTTAGTAGTAAACAAATAGACGTCTAATTAACTAAATAACCACTCTATTAATATCCTCCCCCAAACAAAAGCAGCTTTAGTGCATGAGTTTGGACCTTAATATACAGAATCAGTCACAAGTGAGGAGGTTGGTTAGAATGTTTGCAAGCTGAGAAGTGTGGTAGAAACATGTTGAAGATTGATATCATGACGGACAACTCTTTCACGAAGAAGTGAATATCAACTTCAACGTGTTTTGTACGCCATGAAAGATTGGATTATGAGCAAGTTGAATGGCAGACACGTCGTCACATAAGATCAAAGGAGGAGAATTACCAAAGATGTAAGTCTTTGAGCATGTAATTGGCGAATCCAACACAACTCAACTGCTACGCTCTCAATTCTACTTATATGGTGTTTCGAGATACAGTGTTTTGCTTCAGATGAAAGAGTTGCGTTGAGTAGAGTCATTGGTGCTTGATCTTTGTGAGCTTTCATAATTGAAGAAATTTAAAACTTCTAGAGGACAAAATTCGTTGACTTGAGACGAACTGAGATGAGATTGCAAATGTTCGTTAATAAAAATATAAGAGAATTGAGGCCTTTTGCAAAAGTATTTTTGATTGACGCTATTGTTGAAGCCAATCGAGAGAATTAGAGCACTGAATTGGGAAAGTGTGAAGGATAAAATGAGGTCTTTTAATAGTTTTAAAATTATAAGAATAATTTTCAAAACTAAGCCAAAATACAATCAATTAAAAAAAACATTGCATGTCTCATATCCGTATATACTGAAACTTAGTCGTTTATGAAGATTTAAATTCTATCTTTTACTTCGAAACAAAGATCATATTGCCAACTTACCATCTTAAACGAAGTACGCATCAGAGGTTCGATATCTCATCGATCATTCTCACTCATACTTTTTCTCTCTCTCTCTCTAAGCTAAAGCTTTACTAAAAGGAGAAGAAATTAGGGTGGAAAAGTAGGTGTGGGCACGTGAGATTACTTTTAGAGTATAGTGGCCATACAACAGCACAATGGCACATGATATCAAAATAATTAGTAGTAGGTCTTGTGTCACTTGCCCACTTCTTTTTCTTTATAACGGATTAACCTCGTAAATCAACTCTAAACTCTATCGATCGAGTGTGTTAGGGTTACATTTCATAACTTTTAATTTTATAAGTTATTATTTTTTTAATTTGTTCCAATCAGCCTCTATTATTAGAAGGACTATATCGACGTCAATTTAGATGGTTCATTTCAAATAATCATTAATATTAATATTGCATCTATGTCTGTATGTCAATTTTAAAAGAAATTATTGTGAGAGGCTACTATGTAAGTTGTCAATTTTGAACTTTGAGTTGTAATGAAAAAACTGCAAAATTTCTCGAATTTGTACTAAGTAGTTTTTGGAAGGTATACAATTTTTTTAATCTACGATAACTACATATTGTGGTAACTTGTTGAAAAGTTACACTTTGTCTTTGGATACGTTTAGAGTTCAAATATCTCATCTTAAATGTTGGCATGCATTTCTTCTTTTGAGGTTTGAAGTTTGATCTTCCATCGTATAGTTGTTCATTTTGGTCATTGTATTTTTAAAAAGTGACCATCGAGATTTCTTCATTTTCATTATTTATAGAATCAAATGGGCATTTTTCAAAATTCGACTAAAATGAACAAAAAATGAAAGTACAATTACTAAATAAACATTTTGAATATATATTAACAAAAATGAACTAAAGTTGTCAAAAATGAGTTTGACTTAATAATATTGACATGACTTTTGTCCCACGAGATTAGATGTTGATCTTCCATCTTCAATTGTTGTACTAAAAAAATCAAAGTTAAAAGTATATAAGCCAAACGAGTTACTTTTTCCATCTCTCTCTAAAAAATTGTCTTTATAACTCATTTAAAATAATAATAATAAAATTTTAGGATTGAAGAAATGAAATTTGAAAATTTATAGACCAAATAAATCTATTTCTCAAAATTCAAAGATTAATTAAAATGATAATAATTGTTTTTTTTTAAATACAAACGCTAAAATTGTATGGATTAAACTTGGAATTTGCCTCTTGGGATTTTATTTTAACATAATTTGATTATTTTATGCATGAAAATAAAATAATAATAATAATAATTAAAAAAAAAATCTTGTAAATGGGCCTCCAAACAAATTTATGATCAAGTCAAATTTCTTCTCTTTCGGTGAGAAACCATACAAACTTTGCCGCCTTCATAAATGACGAAACTACCCTTTTCTCTTCACATGAAATTTGAAATTTGAAATTTGAATTTTTTTGCCATGGACACGTGTCGGTCCATGTATTTCTTTCTTCCAAACTCTCGATCTCCAACCAATCACTTTCCAACTATTATTTCTTGCTCCACTTGATTAACTTTGTACGTTCCACGTCAGGGTTATTTCTGTAATTACATCATATAATATAAACAATAATAAAAATAAGGGTATTTGAGAGTTAATAAATATTTATGAAAATTAAAAGATCGTTGAAATACGTGAGTGATTAAAGACATAATAAAAATGAGAATGTGAAGCGTAAAACAGTGAAAAAAGAGGGTGTAAATAAAAACTATCCAAACGAATTGAATTTTATATTAAAAATTGGACTCAAAACACTCAATTAAAACATAAATTTTGAATGACATTACAATACAAACTCATTCTATCAGTATTTATCATTTATAGAATCTGAAATTTTACTATATTTGATAAATATTTTCAACAATTTTCTCATTTACGATAATTTAACTTTAAAAATTCACTTCATACTTGTTCAAAATTAATTATGAACTAAGTTTAACTTTAATTAATGACATCGTGGGCCTTCTTTCCTATATCCCTAATGTTTCTTTTATTG
The DNA here is from genome assembly GCA_037974625.1 of Cucumis cinereus. NCBI lineage: Eukaryota > Viridiplantae > Streptophyta > Magnoliopsida > Cucurbitales > Cucurbitaceae > Cucumis > Cucumis cinereus. Next base: position 11,440,865 of record JBBPDJ010000001.1, on the reverse strand, counting down.
CACTAATAATTCATTTTTACTATATCCCTAATGTTTCTTTTATTGCACTAATAATTCATTTTTACGACAATATTTAACCTTAATACTAAATTTATTGTGTAGAGTAGTCGTGCCATGCAGTGTGTCTAGATGCACAATTTAGGTTTTCTCAAGTTTTGGCAGTGAGGTAGTGCCGACCTAGCATTGCGATGCTACCTTACATTTTGTATCGTGTAATTTTTTTTTCAATTTTCTTGAGGATGTGATTAATTTGGTTCTTTCGACTTCCAAATTCTATTTTCTTGATAAAATGCTGAAAGCCACTAGCAAACACATTAAATCTAATAAAAAAACTCTAAATAACAAGAGAAAAAACCACTTTTTAAGTGCTTTTCAATTACCAAAGTAAATTTAATTCATGCTAATTCTTGATTAGCATGTACAATTTTTGTGTTATTTGTACCAAAAAAAAAATCATTGAAACACACACTAAAATCTAACAACATAATTAAGACTAATCACTTGTTCCACAAATTTTATTATGCTTACAAGTCTCCATTGCTTCATTAAAAATAAAATAAAAATAGATTTAATGGCTCTTTTGAAACAAACTTAAAGTTTCATTAAAAGCATAAATGAGCTTTTAAGTTTAGAAGCGTAATTGGAAAGCTATGCTACATTATAATTTAATTAATCATTTAATAAATAGAACTAATACTCAAATTTTAGTATTTATCAAATAAATAAACATAAAGATGCATAAATTTTAAAAAATACACCATTTCACCATTATTATTATTATTATTATTATTATTATTATTATTATTATTTGCTATAACTTACTATAATTTTGTGGCATATAAGTCAAATTATGGCAAAGTTTGGACAAAAATACCATCTAATTTCAAATGACAAAACTGTTAAAATTATTTATAAATATAATAAAATATTGCATGTGATGATACTGATAGTAATCTATTGCAGTTTATCGAAAATAGACTGTGATATTTTATTATATTTTTAAATATTAAATTTTTTTTTGCTTTATTTGAAAACATAAGTATAAATATACAAAATATACAATGTTTATAAATTTGATGAGAAATCATGTCATGGCAAAGGGGGTTTCAATAATTACTCTCTTTACTTTGGAAGAGCCCTCTAGATTTTTAGTTTAAATTGTACTTTGCACTTTGATTAGGAGTGATAGAGTTTCATTAAGAAAATAGGCAAGTGTGCCTTTTTTCCCCCTCATTGTATCATCCCAAATTATTTACTTTTTTTTTTTGTCAATAATATAATTTAAAATTTTCAATTATTAGTTTCCTTATAAGAGACTTATTGGACATTCATAGTGTTTATGCCATCCTTTCACTATAATAATTCTTGTGTGAGAGAAAATTAATAATGTTAATAACATTTTTGAACTATTTCCATAAATAATTGATTATGATAGGAATTTTCAGAAGTTTATACATTATTTTATATTTAATTGTCATCTCTTTCTTTTAAAGAGGCTTTTTCAAAGAGTAAAAAGAAATTATGAAATATAATTTGTCTTGACTATTTGGTGAAATAAATTGTTTATTTGATCTACCAAGAACCACTTTTCTGCTTTAAATGTAGTTTTATTGTGACGATGAATAACCTAGATATTGTAAGTTTGTCTAATTGATATTTCTTTGAACTTAAATTGAGTATGAATGTGCGATATATAAATAGCCTACATTTTAAACATACGTGTATTCGGTTTTTGCTACTCTAGCAATTTAAAACAAGACAGAGCATGCATGGAGATTACGTTCGAGCTTAAATCTATAGCGGTAAGATCAAATGTATTGATGACTAGGGTGTCAATCCATTAAAAAATACAAGTTTAAAATGAAGTCAAAGTTCAAATATGTAAGAAATCATAATATGTTTCATTCAATAACAGTTCGCACAAATGTAGATCAAATTTTCTACTTCTTAATTAGAAAACTAACCTCACGACTCATCAGGACAACGTAGTCGAGATCGATCATCATCCAAACTACATTACAACCCAAACTTTAAAGTAAAACCATTGAAACACAAAGAAAAAATTTAAAAAGAAAGAAGAAAAAAAATTAAAAAAAAAGAGACACAACTCTTAACCCTAGAGAGAAAAAGAAACTCCTATGAAGAAAATGGTGAGAGAGTCACTGACGCTTCAAAGAAAAAGTCTCACGCACCGTAAAGTTGCTCAATATTGTGCAATGGTGGCACACAATAGTGTCACGTCGCTATGTTGTTTGTTGGTCTTTGCCTTACAACGCCAAGCATAGGTTTCAGTGTTGCAACGCTAAGCCCCAAGAACAAAATGGTTTGTTGTTGGTTAGTGAGTCTCAATGTTTTGATTGACTCTTAAGTGCTCCATTTTGGCTCGTTTTGTATCTGAAACATTTTGAGAGACTATTAAACTAGTTATCATACATAAAAGTCTATTTAAATATTAAATTCCTAAGAACTAGCCAATTTAAGTTAACAAAGATTGATACCTTCAAGAGCTATCATAGATCAACGAAAAAATTCATTATTGTTTTCAAATTGTCAACACCAAATATGCCCTAAATTTCTTGGTATTTCCTTACTTATATTTTAAGTCTTCTAAGGTTCTAGTTTTTTGTTTGTGAAGTCAACCTTTAGGCTTTCCTTGTTTTGCCTCTATTTGTAGTTAGCTAAAGCTAGAAGTGCTTTGTTGTGGCTAAAATAATCTATCAACCTTCTCTAACATAACCTCTAATAAACTTTTATTTTGATATTGAGCAGTCCTTAAGTATTCAAATCTTTTTGCTTAATGTATGCTTCTTTTGTTTTATTGTACTATAGGTTGCTTTTTATATAATTTGATTCATATTCAAGCAACAACTATATTAACCTACCGTTCAAACTCAAGTCTTTGATAGATTGAACATAACTTTTTTTCTTTACAGCTTGCATTGAATCTTATAGTCACTTGCATGAAAAATGGATACAACCCAAGCTGCACTCAAGTTTTCCAATTCAAATATATTCACCGATAAATACTCCTCTCTAATAAGTCCTTTCAAATATTGATTTAAAGGATATCATTCATTTTGACTTGAGTTTCTAACTATGAGTGATTAGAACATAAGAAGGGTTTTTAAAGCTTAGAAATGAACTGAAAACAAAATATTTTATGTGTGGATGTGTTCAATCTTAAGTTGTGATCATTTTACATTATTTCTATCATTAATTAGATGATGAAACATGTCACAAATCCTAGTATAATTTAGTAGATAAAACATTTATTATCATTTAAAAAATCAACAACTTGATGTTTCAACATTACATTTGTTGGACTAAAAAGGTGTCAAATTCACTTATTCTATGTTCAATGATCAGAGAAGAAAAGAAATGATTGGATGAAAATAGTGATATGGTTTACAAAAGGGAATTGATATGTTGTTCTCTAAAAAGAGGATAGGTTGCTTTCAAACATGGTCAAGAGATATAATACATTATTATTTAGTTATCTAATCCAAACATTCCCAAATTTAACAACTAAAAAAACCAACCCAAATAAACTCAAAATAATGAAAAAAAAAAAACCCTCTAAACTTATTAAGTTATGTATAATTTGTACCTAAATTTTCAATTTCATCGTGCTACACTTCAAACTTAAGTAAGTATTACAAAAATTTTGGAGATGTTTGTTCGAAAGTATGTTAAAATTTCACATACTTTCAACGAATTCGTATATGACAGAAGTGATAAGGTTATGAGGGAAAATGACATTCTATGGAAATGTTTGTTAAAACTTGATATTTTTTACAAACGAATAGTTGTGTTACTCTTTACACTTTTTATAAGATAGATTGATTAGACTCTTCTCATTGTCAATTGGTTTTGAGATAGAATCTCATTTATCTAATATGGTATCATTGTCCATAAAGTCCAAACGGACATTTGGTCCAATTAAAAGCAATTGTGATCCAATCAATAATAGTGAATCCAAAGCGTCATCATCTTGAGAATGCATGCTGAGAATACTCTGTATTAGAAAAATCAAGAGACCTCACACATCTAATAATATTGATGTACTATTTCTCTTATTGTCAATTAGTTTTTCAATTTGTTTCTGGACAAAATCTCAGGTTATATAATAAACTTGAAGTTACATTTTTTTTCTGTTCTAAGTAGTGAGTGAATCGACGTAACAACTTTTTTTAAAAAAGTGATGGTAGTTGGACGAATATGATGTGAAACTTATAGTTTATATCAATTACACTCCTAAATTTTCATAAGCAAGTCAATTGACACCATTCATTACAATTATCTTTAGAAATCAACAAAGCATCAATTCTCAAATGTGGTTAAATTTCTTCAGATGTGGGTTTACCGCCACAAAATAGATAACTAGAATTGATGCATGACAATGAAGGGATTAAAGTCCTTACGCATTGGAAGATTTTACACAGACCAATTCTCAAATTAATTGTAAATTTGAAATACCAATACATTGGCAATAAATTTTCACTAGGTTTTGTCCTCCAAAATGGTAAGCTTATTGAGTCGACAATCTGACTACTCTCACCTACAAATCAAAGGACAATTCCTCGCGAACATGAGTTCATAATACACTTAGGATTAAGACTAAATTGCCTATGTCATCCTATTGAAATAGAAACCTAACCAGTCAACGGAGATACATTTAGTGGTTACTATTTCGTGGTTCAGTCTTATACAAACTCATTGCATAGAATACCAGCTCTCGCGTGTCACCTACAAGGACGCGTTAGATTATTGTGTTTGTATCAAATACAAAGTGAGCTGTATCCATAGTGTTACCAAGATAAATTACCTAGCCTTATTCCTATACTATAGATCATTTAAGTTATAACTCGAACATTGATCCCTGTATGTCTCCACATACAATTCAAGACTTATAAAACAACTTAGGATGTTAATTTATTGGATTTAGGTTAATGAGAGAAAACTAATAAAATAATTAATAACACTTATTGAAATTACAAGAATAACATTTTATTAATAACCGTCAATGAATTACATTTACCATCTACGAGGTTTAGAACATAAAATCCAACAGAATATTTTCCAAGAAAATTCTAACTAAGCGTCTAACTTGACTCACTTATTTAATTGATATAATTACAAGTCTTAGGTATATTTTTTCAAACAAAATGTTATGAAAGATATGTAATTAATACGACACATAGAACTTTAAAGTTTAAATTGATATAATAATTAACTGCTCTAATTCATACTCATTGATGATTGATCATGATAGCCTCTATTATTGATAAGGTAGACTCCTAATTAACAATATGATTTATCAATGATAAACTTCTCTATTAGACATATGGTTTATCACAAATAGACCTTGAGAGCTTATGTAAATTTTGCTACATTTGCAATTTTTTTTTTACTTTGTACTTTATTTCCTAATACTTTTAATTTGATTCCTATATTTGCAACAATCTTTTATACACGCACATACATAGAAAAATTATTTTAAATCACAAAGCTTTTGATGATACTTACAAGTATAACAAAATATCACAATCTATCTTTGATAGATCAGGATATACGACTTTGATCTATCTTGGTTTATCCTAATATAAGTAGACACAAATAGTAATCTATGTTGGTTCATCGAAATTCATTGTAGGTAGACTATGATATTTTGTTATAATTTATAAATATTTTGGTTCATTTTTCTATATCTGAGTTTGTATTTCTTTTTTTTTCTGAAAAAATTATCAAAAATAGAAAAATAAATAAAATATTTACACTTCATAGAAAAATCAAGTATAATAAATTTTTGTTTTTAGTGATTTTTTTTGTACAAAGGATAAATTGTTTTTTTTTTTCTATTTTTGAAAAAAAAAACCATATTTTTAAATAGAAAAAAAAACTTTAAATTGAGGACGTCAAAATTGGACGGTTTGGCCGTTTAGAGGGGCATTTTAGTCACACAATAACAAGAAGGAAAAAAATTTTAAAAAAAATTTAAAAAAAAATTGATTTAAACGACAATAGTGGGCCCCATCTTGTTTACAACGCTCACTTCTCTGTTGCTTCTTTCTCTTTTTAAAATAGAGAGAGAAACATAAAAGTGAGAAAAATGGGGATAGTGAAGTCATTATTTGAATTCCCTCTCTCTCCTCTCTCTCTCTCTCTCCTCTCACTCAACAAACTTTGAAATTCTGACAGCTTCCAAGCTTTGGCCTACCATTCGCCATTCACCATTCACCATTCTTCTTCTTCCTCATCTTCCTCCTTTCTTCCCTTCCCTCATTTCTGAAGCCACAGCCAGAATTCTTCATCATCATCATCACCATCACCATCAATCGGAGCCATGTCAGGTTATGTAGGCATTCTCGTCTCAGATCCATGGCTTCAGAATCAGTTCACTCAAGTTGAGCTCCGGAGTCTCAAGTCTCATGTATGTAACTCATCTCTTTCTTCTTTTGCTTCTTGCTTTGCTTGAATCTTATTTCAACATCTCTCTCTCTCTCGCATTATTCTTGATTTGTTTCTTTATATATGTTTCCGCTGTTTGAACCTTTGTTTACTTAGTGTTTTTGGTTTCGATCTGATTGGATTTTCGCAGTATATGAGTATGAAGAGAGAGAACGGTAGGCTTAACCTTGGAGACTTGCCTTCTAAGATGTCCAGACTTAAAGTTGTCGGAGAGAATCTTACGGAACAAGAGAGAGCTTCTTTTATACAAGATTTGTATCAGAATCAGGATGATGAAGTTGATTATGAATTCTTCCTTAAAGTACGTTCGTATTTTTGTCTTCTATTTTTATTGCATCTTTTTCTTCAGCTTTGAGAAATACAGTGACTGTTAGATGTTGTTTATCTCCAATCTATCTCCATTTTAACGGAAAATTCTAATGTATTACTTGCAGATTTATTTGAAATTGCAAGCTCATGCAAGTGCTAGAACCGGAAGTACTGGTACGAAAAATTCATCGGCATTTCTTAAGGCCGCCACCACTACTTTGCTTCATACAATTAGTGAATCCGAGAAGGCATCTTATGTCGGACATATTAATAATTACCTTTCACAAGATAAATTTCTTAAGAGATACCTCCCTATAGACCCTTCCACCAACAATCTATTCGAGATTGCAAAGGATGGAGTTCTTCTCTGGTAAGTCATCAAATCATTATTGTCATTATTTTTTAATTACCTCTGTTCTTAATTTGATCGGATTCAAATACAATGATGAATTTTGTTATTGGTGGGTACAGTAAACTAATCAATGTGGCGGTTCCTGGAACTATTGATGATCGTGCAATCAATACAAAGGCTGTGCTAAATCCTTGGGAAAGAAATGAAAACCATACGCTTTGCCTCAACTCTGCAAAGGCCATTGGATGCACTGTAGTAAACATTGGAACACAGGATTTTATTGAAGGAAGGGTATGCATATTCCTCTTAGCTATCAGAATTAACAGGGTCAAGAAGTTATTTCTTATACCTTCTGTTTGAAATATTAGTTTCTTGCATCTACCAAGTTTTCAATGCCATTCAACTTTGGAGTATGTTTAAACTTTTTAATTAAAGATAAAAAACACAATTAAGTCTAAGGCTGGCAAGCAAGTGAATGTTATTAATATTTAGGAACAAATGGGAAGCAGATGACATTATGGGGAAAATTCTTTTCAATTTTCTAAAAATTGATAAAGGCTGGATAACGCAATTCTTTTCAATTTTCTGATTTTAGTTCCCCTTTTCTGATTAATTTATAGTTTAAAGGTTAGATTTTTCGTTCTGTTTGCTTATTTAGTTAAGGATTTTCCCTGCTAGTTTTAAATGTAGCAGGTACCTGAATGCTTACCTCCCATAGGTCGCCCACCCTTTTTCTCCTGTTTTTCTCTTTCATTCGACTTCTACTGGGACTAGTTTATTCCCCTGCTCCCGAGCCTTATCAGTTCTTTATTTCCCGTAACTTTCCTTTGCAATATCAGACACTAAAAAGAAGACATTTTCAGTCTTCTTTCCTGAAGTTTCACTTCCCAAAATGGTACTGCAACATCGAGTTACATGATGCGAAACTAAATAATTCATTATCCAACTTATTCATCATGTTCTGAAAGAATTAAAATGTTGAAGATTGAACAGAAGAGCCCTAGAGACCATATTTCTCTTAAGTTATTGTGAAATAGTATACTAAGTAATCTTTACAACTTTACTGATCAGACTGAGTTCTAAATCATCTGTTTTCATTTGCAGCGGCATCTTGTACTCGGACTTATATCTCAGATTATTAAGGTAAAATAATGTGATGAGCTTTTAACATTATGTTTTATATATCTATATATAGAAGTATATAAAAAAATTAAAAAATTTATTGTTTTGCACTGACTTTCACAATAAAATAATTATCGTTACCTTTCTATGTTAAGCATGTTCCAAAAGGTTTATAGTTAGATTAATTCATCTGTCCTAATGGTTATTGTACCAGATACAATTATTGGCAGACCTCAACCTCAAAAAGACCCCTCAGTTGGTGGAATTGGTTGGTGATAGTAAGGTAATGATGACCTTTGAATTATATGATGTACTTTTTACAGAAAGTTTTACTTTTACAAACTCTTAGCAGCAAATAATTTGGAAGACTTTATTGAATTCTCTAACTGCCAGGATGTGGAGGAGTTGATGAGCCTACCTCCAGAAAAGATCCTACTGAGGTGGATGAATTTTCAACTCAAGAAAGGAGGATACAATAAGACAGTAACAAACTTCTCTTCTGACATAAAGGTATAAAAGATGCTGAACTTTTTTATTTGGAAATATTTCATTTCAGCTCCTGTTCTTATGTTTTCCTTTCCTATAAGACCGATCTAACTTAGTTAGACCTACACTTGAAATTTCTGAGTTGACATTGCTAATTTGTATATCTTGTGCATAACTAGTACAGTTATCTTTCCAATCTCAATAGGAAGGTTTAGGCAAAAGATCCATATCAACCTGTAGGACATTTTAAATCAGTATCTATGTTTGAAAACTTGTACTTGATGCTGATAAAGAAGTTCGCATTTGATATTTCTATACTCTGTTAGGATATCAAAGATTCATACGACAACATGAAACTGTGGATTCATTCTATATCTGCTAGTGTTTGACAAATGCAACTGATTATGTTTACATTTAAGTACTGAAGTGTATGCACGAATTCGTTCCACATCTGCTATTATTTCTTATTCGTGCTGAACCTCCTACTTTTTCCTTACCAAAGGTGAAGAAGTTGACTTGGAAATTTATTGTTTGATAGTATACAGCATAAAAGTTTTGTTGTCGATAGTGTATATTTTTATTTTCCTTCTATGGATTTCTTTTCATTTTTGAACATTTGAGATATCTGTTCTACAGGATGCAGAAGCATATGCTTACCTTTTAAAAGTCCTTGCGCCTGAGCACAGTAATCCATCAATATTGACAGTGAAAGATGCTTTAGAACGAGCAAAGTTGGTTCTTGAACATGCAGATAAGATGGGTTGCAAAAGATATCTCACAGCTAGAGATATTGTGGAAGGTTCACCTAATTTGAACCTTGCTTTTGTCGCTCATATTTTTCAGCATAGGTGAGAAAATAATCTTCTCCTTGAGCAGAGCTGCATTTGGTTCTTATTTTGTTCAATCCAGTTCTATGGATTATTTTCTCTAGTGAAAGTTCATTCTAAATAAATGTATTCTATTTTTATGATACTAGAGCCATGCAAGCGTAAGCAAGTTTGTGCTGTGCTTGTTCTTCAACATAGACATATTAACATGACATGAATATAAACTTACGTTCTGACATGCATATATACCAATAAAAGGGACATGTAATGTAATGTTACTGTTTATCTTGGATTTACAATTACATCTGCACGCAGTTTGTTGGTACATACAAGTTTGTGGATTGAAAGCCTTCGGGACAAGTGGAGGATGAGTAACCAAATTCTGTATAAAATGACCTGTAACTTGGATTTCAGACGACCTTTAATTATTTGGTTCCGTTAACTGTCCTGTGAACTATTGACTTCTATGTTTGTTTTTTTGTTCTTTGTTCCCTTTTTTTTCTTTTTTCTGTCACATGCCCACTTTGTACCTTCTTGTTCCTGCCTATTATCAAGTTGTTTATGACATTTACCATACTTTGTAGGAATGGGCTGTCTTCTCAGACAAAGCAGATATCTTTTCTAGAGACAATGCCAGATGACGCCCAAATTTCCAGGGAAGAGAGAGCATTCCGTTTATGGATAAATAGCATGGGGCTTTCAACTTATATCAATAATGTCTTTGAAGATCTTAGAAATGGGTAAAAATTATTTTTATCTCTTCGTACATTATTTTTTGGACCTCAAATAGGCTAATTGGATACAATTTCTTTATTTGATTGTTCTTTCAAGTATTTGTACCAGATCAGAGTAAATGACTAGCAACCATTGATTTTTTTTTTTTTTTTTTTTTTTTTTTGAACTTTGAAGAAATTTCACTTGAATAAATATTGCAACTTTTTCTAGTAAAATGTGGATTATCAAATGGGAGCATTCTAATGTCTATGTTTGCAAACCCCTAGATTATATTAACTATGAAAGACCTTCACTTTTCAGGTGGATTCTTCTTGAGACGCTAGACAAGGTGTCCCCAGGAATTGTTAATTGGAAGATTGCAAATAAGCCTCCGATTAAAATGCCATTTAGAAAAGTAGAAAACTGCAACCAAGTTGTCAAAATAGGGAAGCAATTGAAGTTCTCTCTGGTCAATATTGCTGGAAATGATATTGTGCAAGGGAATAAAAAATTGATACTGGGTAAGCCAGCCAAGTATGTCATCTGTTAAGCAAACTTAATTACTATACATGATTCTCAGCATACCACGAAAATAATTCCAGAATTTTAGTTGCATAGTAAATGTTATATTTGGAAGTGACCTTGGTATATTGCTCAGATGAAGTTTTATGGCCTTCTTGTCAGCTTACTTGTGGCAACTGATGAGATACAACATCCTTCAACTTCTAAAGAACTTAAGATTCCACTCATTTGGAAAGGAAATCACTGATGCTGATATTTTGCAATGGGCAAATAGTAAAGTCAGAAGTTCTGGGAGCCAGTGTCGCATGGATAGTTTCAAGGTATTGAATTTTCATACTTTGTTTTTTTCAAAACTGACTTATGATTGGGATATTTGAATTATCTCAGGTAGTCAGGTTGGTGTTAGAACTTTGAAAGTTCCAACTGTTTCTTTATAAGTTTACAAGATCATTGAGTTTTGAAATATGAACAAAAAAATTTTGGCTGGCCTTTCCGCTTCCCTTATTTTACACACTCCCACATATACTTTTCAGAACATTTCCTTATTATATTACAATTCCTTAAACTTTCAACCATTTTTTTTTTTTTGTGTTTTCAGCCGCTCTTTTTATAATTCCTTTTTTAATACAACAAATGGGGTAAAGAGATTTGAAACTCCAACAAGTATATGTCTATAACCACTAAACTATACTAATTTTGACATTTATTTTATAAATAATTGGATGGAAACTTAGCATAACATATTCTTTTAACTTGAACATAACTCAACTAGTTAAAACATATATCCTCAGCTAAGAGGTTAGAGGTTTGAATCTCCTTAACCACGTATCTTAATTGTTTTCAACCAACTATCTAACTATCTTGAAATAAGTAATATCAGAAGAAAAAAAAGTAATTATGAGTTGATTAATATTTTCATCTAATGTTGTTATTGATGAGACTCACTAATAACTTAATATTATCATAATATCCAATCCATAGGACAAGAGTTTGTCGAATGGAACATTTTTCCTGGAGCTTCTCAGTTCAGTGCAGCCTAGAGTTGTCAATTGGAGTCTTGTTACCAAAGGAATCACCGGTATGCTTTTATTATGCATTTTTGCATAGCAAATCATTTCGCCTTTGATATTAAACGTGCTCATATATCATTTCGTAAACTATATTCTATCTATTTCTTTTTCCTCCATGGAGTTAAATATCAAGTTTTTAAGTTACGATTAGGATTGTATATGTTTGAGAAATTGCTGATAAAACTGTGAAAATATTTACAATATAACAAAATATCATATCCTATCAGTGATAGACTGCGATCTGGGTCAATCACGATACATATAGTCGTCTATCGCTAATAGAAAGTAAAAATTTGCTATATTTAAAAATATTTTGATTCATTTTTTTATATTTGAAAACAGAAAAATGTTAATTTCAAAACAACTAATCTGTTAAAAAGAAGTTTATGTTCAAAGGAAAAAAAAATATATTAAATAATGATAAACAAAACAGGTCACATAAACTTCTTTATCAAGAAAAGATTCGATCACACACTTTTCAAATTTGTTGAAGTAAACTTTAAAGGTTTTATAAATTTCTTTTAAAGTCCGAAACATTGTTTAATACATTAAGGGACCAAGAAAAAGACATCACCACGTGTTAAATTTTCTAATTGTCATATCTTTTGCTTTAATCATGACCAACATAGAGGAGGAGAAAAAGATGAACGCAACCTACATCATTAGCATTGCAAGGAAGCTTGGATGTTCCATATTTTTACTTCCTGAAGACATCACTGAGGTAATTTCCTGAACTTTTTACTCAATCTTTTTAACCCCTTATCTGATTAACAACATTTGCATTTATAAATTGTTAAAGAATGATTTGATAGGATTAAATTCAATACAGAAAATCAAAAGATATAAGAATATGATGACTGATCAATATTAGGATAAATATTAGGTTAAACTGATGAATCTTTTGTTGGACTAAATTATAAATTATAATAGATACTTGTGAACTTTGTCATTTATTTCAAAAATACCCTTTTACTTTCAAAAGTTGTAATATTAATTACCTTTCGACTTTCATAAACGTTAGAAAAGTACTTTAGAATAGACTTTTTTTTTTTTAAATTTCAAACAGAAATCGAGACTTAGAACTATGTAACAATAATCTAAAATGATTTGTTAATAAAAAATTTCATTTTAGATCATTGCCATACATTTTACATCTAAATTTTTGTCCAAAATTTCAAAAAAAATCTAGTTCAAGAGTAGTTTTGAAATGTTTATAAAAGTTCGTGGATAATATTGCAACTTTTGTAAGTATAGGGACTACATGAAACGAGTAAATTAAAATTAAGTTGAAAATGGTAAGGATTTAAAGAATATTAAGATTTTGCCGTATCATAAAAGATATTAACATCTTTTTGTTTGTGTTTGTGTTCAATTAGGTGAATCAAAAGATGATCCTCACCTTAACTGCAAGCATAATGTATTGGTTCTTGAAACAAGGTGGCGATGACAAAGCTTCAGTTAGTTCAGACAGTGAAAACAGCAGCCAATCAGAGGCGATTTCGAACTCGACGACTGATGACTCAGCCTCCGAGTCATCAGCAGATGAAAATGGTAATATGTAAATCCAAATAAAAGCATGATACAAAAATTCCAATGATGATTACATTTTTTTAGTTGTTTAATTTTCAATTGGAATTTGTGAATTTCAAAAGAATGTGTATTGGCTAAATGGTGCATTATAGGAAGAAGAAGAAGAACAAACTCAAAAGTGCTTTTTTAAAAAGGAAAAATTTTTGCTTTCTGCAGAAGCAGCTGCGATCTGTGAATAGTTCAGTTCTTTTCAACAAATATTTGTATTATGAATTTGATTATTATTATTTTTTTTTTCCTTTTCACTTTTGGGCTTTTCAGTCATATAATAGTATCTATTAGTTTGCATTTTATTGTACTTATTTTTACTCTTTTCTTTTTTCTTTTTGTTATTTTTGTTTATTTGTACATTACATTGCAATGAGATGGTGAGGATTTCAATAATACTTATAATGAGAGGATTTTAAGTTTGGGTCAAATTAGTTGGGGAATCTATTTCATGCAAACATGGTATTTAAGTAGTAAAATGTTATGTTTTTTAATTTTGGAGTTTACGTCTGAATTTGAGATAACCACTTTTAATCTTAACGTGATGGTAGTTAGTTTGTTGATATATATGACACATTATGTTTATTTAAATTGTGAAGTACTTAGACAGATCGCAAGATATACTCATCTTTGCACATTAAACGATAATCATTCACAGAAAGAAACTTTAAAATATTTTAAAATGATGTAAGAAGAGTTTTCAACCTGACATACCATAATTAGAACTATAATTAGATAATTGGGTGAGATGCATACAAAAATTTAAATAAAAATGGTTTTTATCAAAATGAGACATATGAAGCATTATTGATGTGTCTACTTTATTTTTAAGTTAATTATAATTGATTAGTCATTTTAGCCATTAAATCATGAAAAACGGGCACTTAATGTTTAAAAAAAAAAACGATTTTTGAGTTGGTTTAATTTTTTTTTTCAGTTTGTATTTTTTTCAACTCGTTTTTTAATTTGGTCAATATTTTATTTGTCAAATTCAATTCTTTTTTTAAAAAATTGTTTGCTTTTTTTTTAACCTTTAGGTGTGAGATTACTTTAATCATTAGGTGTGAAATACACTTTTTAATTATACATTGGTAAAGCCAAGTCAATTTGACATTATTTCAAAAATTTATATTTATTATTTTGAGTTTATTTAGTTTGATTCAAATATAAAGTACACACTTCTATAATTATGGACTAAATTTTTTATAAATGATATATTAAATTATTGAAGTAGTTGACTATAATTACAATTATTCGAAGAAATGCATCAAGATCAGTTTACTGTTTTTCTTATCTCTCTATTGAGTCAACATCAACTAAATAAATTAACATATACTTTCATAAACTAACATGAAAAAGAATTTAACTAGTCCTTTTCAAAAAAGGAAAAAAAAAGAATTAACTAGCCAAACTAACATAAATTAAATAAACTCAAAATATGACATGAAACTGTGGAATGAGAAATTTTGAACCAATCACAAATTGTGACAAAATTATAAATACTTGAATTTGAAACAAATTAAAAGTTGACATGTGTCTCAAATAAACTCAAAATATAGTTGGGCCCAAGGGCCAGGTCTGTAGACCAACCTAGCCCAAGTCCACCTAAAGTTCATGAAAATTCTCAATAAATAGAGGTCTTACCCTATATTTGAGGAGAGGAAGAATTGACGATGAAGTATTGAAGCTCTGAAGAATTGAAAACGACGTGAAAAGTCTTATAGACATCGAGATTATCACCTTCTGAAAATTTGAAGACTTGGAAGATTAAATTTTTTTTGAACTTTCGAACACTTAAGCACCCAAACTTTGAAAAACAGAAGATCTAAATTATTTGAAGCTTCAAATATTAGAAGATTTCAACAAATTAGTGGTATCTTAAACGATCTACTAGTTGAATATTCAATATTCTCAAACTTGAGAAAAAGATCACAAATTTATCCACAAGTCGAAGAACGATCCTCGAAGATCAAGAAGCCCGAAGGCCGATCATCCAGGAAGATCATCAAGCCCAAAAATCAATCATCAAACCCAAAGGCCGATTATCCAAGAAGATCAGCAAATTTAAAAGTTAAAGTTAACTAAAAAAACTATATTTATCTAATTTGTTTCAAAATGACCCATTTGCCCTAAATATTTTTCAAAACTAGGTTATAAATCCTATTAACCCACAGCAGGATTGGAATCAATTTGGTAATTTTAGTAAAAGTTATAAATACTTTTGTGTGTACTTCAATCTTCAATGTGGGAGAATGAAAGAATGTATCTTAGAGGTGCTTTTTGTTGTTGCACTTCTTTAAGTTTTGTTCCTAATATATCCCATAACCACTTCCTTCACTTTTATCTTACCCTATTTAGTATTTACAAATACCATGTCATAAGGCCTATAACTTTCTAAGTTAATTGGGTATTTTTTGTTGATCAAATTCTTTTTCTCATCCTCACAAATGTAAAGTGCTTTTCTTTCTAGTTAAAATATAAAATAACTATAACTAGTTTAGAAAGTTCTTGAAATATCTACAAAACGGCATAAATGTGTAAATTGAGTTTTTCTAGAATTATCCACCATTGCTTGAAATTTTTTAAGGCTACACTTTTATGTTTCATCATAAAAATCCAAATCATTCTCGAGTAATCATCAATAACATACAAGAAATACATGTTGCCTCCAATAGACTCAATTCTGGAAGGTTCTCAACAATCTGAATGGATATAATCAAGTGTCCCTTTTTTACAATGAACACCTTTTGAAAACTTGCAGCGATGAAGCTTCCTAAATACACAATGCTCACAGAATTCAACATCCTGCATCTTGTGCCCACATAGAAGATCCCTCTTTGACAAAATTCAAATTTCTTTTTCACTCATATGACCAAGTCTCACAACTAAGATGGTCCTTGGGAACGACAGACGATGTAACAACAACATAATCTGTTATAGTAGAACCTGATAGAAGATATAATGTTCTACGTATGTGCCTCTCAGAACTATCTAAGAATCCTTGTAGACATATATTGCTCCACCTTTAACTCGAAAATCGTAAACCTTACTGTCAAGTACACTAAAAGATACAAACTCTTTGTTATTAGTTGAACATGTCTGACCTCATTCAAAGTGTAGATACTGCCATCATGTGTTCTTATCTTGACTGAACCAATTCCAACTATCTTGCACGTAGCACCATTTGTCATGCTAACATTCACACCATCTATTTGTTTATATGTTGCGAACCACTCTCTATTTGGACACATACGATAGAACACCCCAAAATCAAGAACCCACACATTATCAAACTATGAATGTTGATTCACGACTAAAGTTAGATCTCCTTCATAATCGATCTCAACTTCTTTAGGATCAACCTCAATTTGTGCTACAAAGGAAAATGCTTCCTTCTTATCACTATTTTCCTTCTTTGTTGATACACTTTTAGCTTCAGACAATCGATTTTCAATGCCTCTTTCTTTACAGTAATTACATACGTTGTTTGACTTAGATCCCTTAGACTTCGAGGATTTATCATTTCAATTCGACTTTTTCTTACCATAATTCCGATGACTCTTGTTCCCAGTAGTAGCTAACCCAGATGTCTGATTTTCTATATCTGAGCTAACTGCACTTTGACACTTCTTTCTCGTGAACCATGTGGATTTGGTATCTTCTAATATTAGAGTTTATTACCCTCCAATATAAAAGTCAACGAAAGTCTCATACAATGAGGGCAAAGACGTCAACAAAATTAAAGCAGCAACCTCATCATCAACCTTAATTTCTACGTTACGCATATCAAATAGTATTTTATTCAACTGATTAAGATGAACTCGAAGAGATGTACCATCCTGCATATGTAGATGATACAAACGTTTCTTTAGAAACAACTTCATGGCTACAGATTTTGTCACATAGAGACTCTCCAACTTCAACCACAGACCATCGATAGTTTCTTAATTTGCGACCTCGTTTATGACGTCATTAGCCAAACACAGCATGATCGTTGAATGCGCGTAAACCCTAAAGTTTTTCATTCATTGTCATCTGCAGCTGCCTCCTTCGACTTACCAATCAACAGCGCCCACAGCTCGTGCTGCTTAAGTAGGGATCGCATTTTGATATGCCATAAACCAAAATTGTTCCTCCCAATGAATTTGTCGGTTTTTACGCCTACACTAGACATCCTTAACTAAGTTGTTAGTAGGGCTACATACCGAATTCAAAGCATTCCAATAAATATCTATCTTTATACATTCTTAACAAAAGTTTCTTTCTTTCAAATTATTTTTCTGCCTTCCTTCCATTTTTTCATCTACATTTTTCTGTCATAGAAGAGAAGAAAACCGCTCATTATAGTTTTGGCATCATGTCCGAGGAGCTCTTTTGTGGGTAAATGCCCTGTTTTTCTTTTTTATTGTTGTAGTATAAATATACATAAATTTCAAATTCAAATTATTCTAAGTATAAAACTAGACAATTATTGGGGAAAAAAAAAGAGTATTAAAAATTTTATTTACAGCTGTAATTTTACGACCATGAACTTTTAAGTTCAGAGTGTATTCAACTACTCATGCTTTTTTGAACTTTCGAAAATTTCATATTTACCTTTTAAGTGTTAAACTTGTTTCAGAAATTACAAGTTTAATTAATCGATAGATTAGTTGTAAAATGGATGTTACATTAAGCATACTTAGCATGCGAGTTCTGAGGGAGGCTCCCACTAAAGGTATGACTCTATATTATCCACTTTTGGTATATATATCATCGTGATTTTGTTTTTAGTTTCACTTTAACTCATGAATATCTACTTATTTGACTAATGTGTAACTTTGATTGCATTTTCTACAAACTCTATAATACATACATTCATACACACACAATTTACCATTAGAGGTGTCCAATTTCCTCATGGGGGCGGGGAATGAGGAGGGAGTGGGGAAATTTTTCATGTGAGTTAAATGGGGACGGGGACGGGGACGGGGAATGCATTCCCCGACCCTGACCCCGACTTTGTTCCCGCTCCATTCCTCGTCCCCGCCTCGATTATAGTTTATTTATTTATTTAGGATAGTTATGTAAGGTTATGTTATTATGATTACATAAATAATACATTTAAATTTAAAATTTTTTGTTTATTGACCAAGATAAGAAATATTTTTAAATTCAATATTTAAATATAGATTATATATGTTAATAATATTATTTAGGTTTATTTGTTTTTACTAACAAGTTGGTTAGTTTTTTAGACCAAAACTTACAAATTTATCTTTAAATTCAATTGTTATATAAAACTTATCATACTAAACAATTTAGTGATAATATTTAACTAGAATTTTCTTAATGATTTGAATTGATTAGTTTTTCTTTTAAAAAAGAAATAACGGGGAAAAATTTTCCGTGGAAATCCCCACCCCAATCTCCGTGGAAAATTTCACGAAATTGGAGAATGAAATGGAAAGCGAGGATGGGGATGTGGATGGATAATGGTATCCCTGCCCCCGCCCCGTGGACATCTCTATTTACCATCCTCAAATCTATTGCTCAAAATTCAAAATCTAAATCTACCGTAACTAACCATTTGGTTTTTTATTATTATTTTTTTGCTTAATTTAAGCAATATGGCCCCTCCCACCTTTGGGTTTCGATGCTTTGTTATCTTTTTTTTCTACTAATGTTTTAAAAAATGAAAACTAAAAAAAAATTATAATAATCTTTTTTATTTTTAAAACTTTGCTAAGAATTCAACCACTTTACTTGAGAAAGATGAGAAGCATTTTTCTTATTTCTACGAGCATTCATGCAAGTTTACACGCAGCTCGATTAATCTCACGAGAGATCACCTAACCCAACGACATTTTGGTGTTAAAGAAATTAATTCCTACATAGGTGACCACCATAGATTGAACCTTTGACATTTAAGCTATTTGTTGATATTATATCTCTTTTTTACCACTAGACTAATCCATGATGGTTAAAATGAAAAACATTGTAGCAAAATGAGGAACAAATCACACACAATTCTCAAAAACTAAAAATTAAAATTCAAAAAGTTAATTTCAATTAAATTCGTTTTCACAACTTCTTACCTCCAAATAGCTAAACAAGGGGCGAAAATGAAGCAAAAAGTGATTTATTTATTTTGTTTCCTTGAATTGATTAAGAAGTGTGTATTTACTAAATTTTCTGTACAGATAAATAATACATCCTTAATAAACAGAAATAATGAGAAACATCATTTCTTTTCTTTCTTTTATTTGAAAACTATCATGATATTTCATATATTATTCTGCCTCATTCTCATGATACGACCCATGACATGTCCTGTATCATATGAACTTACACAAACTAAATCTATCTATTTCTTGCTATCTTCTCTATGTGGTACCTCAGAATCTCATATGTTGGTTGAAACACTCTTTTCTTTTGCCTTCAAATGGACTTTTTGGTTGTTGCAATTTGAGACTTTTCAACCACTTTAAATAGATGGGAGAGTTGCTTTGCTAATTCAACCAGATTCAAGAAGCACTGGCAATTGAACTTATTTTTTGTACCAAAAGAGATGGCAAGTCTCTAATTTTAGAGCCACTGCCCCAGAAAGAAGCTAGACAGAGACCCATGATAGCCATGGCAACGACTGAACACGCAGGTGGAACTGCGTGAGTGCTCCCGAGGAACTGAGTAGCAAGAAGCCCTGCTAGAGTGGAGCTTTGCATCCCTGTGCATAGCGAAATTGTTCTGCTAGCTTCTTCTTCTTGCCTGTGACATCCACAACATTGTATCAAGCAATGCTCATCATATTTTGAAACCGATTGTATTTGTTTGAATTCAAATGTTCAATGTAATCTAGTTTCCATTAACCTTGTTTTGAGCCAACCTCATTCATTTACAAGGATAACTGCACATCTAATGTCAGAACGACATCAATGTTTTCCATTTATTAAGCTTTCTACTCGAAATCAGGAGCTAGGAGTTCCGACTTCCTACCACCTTGAATTGGAAATCAATGCAAATTCATTCTAAACTAGTGTAGGTGTAACTTACAAAATAACATGATTACCCCTTAAACAGTATAGTCAATCTAATCTAATTTTCGTTAACCTCAGTTTTGAGCCAACTTCATTCGTCTATACAAGGAGAACTACGAAAACAAAAGTCGAACGGTACACGAGATCAGTGTTTTCATTAAGTAAGCTTTCTAAACGAAATCAGAAGCTAGGAATTCCGACCTCCTATCACCTCAAGTGGGAAATCAATGCAAATTCATCCTAAGCTAGGAATCAAAAACGTTATCAAAACATTCTCTCTATAGGAACCAAAATTTTTGTTTAGGCAAAGGCAATTGAAGTTTTTTTATGTAATTCTTAAGCCACCAACAGATACTTGTGTGACTTTTATGTAATTTTGTTGCTTTGAATAATAGTTTTCTTCTTGATGAAGAATTTTGGTATATGGTTTTGGATGGCCTGTAAAGGTTATAGTTGCTGTGCACTGGAACTTAATAATAAAAGACGTAGTTTTGGGATTAAAAATGGCTTCAGTTGTTCTAAAAAACGGATCAATGGAAATAAACAAGAATAAACGATTTTCA
>JBBPDJ010000001.1:11399745-11418832 GCA_037974625.1 Cucumis cinereus | reverse complement strand
ATCTTAAAATACACCATTTCTTGATCGTAGCAAGAGGAGATAAAATTTAGTTACAGCTCAGCAAGAGGAAAATATGCAAAATAACAGTACAAAACTTAACTGAAGAATTAGAGAAGGAAAAGAACACACACAAGAAAACCTCCATAAAAGAAGTTTCTGTTTGACTAACTCATTTGCTAACAAGTGTTTCTTTCTACGAAGACTAGAAAAGCTCCCTCATACAACCAGATGCTAAAAATATGAGAAACCCAAAATATCAAGATCTTTTCTGCACTAAATTTTTTGCGTTCATAATTTCAGACATCAACTAAATTTTTTATCAATGAAAGCTTGATTCCTTACTAAACAAAATTAATGAAAGAAGTATGTACTACAATCGTACTCGACTTTCTTGTCTGAAATCCATGGATCACATCTACTATACAATCATTCACCGAAGTACCATTACCTGCAATATTGACTTTGACATGGCAACGGCATCAACCGGAACAACCGAACCGATCAGAATGCCAGTCAATAAAGGTGTTAGAAGCACGGAAGAGATGGTGGTGAAGCTGGTAAGGAGAATACTTAAGGCAATATCTCCTTTACTTAAGAAACTGGCATAACTTGACAGCTGAGCCCCTCCAACACAAGCTGTAAGAAGAAATCCTGCATAGAACATTGGAGATATCCCAAATGCTCTTGCTATCAATACACCAAGAGCTGGTTTCAAAACATACTGAGCAACAAACCCAACAGAAAGCGGTACAGGCCTGCAAATAACAAACAAAATAAAACAATTCTCAATAACAGACTCAAGTTTCCAAATGCAGTTGATATGATTGACAATTTAGATGTTTAACCTCTTCATTGCTAGAGCAAAATCATTAATAGAAAGCTTAATTCCAATAGATAGCATTATCCCACCAAGAGCTGGGGCATAGAGATCCTTAGGAACCCTGCAAAATGCAATATCAAAAACTTCATAAGATACACTTGATAAGTTCAAATTTGGTTTGAAATATTTGTATGAACTACATGCAGTACCTCAAACAGCAACATATCAATATAACAGTTAGTTTTATTGAAAGTTATAATCATCTAAATAAGATAGCAACATAGAAAATAAAAGAGTTAACTGGAAAGCTATGAGTCTTCATATGGCCCGTTTGTGAACTCTGCAAATTGAAAGTTCCAAAACTGAACTTCTAAAGTAAAGAAATATAAAAAATATAAAAAATGACATTTAAAATCTAAAGTGAATTTAGGAAAACAAAAAAAAAATCTCCAGAAAGTTGAAAAATGAAAGAAACCATTATTTATCAAATATTTGACTGGCAGTGGCAGATTATACACACAACACCATACATAGATATATACATATATATAAATTATGTGTAATTTTTGTATGAATAAGAATAAATAATATAATATTTGAAAAATACCCTTATAAAAATTATAATATTACCCTTGAATGTTCATATAGGTTTAGAAATTACTAGCCTTCTTTTCGATTTTTAAAAAGTCGGAGTTGAAACAATGTAGTGACGATATAAAACGGTGCTGATCTAAAATTACATTTTACATCAGCGCCACACCATTTATGCCCCATTTTTCTTTGAAATGTTTATGAAAGTCTAGGGTTAATGTTGTTATTTTGAAAATATAAGGGGTATATTTGAAAGGAAAAGTATAAAGGTGAATTTGAGAGTATTTTCTATGATTTGACTTTAAAAAATACAATAACAAATTAATAACAACCATTTTAGGAGAGACAAGAATGGAATGCTGACTTCCAATCAAGAACAAGGGAGAGAGAAATAATATATTAAAAACATTAAATTATAAAGGGATAAGTTAAGTATCTATGTAACATTGAAAATTGGGAAATACATTAACATTAACATTAACAATAATTAAATCAATAAGCTTCAAATTTACCAAGTAAAAGTAGAAGGCCAAGCCAAAGCGGAAATCCCAGTAGCAGCCACCACAAAAGGAAGCAACGCCGACAAAAGTTGAGACGAATCGCCACCGGCACCCTCCGCCGCCACCGCCGCAGCAGCATTGGAGTTTAATCCAAACGACAACAGCGAGAAATTCCCCAGCCGAATCCGCGACCCGACTCTCCCAATGAACGGCGAAGTCGAGCAAGCAAACGTCGACAAACCTCCATTACACACCGGCTTCCAATTCTTGGATGTGGAACAGTGAGAAGAAGGCCACAATCTAGTGAAACTACAAGAAATGGAAAGACAGTGGCAATCTGATGAGTAGAATTTTGGTTTTCTACTAGGTTTGATCGGTGATTGCGAAAGAAAGGGAAACGGAGAAGAGCAAAGAGATATGGCGGACATGGAAAGGGAGAAGGAAGTGTAGAGGATGAAGTGGCCGGAGTATTGTCGCCGGAAAGTGAATGATTGGGCGCCGGTGCGTAAGATGATAACGAGGAGGGGAAGAAAAAGGGGAATAGTTGAAGACAAAGAGAGAGAAATATCCGTCCAAGTGTTGGGATGAAAGTGTTTGGACAGTCTCAATATTTTTCAATTTTCTTTTGTCTTTTTCTTTTCCGTTTAACAAATTGCAAATTAGTCCCTCACTTCACTTTATTTTCAATTCACTCCCTACATTTTAAAACTACCAATTTACTCCTCTTACTAATTTGGTTGAATGTTGTAGAACCTCTTAGAATTTAGAGTTCAACGTTTGATGGGGCATGGTGATATGATGCCATAAATACGAGTAGGATTGTGTGATATAACAAGTTTTGGATTGAGGATTGGAGTGGAGGAAAATGGGATATTAATTAGCATGACAATGAAGTTTATGAATTCTACATACATCGAGTTAGATCCAATGACAGACTATTTGTTATTTTTAAGATTGTTAGATCAACCAAACATGATGAACCTATGTTAAAAAAAGTGGACCACTTTACTCGACTCCTTAGCTCTTGTTAATCGTAGTCGACTCTATGCTAAATTAAGCTCATGTCTACTTCTGCTTAGAACCTCATTCATACTAAGCACATCTGATTTTATACTCTATCACATGTACATATCAAATTGTATCCATAATATATGCTTTTCATTCATCAAATATTTCAAATTATATATAGTTAAAATTTTATAACTTTTTCCCCCGTCTACCTTCTAAATTTGTAACAATAAATTTATGGTTATTAGGATATTAATTAGCAATTCATAAAATTATAGTGAATAAATTATGAAAGTGAGCATAATTTAAGAGCAAATTGACGTGTGTGTATATATATAGCAAAATTTACAAAATACAATAAACTTTTAGATCTATCACTAATAGGCAATGATAGAGTCTTATCAATGTCTATCAGTGATAGTGGTAGATAATGATAAAAGTCCATTAATATCTATCATTGATAGAATATGAAATTTTGTTATATTTTTTAAATATTTTTTAGCTGAGTATTTTTTTTCTTTTAAAAAAAACCGTTAAAAAGCATTTTGAATGCAATTAGATATTTTTGTTTATTGACAAAGATAGGAGAGATGTATCCAAGTGGACCTGTATTTACATCAAAGATATATATATATATATATATATATATATATATATATATATATGTATGTATATATGTATGTATATATCATTTTCGTTAAAAGAAGACAAATATTCTCATTCTAAAATATAAAAAATAACTATAAATATTTGTGTAATGGATGACGTGGAAATGGTAGGATGATCCATCAACAAAATGGACGGCTGTGATGAATTGAATTCTTAAGGTCCCCACTTGAGATGACAGCCAATCTATATCTGCCACGTTTCCCAAAACTCTAGAAACTACTTTTTCAATTTTCCATTATGTTCTTTTTTTTCTAACTTATATAAAAATGTAGCTCAATTTTTGTAACTTGTGTAAAAAATCATCGTAAACTTTAAAAGTTTTAATAATATGCTTAAACTTTTAAAAAATAGTTTAAAAGTATCCTAATTTTAGTTTTGGCTGAAAAGTGTTAAAATTTTATTTCAAAAATTTTCATGAACTATTAGAAAGTTTCATAAAGATCCTGAACTTAAGAAAAAGATTTTTTAAAAAAAGGTATTCTCATTAATCCAATTTTAACTTCCACAAAACTTTTTAGCACCCAAAATTAAAATTTTAAGTTAAAACCATAACATTAAATTTTCAACGATATATGATATTTTCACATTTTCATGAGTTTGATATCGATATAAGCGATAAATCAATATTTCCACTACATCGTAGAAAAATTCATGAATCACAAAAAATCAAAATGACAACAATATAAATTATATAAAATAAAATGGACAAGTTGTAACATTCCAAAATTTAAGATAATTTAATTCAAATTATATTTTGGATTTTAAGATAAAATTGAATTTGGTTGTTGAGATAATTCAATATAAAAATTAAAGAGATTTGAATATTTTAGTTTATTTTGAATAAATAAATATATAAAACTACATTCTTCTTGTTAATCGAGGGTTGATTGGAAGTTTTCGGTAGAGTTAAAGTTGATGCCCATTCAATTTTGGTAAGATTTTGATAAATCAAGATGATAAGTGGAAGTTTTTAAAGAACTTTGGTTTGGAGGTTGAATATCCATCAAAGTTATGGACTAATTATTGCTTTTTTCTTGTTGTTTAGGTCTCGATTTCACATGTTGTCCAACGGGATCTAAGCTTCGTTGGTGGGCTTGGTGGTGAATTGGAATTGGAATGTGGTTTGCTTGCATATTGTTATTTAATATTTAATTTGAGATAAATGATTTACTATCGGATTCCTCAAATTTCAATTGACATAAGATTGTATTAACAACGAAAGCATGATGTGTGAATGGACTGATTTGCTATAGATTGCTATGTTATGTCCCTAATCGGAAGGTTGAGAGTATTTTTGGAATTTCATGAATAATGTCATTAAAGTTATGATATATGTTTATGATATGTTATCGAATGCATTGCATGTTGAATGTTGAACTGATGGCGTATGTTAACTTTTGCTATCGAGAATAGTACATCTTGTTATGTGTTACGGTGTCCCTATGAGATCACCACCTATGACTAGTTTTTTTACTGTTACGACTGATATGTACACTCTCAGATCCACACTTATGACTGATATGTGTTCCTACGAAATCACTAAGACTGTATATTACAAGATGTATATTGATGCTCTGATAAAGTAGTTAACAGGTTTATCTAATGGGCCCAGTGGTGGGTCGCTTACTGAGTATTTATAATACTCATCCTTTTTCATGTTTTTTTTTTTCAAGCAAAGGTAAAGGCAAGTTGACGAGTGACAATAAAAACTCATGACCGTGCTATTTGAGACTAGACTGTTGCATCTGCTCTTCTTGTATATTTTCATAATTTCTAGCTTTGTTTTGAACACATGTTGAATATAAAGTTCTTGATTTGAAACTTTTATTTTCTTTATTGTTTTAAATAGATAAAATATTATTTAGTGGTTAATTCATCGATTTATTTATTTAGTTAGTTTTAAACAATTTCCTCCAAATGTCTTATTTTCCTATGTTCCTTTAATAAAATGTTCTTAAGGATGACTTTCAAACCTTGTTTTTCGATAAATAATGACATTGGCTTCAGTATGAAAAGTTGAGTCGTTACCCATGTTACTTGTTTGAAAATAATAAAATATTTATTTACTGATTTAAATTTATTTTTTGAATTTTTTCTTTTTATAATTTTTTTTAGAAATATCCATAAATATTTTCACCCGAATTTCTGTAAAATTCCTTGATGTTTCCATTATTCTCTTTATTCTTATTTTAGTCAATATATTTTACTAAAGTGTGCATTTTATTTATTTGTTAAAAAATAGAGAAGTAAGACAGTTTAAACGACTTGTACTATATAATAACATGAGTATTTTTTTAACTTTTTTTTTAAGTTTAAGGGTATTTTCAAAAATTTAGTGTGTGTTAATAGTTAAATATATGTTTTTATTTGACTAGTTATTATTTTAATGTGTTTTAAGGAGAAATTTTTATTTTAGATTTTTATGAGATTTTGTAAAATTTTATGTTTTAACTTAAAATTTTGGTTTGTGATAAAATTGGTGTAAATTTGGATCAACGAAAATATTTTTTTTAACTTTTTTAAATTCAATGGTATTTATGAAACTTTTCAATAATTCAAAGATATTTTTGAAACAAAAATTTAACGATTTTCATCCAAAACTAATGGTAATGGTGTTTTTAAAAACAATTTTTAAAAGTTTTAGAGCATTTTTTAAACTTTTGAAAGTTTATGGGTATTTTTAACACGAATTACAAAGTTCAAGGACATTTTTTTTATAATTCAACATTTTTTAATTATTATTTAGAAAAATATCAAATTATACCCCAAACTTCGGAGTTGTATTTAAACTCTGAACTTTCATAAACTTATCAATTAAAACTTTGAACTAATCATAATGAAGAGTTTAAATTGATATAATTATTAGAGTTGGAATGTTTAAATTGATATAATTATTAGAGTTGGAATGTTTAAATTGATACACTTATAAAAGTTCAAGATTTAAATTGATACAATTATTAGTTTAGGGTTTAAATTGATATAACCTCAAAGTTGAAGGTTTAAATTGATAGGATTATAAAAGTTCAAGATTTAAATTAATACAATTATGAAAGTTAAAGATTTAAATTGATACAATCATTAATTCAAAGTTTAAATTGATATAATTATTAGTTTAGAGTCTAAATTGCTATATTTGATAATGTCGTTGCTTTAATCTCTATATCCTACTACTCATTAAAACATAAAACTCCGAACCCTCTTTATTTATGTACGGTAAAGAGTTGTTTTTCAAATTATCAATTTTCCAAATTATTCTTATTTTTCTAGTTAATTTTTCAAACTTTGTACGTTGTTCTATTTTGATCCCCAAATTTTTAAAAACATTTGTTTGGTCTCTATACTTAAAAAAAAAAATGTTTACTTTGATCTTTACCATTCGGATTCTATTAACTTATTAACAAATTGATGATGTTGTTTCTACATTTGAATGATTAGGCTCTAGGTTCATAATTTTAATTAAATTGATAAATAATCAAGAAATCTTATTAATTTATTCTATAAATCCTTTATACAAACACATAGACATAATCAATACGCTTGAATCAAATAAACATAAAAACTACTTTTGTTATTTGTTTCCTCAAAAACTCAACTCTCTCACATCCCTCCCCAACTCCCACCTTTTATTAAATAGTACAGGCATATTGGTCTAACATCCACGACAAGGTGAAATAAACTTTTAAGAAAATAATAAGAACAACTCATATAGAAAACAAACTTTATGAAAGCATATAAATATTTTCATAATGGATCAATTTAATTAATATGATGAATTTAAAGTCTGGTCATTTGAATATAGAAGTTGCATCATCATTCCGTTAAAAGGTACCTAACAGAATCTTAACGGCAATAACCAAAGTAAACTTTCTTAAAAGAGTTCCAGTTACTAAAACAAGCGTTCTTAAAAGTTTATGAACCAAAATAAAATTTAAATCTAAAAAAAATTATATATAGCAATGTAATGATCAAACAACAATCCTCGAATGGGTGCAAGTTGCATGATTATATGTTTAATTAAAACCTAGAAAGCTTTTAATTACACATACATTTTTCATCTCTCAAATCAAATTGTTGTTGTTAGTTTAGAGATTACTTTGTAAGGTACATTCAATTTTCATGTTTCAACTATTGGTATAAATTTAACTTTCATGTTTTAATTACTTTTAGACATTTATTTTGGAATATTTTTAAATATAGCAACACATTGAAACTATTTACAAAATATAGCAAAATCAATCAAGTTTTATGTAGATCTGTTTGACCAGATTTTTGGAGAAATTTAATTCGTGGAATTTGAACTTTGTATTTGTATTGATTTCAGTATAATGAGTTCAATCTCTAATATTTGATATTCCTTTAATTCTTTCTCTCGAAAAAAATAAATTAATCTTCAAGCTTATTGATCTTTGTAGACGATCGGTCTATAGGCTTGTTGATCTTCTTATAGGGTGGGTCTTTGGTTTGTTGATCTTGTTGAACAATTTGGATCAGTCTCTAACTTGATTGTCTTGGATCGGCTTTACAACTTCAAAAGAGTTATATTATTCAAATCTTTAGAGCTTCGGTCATTAGAATTTGAGAGTTTTGGTCTTCAAATCTTGGAGTTATATATTTTGCAGGTCTATAATACTTTAATCTTCAAGGCATTATATGGTTAATCTTCTACCTTTAGTTCTCTTCTTCTTCCTCCTCTCTCCAAATGAAGGGGTAAGACATCTATTTATAGAGGTTTCTCATGGACTTTAAATGAGCTTAGGCTTAATGGTTTTGGCGCGCTTAGGCTTGGACTTGGGTCCAATGTCTACTTTGGCTCAAATTTCCACCGTGGGCTTAAATTTTATTGGACTAAGAAATGTTGACTACCAATCCAATTTATAAATTCCACAATGAGCTTGACTTTCGTTATGATGATATTGTAAAATTTAATTGGCCGAAATTTATCTCAGCAAGATTATTTAAGTTTTTTATTATATTTTGTAACTAGTTTGAATATCTTGTTATCTATAAGAATTTCTTTGTATTATATTATATATATACATACATATATTTATAGTAATTCTAATTTAAAATCTAAACAAATAAAAATCATAAAAGAAAAGCATTGATAGTTCAAATATATATTTTATACAAGTAAATTTACCATATCCTAATTTAAAAGCTAGAATTCTTGATTTATTTGAAAAGTTAGATAATGAAATTGTTATGGCAGTAATTTCATATTATGAAATTTCTGTGATGTAATAAATTAATCATTCAATCAATTTATGAATTTTGAAATTGATTTACTTGCACTTTTTTTTTTATTTATTTATTTATTTTTATCAAATTTTAAAGTAAAATCTCCTTGAACAAATTTGTGGATATGACACTAATACTAAACACACATCACAAGTACTTGAAAATCTTATTTTAAGTTAATTATACAGAATACTCTTAAATTTAATAATACTCAATAATATATTTATATTTTAAAAGTTTTATTTTACTTTTTTTATATTTTAAAAGTTTAATTTTACTTTTACTTTTAAATTTAAATTTGTTTCAAAATAATATATTAACCGAGATGTGAAATAGTGGTTCACGTGCTATAACTGCAAGTTACAATTATACCAATGAGCTTGCAAATACATACATCTTAATGATGTCTATAAATAGTATAATTAAATTTATTTTTTCCTCTAAATTTCATCATACATTTCACTTATGCCTCTCAACGTAAGGCCAGATTTCAGTTACACCAGGATGATTATACAATTTTTATTTATATTTGAAATATAAAAAGGTATCAATCAAATGCAGGGTATCGATCCCCGTAACTCTCGCGCATGCTAAGCGAGCGCTCTACCATCAGACCTACATCCCCATTGTGATTATGGGCTTGAACTTTTGTTAACTAAATCACAATTTAGAAAATATTGAATTTTTACCCAAACTTACAAAATATTTACTTTTGACAATTACCCTTGATTATCAAAATTTAATGAAAAATAAATATTTTGGTTCTCAGTCATTTTGAATATATATTTATCAACCCTAAAGATATATTTATTTGGAATCTATTTAAATTGATCGTAAAAAATATATTTTCCAAATATGTGGTAGGAAAATTGTTTTAAAAGACAAAACTGCTGAAAATATTTACAAATATAGCAAAATTTCATAATCAATTACTAATAGGCGATAGAAGTTCACCAAAATTTAATGCTTATATATATATATATACAACTCAATCAAATATTTTTATCGATGTAAATTTAATATCATATCTCGATCGATATTTCCATTAAATATAATATTGATTATTATTGTTATTGTTGCTATATATTTTATATGAGCAATAAATTTGTAGGTTGGTCTTCTACTTGTTGTACTTTGTACAACATTAGCCATATAATAAATTCAATTATGATATTTGAATTTAATGTAGCATTAATAACATTGGGTTAAAATTATAAATGATTTAGTTGTTAAACTGTGTCCATCAATCAAGTTCACACTATTTAAATAGTTTTGGTGAACAAATATTCCATTTCAATTCACTTAAAATCATTGTTTTTTGTGTATTTTTAGGTTATAATCATCTTTTCATAGCATTTGTTACCTTTTACAATTATTTTATTATTCTTTGCAAAAAAAATTAAAACATTTATAAAATATAGCAATTTAATTATTTTATATCTATCACTGATGAACATTGATAGAGTTTTATCAGTGTCTATTTGTGATATTGATAGATACTAATAAAAGTCTATTATGAATAGAATTTAAAATTTTGTTATATTTTATAAATATTTTCTAACGGTCATTTTTTAAAATTATAATTGATTTTGTTGCAACCGCCAACCATTAGAGAAAAAAACCCCAAAGGGACAGATATGTAAATTCATCCCTCTATTGGGCTTGATTGTGTAATGTAATGTTGGTCTCCATTCCAAATAGTCTTATGTGTCAAACATGTTTTGCAAATTTTAGAATATATTTTAATTATGTCTCATTTTTTATCCAAATTTTTTAACTTTGTTTTCCAAATATATAATTTTTTAATCTAAAACATATTTAATAGTATTAAAAATTGTGCAAATGATTAAAATGCTATTATTGCTTTTTTTTTTTTTTTTTTTTGAGTTTCTTAGTTTGATTTACTACATTTCTTTAAATTTTATAAATTTAAATATTGTAAAGGTTGACTTTTGGGTAGGATAATGGGTTAATCAAGTTAGAATGAACTAAATATATCCCAACATAAATTCCATGGTGATTATTCCTATTTAATTTAAATAATTAATTTACTCCAAAATAATAATAATAATAATAAATAAATAAAAAAAGAATTGAAGGGCCAAATGAAGTTAGTTCATCAAACTTTGACTTTCTGAAGCCTTACCCAATGTTAGGACTATAGTCATACTTATAATTCATAATTGCTTAAAAAAATGAAAGAAATTAATAATAATAATAATAATAATAATATTTCATATAAACAAAAAATTTCAAACTCAATCCAACCCAACATAACATGAAATTGCAATATTATTATTTGCCTGACCCATGACAGCAAAGTTCCATTTAATCACTACCATTATTAATTCAACCAAATCAATGCTAATAAATTTCTAAGCCCTAAAAATAATAATAACAATAATAATAATAAATAAATAAATAAATAAAAAGTAATTGTTTTTCCATCATATACACCCTGGATATATCCATATTATTATTTACACCCCCACTTTATGCATTATTTCCATCAAACATCATCATTTTGTCTAATATTTGTCTCTTCCATAAGACTCATACATATTACTATTTGACTTAATAATACCACTCAATTATCCACTTCCCCTATTTAATGACCTACATCTTTCACATATATTACAACTATAACATCATCATATGAAAACACATGTATAATCTATGCCCTTTAAACTTCTGATCGAATCAATTGTATCAATTTAAACTCTAAACTTTCAGATTTTGTTCCATCAATATTATGTAAAATTGGAGATGAGCATACTAGATTGAAAAATTGATTTAACCAAAGTTGATTGGTCAGAGAAGATGAGGGGTTCAGTTGACATCATTTGAAAAATATCCAAACAGAAAAAGTTTGCAAAAAGTAAAACCAACCAAATCGACTAACTAGTACCCTTGAAATTTGAGGTATAAATTGATATTTAGAAGAAATAATAATAATAAATAGAGATTTCATCACTGCAAATTTGGTGGAGTTGTTGAACAGTCAAGGTTTGTGTCCATATAGAGATGAACAACACACAAATCTTGATATAGACTTCACAATCCAAAATAAAGAAACAATAATAGTAATAATAATAATAATAATAAAAGAAAATATGTTTGTATGGTTTTGGGCATGAATATAATACTTTTATTTAGCTATTATCCTTCAAAAGTCTCCTTCCATTGATGCCACATGTTAAGTTTTCTGTTGGTCAATGAGGTTTAGTTGTAAATTAAAAGTTTTCATACATCAACTTTCAAACTTTAATAAAGCTTTTGAACTAATCTGAAATCAACTCATGAATGTATTAAACAATACAATCAACACCAGATTACATCATTGTCCAACTGATAAACTTAACCACAGATATCTATAGGATATTCATTCATACTTAGCAGAGATCAATCTAACAAATTTTCCAAACTAAACTTCTAGTTTTTACTCTAAAACAGACTAAAAAGCTGATTGATCAACTTTTTTAATTTATAATATTAATCACTTAAATGGTAATTACTTATTCAACACGTAACATCAAATCAATTAAAAAAAAAAAAAAAAAAAACTTTTTCACTTCCCCTTTTCTTTAAGTTTTGGGGTTAAAAAGGTATTTATACCTTTCGAACTATATTAGGGGGAAAGGTAATGTCATTAAGACCAAAAGGTTATTTGGACCAAGAATTCTGGAAACAAAAGTGCTTGTAAATTTCACATCTTCAGATTCTTTACTGTAAAGGCAAAGTATGAATTTCACGTATTAGAGCATTTATCTATATCCTAAGAAACATGTAAAAACAAAGAAGAGACCCTGAGCTGACTAGAAACACACACCTTTAATTGACAACCTAATGCAAATCAAACTAGCTTCAATTCAAAAGAAGCACCAGTTAAAAAGTTATCACTATAAACACTTTTTGGAAGTGTTTGAAAAGTCTATATGCAGTACTCTAAGTTGGCTAAAATCACTTGCTACTTCAAAAGTGATACTTAAGTCTAAATAACCCACCTCCAATTTGATGAACAAATTGTTCGTCAATTGGCCAGCATTAAAGCCTCTATCTTAAAACTTCCTCTTGTGTCTTATCAGATGGTAAAATCTCCTAATCAGAACACAAAACAACTTTTCAAAAACCAATGGTAAATGCTCCTAGTATATATCTCATCTTTCCAACAAGATTGTATAACAAGTTTCAACAGCTCTAATTGCTACAGTGTGTAAATCAATATCACCACAGAAAAAGGCTCAACAGCATTCAAAGAAACACTAATAAGGTAAAACCCCATTTTCATGGTCAAGCCATTGAATATCACTTTTCATGCAAAAATGAATAAAGCAAAAGTTCAAAGAATGAGCAGAAAAACTACTGCTGTAATCAAGTTTCAGACTTCTATACATTACAGAAAATTGCTAATGCTGACAAGATTGACAATTCCCACTGTTCTGTCCCCATTGGAGCGTTAGTATGAACTTATAGAACTGAGAAGCAAAATAAGACATAGATATAAAACAAAGAGAACACTATTGTTGACATGTTTATTGCAGAGAATTTGGGTTCAAGACAAAAAAGAACAAAATAATTATAGCTACTGTAATAATAATAACAACAATAATAATTATAGTAATAATGATAATGATGATATTCACAATACACCAAAAATTTCTGAAGATTATTGAATAGAAATGTGTAGATTTTTCACCTGAAAACTCCACCTACCTTTCTGCAAATCTTCTCCACCACTAACAAAAAAAATTCTCTGAATGAAACCAAACTCTTCTTCTTCTTCTTCTTTTTCCCCTCCATATTTCTTTTTCTCACACAAACCCAGAAGTTGCTCAACAAATTCCCAGACTCTGACTCTGCTTCCATTGATGATGATGAGAAATTTCAAGCACACGTAGTGTAAAGAACCATATAGCAGATGCTAAATAATATATGCTTTGATGACATATACAATGAAGATTCATTACCACCCAATAGAGATTCCTCCCCCTTTGAGCCTTTTTTTCTTTTTTTTCCCCCCACCTATTGTTTCAATGGCTATTTCAAACCATTTTCACAAACTGATTCCCATTCCCAATCTTCCTGTGTTGACTCTGCAGATATATAAAAAAAAAAAAAACATAATCACATATATTATTCATACATTCCTCCCAATCAAATCAAACGAAGAAAAAAAAAATCAAAATTGAGATCAAAACCTTGGAATTAGGGACACAAACAGGTGGGGTTTCGAAGAGAGATTGAGAGAATTGCTTGAAAACAACACCAACATCGAAATAAATAACGCCAGAGCTAGGAACATCAACACGAATCCCTTTAACAGGAAACCACAAGAAGAGATCCTGCGCTGAAATCCCAGATAAGGCACCGATCTTACCATAACTCAAAGTCCCAGAAACATTAGTCTCGTAATGCAGTTGATTCTCGAACATGGCATTACATTCCCGATCCAAAAAGACCACAAATCTTCCAGTATCGACATCGAATTGGTAATCCGTGACACCCTTTGGGAGCAAGCCTTTAGGAAGACCATGAGCCAATAAAACATCGTAAATCGAGTTGGAAGGAGTGTAGTAGTAGTTAAGAGAATGAGGATCCGCCATTGAAGAAGTGAAGTAGAGGAAAGAGAACCAGAGGAAGAGCATGGAAGAAGGGGGAAACATAGGTGTGATGAGTTGAAAAGAAAGGGAAATGAAGAAATGGGAGAATTAGGGTTTTAGATTTAGCAATGGAGAATGGAGATTTGAGAGTAGAGAGTATAGAGAAGAAGGAGATGAAGAAGAAGAGGAAGAAGAAGGGAGAAGAAGGAGGAGGAGGAGGAGTTGGAAATCAATTATTGGAGATGAGGAGAGAGAGAGAAGTGGGGTCCATTAATATACAAGAATTCTTCAATTATGAATTTATATTCTATAAAACTCCAAAATGTACACCATTTTTTTGTGATCTAACTAACATGATATGTCTACCTTTAATATTCTTTCTTCTTTTTGAATTATTATTTTTATGATTTTTTAAATTATATTTTTGAATTATTAGTTTTAATTACGTCCATACTAATGGAATAGTCGAGGTCTTAATTTTATAAAAATTTGGATATATGGATATTTTTTTTATAAAATATCCATATATACTCAAATGTCAAAGTTTAATTACTTAAAATATTTGGTTGTTTGTTTATTTTTTTTAAAGCATATGGACCAAATTGTTGTTAACCGATATTAAATTAAATTGTTAATAAATTAAAGTTTATTGATTAATTTTTTTGCTATAATGTGACCAAAAATACTTTATAACACTAATTTAAAAAAATATTTCTACTTTAACAAATTGGCAGACTATTTTGTACTATATCATATCAAATTATCGCGAGTTATTTTAATCATCAAGATTCCTCGACCTCGACTTTCAAAAATTAAAATTTCAAAAGTATTATTGATTTAAAAATAGAAAAAAAAACATATATCAATTCTTAACCTTAAAGTTGTCGCATTATGTTAATTTTAACTGCAAATTTTAATTTTTTAAATTAGACTACAAATATGCATAAGTGTTTGAATTCTAACTCTCGATTTAATTTTAGCTAATACACCTATCAATTTGAACAAAAATATTAGATGAACATAAGATTCTTCATAAACTTGTTAATTTCAATAAATAAAAAAAAAAAAAAGAATCTGATATATTTTATCCTGTAATTTATCAAATGTATTAAGAGAGATTTGTTTTAACAGGACTTAGAGTAAAAGTTTATATTTTATTATAAAAAAAAATAAAGGTTAAAATTGTAGTTAATATTGTTGAGATTAAAGTTAAAAAGGAAAAGGAATTTGTATCCCATTTTAATATATTACTTGAGCTGAAAAAATTAAAGACTTATTTTTTTTTTCTTTTTTAATATTACAAAATTAAAATTTTCTTATATTTAAAATAAGATATGAAAAATAGAAATAACCCATAATTCTCTCATTTAAGAAATCACCGAATATACTTATTTATATGAAATTATACATGTGCCAACATAATTATAAAAATAAAAAAATAATAATAATCAAATACCGTTTAATAAATTCCTTAAATATATATTGAAAATAATCATAAAAAACAACCTATTGCATTTATACTAGCACACCCACTATCAAAATTTTAAATAATAAAACGAAAATAAAAGTCATAATATCTCACATGCACCAAATTATTTTTTTATTTTGATTTTTTTTATAAGAAAATACTAAGGTATTCTAAAATATTTTTTATTGGAGTAATTTTAATGTTGGTTGTTTTAGGCATAATCTTTTGGATATACTTTAATAAATACGCTCTTTTTTATTTCAAAATAAAATAATATTTATTCTATACAATTAAAATATTAAAAATTCATATAAATAAAGTTATTTTTAACTATAGAAAAATGAATAAAAAAATATAACAAAATATCACAGTCAATCTCTATCTATTTGTATCGTGATAAACTCAAATAGTAGTCTATATTGATCTAGATGATAATATTATCAAGATTTTCTTTTTATTTTATCTTTTTTTTTGTTCAATTGGCAAACAAAAGATTACATACTGATAATATAGTTTATAAAAATTAAATGACCAAATCCATCTTTGTTCCCATGGAAAAAGTCAATAATTATTAATCAAAGACGCAATCTTTTGCTTGAAATAATCGTATTACTTTCTTTTTACACTTTGGGGTGTGTGTGTGTTTTTTTAAAAAAAAAATATACATGAATAATAATAATAATAATAATAATAATAATAATAATAATAATAATAATAATAATAATAATAATAATAATAATAGAATTAAAACAAGAGTTGTATAATGATAAGATATGGGTGAGTTGAAATAAATTTAGAAATAATTATAACAATAACAATAAGCCCACTAAGAGAAGAAAACTTGAAATTTCTGCCCATCTTCATAAATGTGAAGTTTGATTATAAGCTGCTCTATTTTCACATCTAAATTTATGTTATGCTTATAAAAGCTTAATCAAATAAATAAAATAGAGATAAAAATTTGAAAACACACACAACAATGTGGGTTAATTTTTAAAATAATGGTGTTTTTAAAAGAATTGACAAAAAAGAGGTTGTGATGAAAGTATTGACAAAAATAGGGCGAATTTACTGTAGCAAGGCACGACTTCCCTTTGCCTAGTCACGCCCCACGTAGGCGTGGGGCGTTGACTGAAATGACTGGAGTCGTGGACCCCGTCCACGACCTCCACTTAATTTTCATATTTATGTTCCATTCATAATTTTCTTCTTAATTTACTATGTTTATGTTCCATTTATACATGTTTAGTTTAAATCTTAGTCGGTTAATTAGACTTGTATGGTTGATTGTTCTGCTTTACTTCTATGTATTTTCATGTACTGTTATTATTACTATTTAGGAAACACATGTAGTTGGTGTTGGGTTTTTAAATGCAACACCTTTAAAATTGGTACATGAGCCAACTTAGAAAACTGCTCCGCTAACCATGGAAGGCTTAACCTCTGACCTTTCATTTCAGGTGGCATTACTCCCAGGAAATCCTCACAAACTTGTTTCCAGTTATATAATAATGAACCTGGCTCTCCATTCACAGGTAACCCTAACTGAACTGCCACATCCTGCAACGTGATTGTGCACTCTCCACATGGCATATGGAATACAATAAATAAAAATAAAAAAAATAAAATTACATGCATGCATAAAACAATACATGCATATTAAATACATATTAATTACATGCAAAATAATTACATTAATAAGAAAATAATACATGCATATTAAATACATAATAATACAAAGATTAATATGCATATTAATAAGAATAAAAAAACCTATATATACATATTAATAAGAATGAAAAAAACATATGTATGCATATTAATAAGAATTCCAAAAAGATATAAATGCATATTAATAAAAATAAAAAACCTATATATGCATATTAATAAAAATAACAAACCTATACATGCATATTAATAAAAATAAAAAAAAACATATACATGCATATTAATAAAAATAAAAAACAAACAAAATATATTAATACCTTATACGACGCCGACGACGATGGAGGGAGCGACGAATAACGGAAGATAAATTGCTCCTACAACAACATAAAAAAATGTTAAAATTTAATATTAATATTTTGTAAATTGAATACATAAAGAATAATCAAATAAATTCATACCGTAAAAATAAAACGGCAGCCCAAAATAAAATTTTTGGAATTGATGAAGGTAAAATGATGGGAGAGTGGGAAATTGGAGAAAATTAAAGAAAGTGAGAAATTGAAATTGATGAGAGAGTGGGAATTTGGGAGTTGAAATTAGGGGGAGTGAGGATTTGGGAGTTGGAAAGTGGGGGAGTGAGAATTTGAGAGTAAATGGGAGAGTGAGATTTGAGAGTAAATGAGAGGGTGAGATTTGAGAGTAGAGGGCGTGGGAAAATGAAGGGGAGGGGTGGTTATGTAACGCCCCGAGTTTTTCTATCACAACCCGAGATCATTACTTGAAACAAAATAAGCATTTAAAACCAGACTTTTGAAAATTTCAAATCATTTTTATGGAGGAATTGAAGAAAACACTTAAATCGACTTTATGCAGAAAATCAAAGAAATAATGCTTAAAACAATGTAAAACTTTTGACGTTTGGGGCCCCAGGTAAGAAATAAAATTTGTAAAAGCTAAAAATACACGTGAAATACGGATCAAAACCATGGCAGAAGCAACTGGTCATATAGTCCCGATGAGCATGGTCGTAGATTCCTCTTGCTCCTCGCCGGTCCCCTTTTCTCTTAGCTTGAAAAATAAAAACACAGAAGGTAAGTATATAAATATACTCAGTAAGGGACTCTCTCTACTTGCCACACAGCAGGGTAGCTGTCGATTCCTCACTTAATCAATACCCTGTTTCACACAGCAATAACAGTTCACAAAGAAAGCCCATATCTGTATAAACGTCAGGGTCAACCTAGGAACCTGTGGGAACACATGTAAAGCAGTCTAATGTATCATCGGGTCGCGTGCCACACATAGCGAGCCCGTCCCACTACAGAATACGACAAGTGACCCATAGACGGAAACGAGGCCTAAGCCTATTCTAGTTCAACATACTACGTCAGTTAGTTGTCATACTTTTATGTTTTACCCGGCCATCAAGCGATGTATCACACACAAGTTAGTCAAAACGCACAGAGATAGCTATACCTTAGAATATAAAGTCCACACAGCATACATATTCTAGGTAGCATCGTGC
>JBBPDJ010000001.1:11386026-11399645 GCA_037974625.1 Cucumis cinereus | reverse complement strand
TCTTCAAATCAATGTCAAAATTTAAGAGTTGAATAATAGTAGAAATATAAAATTTTTAATTAAAAAATATATAAATTCAATAGAATAAATACTAACCTTGCAATATAATAGAAATTGTGAATTTAATTAAAAATCTATGTGGATTGAATTTAAAATTAATAGTGAAGAAGAAAATAAAAGTGAGTAAAAAATGATAAAGAAATAAGAAATAAAAAGAAACTAAAAGAGGTCTAATTTTCAAAACCAGACCTCTTGATTTTATATAAAAAAACAACAAATTAAAGGAAAGCTGGTTTTGAAAACTAGACCTCTTGATTTTATAAAAAAAAAAAAATTAAAAGAGGTCCGATTTAAACATGAGACTTTTTTTTTCAAATATTAAAAATAACATTATTTTCATAAATATTTTCAAAACCACCTATTTCTTCTAATTATTTTTTTCAACAACATTATTGAAATAAAACATCTGTTCAAATTTATGTTTTGCAGTAAATTTAAAATTTGAATTTGAATTATGATGATCATGTTTTGTTTTTTAAAAATCGTATAATTATTAATTTTGTAATATTCTACCATTTATAATATTACATAATATAATATCATAGTTAATAAAAGAAAAGGAATTTGGCGCGTGGAAGAGGGAAAAATGAGCTGGATTCCACCTGTGATAGCAACTGGCACGTGTCAGTAAAGGAAGACAAACATTAATACGACACGCGTCATTGAAGCGCGTGGAAAATGTGAGTAAATGCCAGATAAGCAATGCTTTGTGGCCATCGCCACATTGCTTATCTTCTTAGGATAATCATAAAACTTATGGTAACTAATTAACATCACAATTATCATTATTATTATTATTATTATTATTATTATTATTATTATTATTATTTTCTTTTAGTTCAACCATACAACAAAAAGACATATTTCTTTTTAAACTCTTATTTTGTCATAGCTGAACACTTAAAAATTGGATAAAGTAATTGTCTTAAATTTGTAAAATTTTAAAGATATAAGATAAACGTAATTACGAAAATCAAGACTTTCACAAGGTATTTACATTACTAATTAGTATTCTACACTTTTAAATGCTAACATGAAAATACTTTGATGGTAATTAGTAAATATACTTATTCCTTTGTTGTAGTACTTAAAAAATCTGCTATTATACATAATGACAAGTGCAATGTTAGTGACGTTTTCTTGAGATTTTTTTTCTTATACTTTGATGATATTTTATGGTATATAATGACAATATTGATTAACGTTGATGGATGACATATAGAATTGGATATTAAAATTACGAGGATGTCGATAAAAATTTAATACCATACAAAATTTTTAAATCTAACCTTCCCATTTACAAAACTTGGTTTAAAAACCGAAATATTTAATCATATTTTATTAGCTTGATGTTAAGTAGAGTAAGTATAAATAAATATGAACAATGACCCAATTATAC
Source organism: Cucumis cinereus (assembly GCA_037974625.1). Lineage (NCBI taxonomy): Eukaryota > Viridiplantae > Streptophyta > Magnoliopsida > Cucurbitales > Cucurbitaceae > Cucumis > Cucumis cinereus. The sequence continues at coordinate 11,398,186 of JBBPDJ010000001.1, read as the reverse complement.
CTCTAGTCTTTAAAATTTGAGCTTAATATTTATTTAGGGTTTAGAAAATTGTAATAAGAGTTGTAATTATGTAAACTTGAAGTTATAGAGCTTCAATTATTAGAATTATATATGGGATGTGATGTATTGTGACTTAATTAACATTCATCTTATAATTAATTATGTTTTCAACAACATTCCATTATTATTAGTGTTAAATGTGTAGAAATTAAATGGAAGTATGACCAATAGTGATTAAATTATTTAATGTTCCAAGGTAGGCTAAGTAGGCGCAATATCCAATGTTCAAAGTGCAAATACTTTGCTTATAGAATTTTAGGTAATATTTAATATTTAAATTCATCTTTTGATTGAAGCATCCTAGAACTCATTGAGGGAATTGGTGGTTTTTTCTACCAATGATTGAGTATATATCTTTTCATTCACTATGATTGTAACGCTCCAAGTTTAGAAGAGGATACAAATGAATCGAGATTACATCCAAATCAGAAGGATCCTGAGAACATGAAAGTATGATTAAGAGAGACATAAAAGAATTGCAAGTCACTACCTATACCAATAAGGTGCACCTTTCTTTTCGGTGGCTCGATCATAGGAACTTCAAATTTAAGTGTGCTTAGCTTGAAGCAATCCTATGTTGGTTGACCTGAAAAATTTTCTGAAATTAATGTGAGGACAAAATATGTTGAAAGGACACGTGTTAGGTTTGTGGGGATAACTTTCACTCTAATAGGTCTTTTAGACAAGCAAGGATGATGTTGCCAAGGTCGCAGAGGTGGCAGGAGAATGTTGGAACCGTCAGTTGTCGAATTTTATTTCCAAATCCTGGACCTGGGGCGTTACAATGATCAAGATGAATATCTTCAATAGATGTGATTGGAAGTTTTACTTAGAAAAACGTGATACATGTCATAGAATAATGTTTATTGAAAATAAGAATAGAGTTTCCTGTTACGTGATAACTATATTACCTATAAAGTTACAACATTCCACACAACAGTTACTATAGAGAAATAAAAAGAGAGTGAACACACAAGATTGGTAACCCAATTCGGTGTAAGTCATCTACTGAGAGGCAGTGTGTCCTAAGAAAGATAACTTCACTAATATCAATGATAAGTAATTACAACGTAGTACTTATCTGTAATGATAACACATTTACAGTGACTCCCAAACAACTCTATCACTCAATCAATCACTTAGCCTCCTCTTAGGAGTGAGACTCCCTATCACAGAAACTTAGGCTCCTCTTAAGTTGTTGAACTAGTGAACATTGTACTAGGCTCCCTCTAAGACAATGACTTTCTATCTCCATAAACCTTGAGCTCCCTTCAAGGTATGAGACTCTTTCTTACTTGAATTATATCTTTCCCTCTAAATGTAAAGTCCCATTTGCTTGAACAGCTTAACTTCCCTCTAAGCTCAGAGAATCCATTCTTAGAAGAATCACAATGAGCTAGTATTAAGTAGGTAAGAGTATATCTCCACAAGATGTAGTGCTATCTTAGTTTAAACACACGAACGAAGCAGTCACAACGATGTAACACAAAATTATTCTAAAAACAAATTCAATAGCCAACGCTAGCCGGAGGACTAAAAGTCCTTTAAATATTCATATCATAACCACAACGAGCAATCCTAACTTCTATAGCAACTACACAATGAATAAGAAATGATATCGTAAGACAACGACAATTAAGAAAACCACCGACAAGAAAAGTATTTTGCAGGAGAACATTTTCATAAGGCAAACCTTATTCAGAAACAACCAATGTAATGACATGTTTGATGACATTTGAATTATGAAAAAAAATATTGTCAATCTCATAAATATTACCCTCTTTAGATGAAATAAATTACCTTGATATAACCAATTTGATTGAGAATATTGTCAATCTCAACCTCTTCCAATTTGATTAATCTCTACGTAAACACTCATATTTTATTAAATGTTATATCTATATTATAAGTTAAGAATTCTTTGTTAATTTGCTTATATGTGTGTGTGTACTCTCATTATAATACGTTTTTCTTCCCTTTCAATTAAATAGATCTTCCACAGACATTTAGAGGAATTAAAGAAACCTAACAAATATGATAAGTGACAAGTGTATAGGTTAAGTTCATTGAAATTTTTAAAAATTTAATGGTTCACAGAAGTCCCTAAGTCCCCTTGTTAAATGTGAGCTGCAACTCATACAGTTTTGGAAAACATAATAAAGTCGGTAGTAATCTAAAAAGTTAGTCCCATTTAATTATGTTTGTTTGATTACTACTCATGCTGACATGTGAGTTCACTTCCAAATTTGTAAAAAAAAAAAAAAAAATCTGATTGATAAGCAGAAGGCAATATCAATTCAATTGTGTTGTTGCATGAAAATTATGAATTACTAGGGTCAAACGATAACAGTAACAGTAAATGTGATAGATGATAATCCTACGTAAACACGTGATCAAAGCAACAACACGTAAACACGTGATAAGACCCAAAACGATTGATTTTCTTTACAAATAGGTAAAGATGACCTATATTTTTATAAAACTATATATACAGTAATGGAATAGTCAAACCCTAATTCTAAAAAAATTCATTGTTCTTCACCACCGAAGTAGCCACCGGTATATGTTTTGAACCTAAAAAGAAGCTCTTCTTTAAGTTATACACAAACATGTTTCATCTCTCTCAAATCAAATTGTTGCAAACAATTTGGAGAATACTTTGTAAGGTACATTTAATCATTCATGCTTCAATTACTTGTATAAATTTAGCTTTCATTCATTTAGCATGCTAACATATCATCTGCTTGTCGTACGATCGGTATATGAACCCTAAACCCTAAAACCTCTCGTAGGGTTTAGGGTTAGAGGTTTTAGGGTTTTGCATCCATCACCCGTCATTCGTTACATCATCATCCATTGTATCATTGACCAAACTCGTTGATATAAAAGCCACATTGAGTTGGATTACCCTTCCTTTACCGGGTTGACTAGGTCATGGAAATCTACTAACCTGAAAATTTAGGTTGGTCTAAAAAATACTGTAACTTAGATCTAACATGCATACACCTCTTTGATGTTTGGAATAAAATACTATCAATCATATTTTTTTCATTGTCATCACAAACCCTTATTTAATTGTAGAATTCAACACCAAATCAATATTAGATTTAGTCATTGAGGAATTTAATTTTATAATCTATCTCGTTTTTTTTAAAAAAAAAATGTATCAGTAGTTTTCACAAAATTTAAATTTAACAATCTCTAATAATTTACTAGGAATTTGGGTTTAAATAAAAGAAATTTGACCAGAATTTAAAGATGTTTACTAGGATAATGTATTTTCGTTATTTTTTATGTTTTAAAATAGACCATATTTTATTTATTTTATGATTATGCAAATATAAGTTGACTCATTAACTTTCTGCCCACACATAGATAGTACAAAATATTTGTAAAATATAGAAAAATATTATAGTTTATTGTGGTAATTTTATCCTAGATAGAATGCGATATTTTACTATATTTGTAAATATTTTTCAAGAGTTTTATCGGTTAAAATAATTTAAAAAAAAAACGAGTCATTTTTTTTTCTAAGAAAAGATGACTAATACTTGACTGCAAAAAGCTTGTCTTTTTCAATTTGAATTTTGTATCAAAGCAAACTGTTTTGTTCTCAAGAGAAAAGAAATTTGAAACTTTTTATAAATAATATAATCTCCCACATTTCTTACTATTTTCCTTTACTTTATTGATTATGTGGACTAAATTATATGTACTTAGGTGAAATAATTTATGAAAAAAACAATTGAATTATTAACTTTTCTTATATTTTGAAAGAACACATTTCATACCTTTAAATTACTCAAATCCAAAGAACTTATCTCTAAAAAAGAAAAAAGAGGAAAATAGACAAGAGAGATTGCAAAAGGCTTTTTAATTTGGTGTGACATTAATTATTTATCATCAATAATTACTATAGTTTTGTCTTATCATAAATATAATAATAATAATATTTGTAGTAGTAGTACTAATAATAATGATTTTTAACCCTAAAAGAAAATAATAATAATAATAATAATAATAATAATAATAATAATAATAATAATAATAATAATAAGGCCTTAAGCTCACATTGGCCTTGAGAACAAATATATTAATTTCTTTATTCATGAAAGTTTTGAAAACATATCTTATTATCCACATAATTAATAATTTATCTTCTAATTATGATGTTTATAATCCATAATGCAAACCTAGAGCTCTTCTTTAATAAGTTTAAATCTATATAGTATATCCATTTGTCATTTCTATTCAATATTTTATATAATTATTAAAGTTAAAAACATATATATAGCTTTTGTCCCAACAATTTACTTTATATTTCTAGTTTGATCTCTACGATTTACAAAATTTATTTCATAATCCTCGTTCTTCAAATTTTAATAATTAAGTTTGTGATCATGTTACTTGTTGGAATTTTTAATTATTAGTGAAAACTGTAACACTCGAGTTTAGACGAGGTACATATGACTTTAGCTAGATCACATCATAGAGATCATAATGATATGAAAGTATGACTAAGAAAGACGTAGAATAATTGAAAGTTAATTACTACCTATATCAAACAAGACACACACTTTTCTTTACGGTGGCTCAACATGTGAACTCCGAAGTTAAACATGCTTAACTTGAAAATAGTAACGCCACATCAAAATTTGTGTAGCTCAAATTTAGAAGTTGGATTGAAATTTATTTAAATATGATAGTATGATTTATTGTTTTTGTAGTCAATAATTTAAAATCAATCATTGATCTAATATTGATTTACATTATCTGGTTTTTATTTCATATATATTAATTATTTTTTAATTAAGTTGGTAGTCTTTAATACCTTACTTGAATCATATAAATTTTCTAACTACTCGTTTCTTTCTTATTTTGTTTCACACTTTTATGCAGCCCTAGTTTGGACTAAAGATAACACTTTCAGTTAAATTACAAATTTAATCCATCGTTGTTGTTGTTTTTGCAAGAGTGATAGAATCATGACATGTCAAGGGACATCGCCTCGACTCTCAGAGAGGAGCTCGATTTTATCATAAGGTTTGTCCAACCCTTACACTAAACCCATAAATCTCATATAAAAGTCGAGATTAAGTTATCAGATAATCAAATTTCAAAACCTAGGTTAACGTTCACTTATAAATATAGTGATACACAAACTTATTTTTAGTTTAATAAAATAGGTTAGAGAGGTAAAAATCAATATTTTATTTAGCTACTAAAACATCTTACCAAAGGTTTATTGATTTAATTGGCATTATATTATTTTTAAAATTTAACAAAACTTTATAATTAAGTCGATCTTAAATTATTAAGTGTCAAATCATTTGGTTTTAAAAATTTTAATTAAAAAATAAAAAAAGGAAATTGGCCCTAACTTTTAAAAACAAAATGATTCTAATAAAAAAAAACAGTGATGAAAAGACCAAAAGTTTTAAGATTTTTGGACAAAAAGGAAACTGTAGTGTTTGAATCTCAATGTCCAAAATCTTAGATAGGCCCTTATGCTAAAAGATTATTACTTTTTTTTCAATTACTTAAAAATTAAATAATAATGGTAAAATCTTTTTTGAGTTTTTTTCATTTTAGTCTATCAATAGCTATCATAATTATCTCCGTGCATCTGTACGCACAAATTTAAAAAGGAAATGAGGGATCCAAGTCGTTCACAAATTTAAAAAGGACGATTCGAGAAAAGAGCTTCACATTTGGTCGAACTTTTCTGGCTTTCCCTTGAATTCTCTCTTTTTCATCGATATAGAAGCTATATATTGTAAATATTCTTACCAATTTTATTATTTACAATAATCTCCCTAAATTTAACAAATTCATTATTTAAATCTTGAATAAACTCAAAATCAATTTTACAAAGAAAAAAAAAAAAGTTAAGATTAAAATGATATCTAAAAAATTAAAGTATAAGAGAAGAAGGCAACACCATGCTGTTGGGCCCAAATGGTACAAATAAGCCCAAGACATCGTAATGTTCCCTTCGTCCACGGTTTTGTTTTTGCATTTTTTACAAAATATTTATTTTATAATTTTTAACTACTGAAATTATTATTATTATTATTATTTATTTTTCATTTCTTTAGTCTTCAATCTTTTGTAAAATATATATCTAAGAAATATATATATATATATATATATATATATATATATAGATTTGTTACTTATAATTTAATAGTATAATAAAATTTAGGAACTTAATTAAGTGAAGAAAAATATTTTTTTTTATTTTTTACAAAATATTTTAATAATTTATTTGAAGTGAGCTATGAGAATAGATGCATAAAAATTAGGTTTAAACTCAACTGATATATTCTAAAAAGTTAAGAAAAAAATAAAAATAAAAATTGTATTTGACAGAATACAATTAGAATAGTGAAGCATAAGTGGATAAAGTACCTATTACTATTACAATTCATTGTGGTGGGAGAAAATAAAGTTAAAATTAAAATTAAAATTAGAAAATACATTTTTTTTAGTAAAATAAAAAGAAGAAAAAAAATAGAAAAATACAATTAAACATAAGATAAGTGAGGTCCAATATATGATGGTCTTCTCCCACTGTGGACTCTGCACAAACAAGAAAGAGAAATAATCAATAGATAAAAATGATATTTATTGACTAAATTTTTTTAAAAAAAAAACAACCAAATATTTAACAAAAACAGGACAAAAAGAATACCATATTTCAACTTTTCATTGAAGAAATGAGAAAGAAAATTTTAAAAGAAATAAACTCAAATAATTATATAATATCGTAAAAGTAGGAGAATTAAAATAAACAAAAATACGAACCTCATAATTTTTTTTTTTAAATTTTCCTTTAGCTTTTAATTAGGGCAAGTGGGAGTGTTAGGAATGCTGCACTTGACTGGCAAAGCAAGAGCAAGATCAGGATCAATCCCAAATGAGGATAGCAACATTGAGTTCTTATATTTGCAAAAGCAATCAAAGTCAGCATTGGAGAGGTTATTGCAACAAGCGGCCGGTGGTACCTCGGTAGGGCACGGTTTCGTCACCCACGGCTTGCATGCCGTGAGACCGTCCTCATCGACACCGCATACGTTCATTGCCACCGATATTCCAGGTAAGGCAACCAATATGACCAGCGCCACCACCGTCAGCTTTTGAGGCATCACCATTATATGGGTTGATTGTATGTCAATAGGAGAGGTTAGAGAAATTGATATGGGGTGTGGTTATTTATAATATGAGTTATTGAAAGAGAAAGGAGGAGAAAGAAGAGCCACAAGTTAAGTTCTCGTGAATGGGATTTGGAAGAATGTGGTTTGTTTAGGGCATCTCATTATTCAATTTCATTTTTTATCCTTTTTTTTTTTTGTAAATAAATACTAAATTATTATTGTGTTTTATAATAACCCTATAGTTACAAATCTATAGTTACAACCAAGACCCAAATCCAATTAGTTGGACATAAGAGTCGAGTCTATGGATCAACCTAGCTTAAGTCCTTTAAGTCTACATAATAATTTGATTAATAGAGGGGTTTTCTTCGTTTGAAAGGTTTAGAGATTTTAAACTCCTGAAAGCTGGAAGAGAAATAATTTTTCCAACAATTAGAAGACTCATTAACTCTAAAGACTGAATTACACTTGAAGACGCAAGTCCTTTGAAAATACTAACATTCTTTCAAGACTTCAACTTAAAAAACATCCACATGTCATGCGCTTCCTCAAATCAAGCGTACACATCAAACAAAGAGAATTAGGGGTCATTTGGATCGTAGATATTCTTTCAAGGGTATATATATTACATGTCTAAAATTTAAATGTCTGAGATAATTGACGTCTGTGTTTAGATGGACAGGATAATTGATGTTCGAGAGTTAAATATTTGTGTTCAATTCAATAATTTGTAAAAAATAAATAAATAAATTATTTAACTAAATGTTAGAGACCAATTAAATTTAACATAAAATAATCTATTGTTATATCAATTTGTTACCTACTTAATAAAATTAAAAAAAAATAAAAGAATACCTTTTAACTAACATAATTAAATTAATTACTGAATATAAATTAATTAGAATATTAATAATTAACGATAATAATTTATATTAAATAGTTATGATAACATAAAATATTAACGTTAAAAATATTAGTTAAAATTTATTAAGGGTAAATAATATGTTTATATTTAATAATTAATTAAAATTAATAATAATAAATAATTTATATTAATTTATACATTAATTAAACTATATTTATGTTGTTCATCCTGTAGACATAAAAATCTCATACTTTTACAAGGCATTAAAAAACTCATGTCATGTGGGTTTTAAAGTTCCCTGCATAATAATATCTTGGGTTTTAAAAATTGAAATTTTGTTGCAAAACCTGTGAAAACAAACGGGACCTTAGAGAATTCAAGTATTAGAGATTGAACCACATGTGCAAAAAACTAGATAAACACACATTCAACTCTATAAAACACGTTTTTACATAATTCTTGTGCAAACGATATATCCTTAATAGTTAAATTGTGCTCAAATTGGCAATGAGAGAATTTAGATATCAATTGTTATCGTAATATTAAATTTGTATCAACATGTCAATATAAATTTCTAGAATCTTTGTTTTCATATTCTTTTTTAAAAAAGATTCATAGACATCGAGATTTTGTTGATATTTAATTTTGGTTAGTATTTTTGTGGACAGTAGCATTTTAAATTGAGATTGTTATTTATTTAAAATTTTCGATTAAATTAATGAAGTAAAAAAGAAGTGAAAATGAGTGAGGTAACCAATGGCCCGTGAAGAGAAATTAAATATATTTACTAAACCCTAATTTTGGCTTTTGTTTTGTTCCCATATTCAATTAATATTATTAATCTTTAAACCAAAGTTTATTTAACTTTAAAATATAATTATGATTGGACGGACCCCTACTACAAGAGATCATGTTTCTTTCTATAGCTGCTGATTTGAAGAAGATCATCTTCCAGATTCAAGAGTCTTTCGAACAAGTTGGTTGAATATGATTAGTTTGAGGTTATTGATATGTGGAATGATGTTTGATAGATATATAACAACTTTACAATTATTCCACTCTCCAAATCTATGATCAATAAAGTATTATATTTTACAATTATTATCAGTTACAATTAAGGGTTTGAGCAGAAGCAATCATATGAACTAAATTTGTAATTTAACCCATTTTTTAAATATAAATTAATAATAACTTATTGTCAACTAAATCTTAGTGAATAAGTAAGACTAGTTTTATAATTTATAAACATATAGTATCAAACCCATTTAAACATTTTTAGAAATTAGAATCCAATTTTCTAAATCTACCACCAAACATATATTTGATAACATAAAATAAAACCCTATTTTAATTAAAATCCTTTGTTCTTAAATTTTTGTTTTCAGATTCTCTACCAAATATACTCTTTTTCTTCTACATAATATTTTCTTTAAATCTAGTGCTTTTTATACTTGTTTAATTTGTAAACTCATTATTTCAATAGATTTTAATTAATAATGGACTTTAAGTGAATTTCTTTATTTAACTTAAAATGGTACGGACTACAATAGTAGTAAAATTTTTCTAACCTTCATTTTTTATTGGACATCTAAGAATTAAGTTATTAATAATTGTGTGAGGTCTACGCAATAAATATTTAATAAATTAATAAATCATTCAACGACGTCTCAAACAACAAATGAAAGTAGTATGTGTACAATCGTAGCACTAGGATTTTTCTGCAAATTGATAGGATTTCATAGAATTTAGAGATAAATTATTTATTTAACTTTGTCACATTTTAATTGTCTACTAATAATTTCTCAAAAATTTCAAAATACAAAGTTTAAAATAATTTTTTAAAAATAATTCTTAAATGTAAAAAGAGAGAGAAACATTGAAAAAGAAAAATATAGAATATGGAATATTTGTGAAGATAGAATATAAAGATGAAATGAAGGCATATGAAACTTAATTAATACCCAAAAAAAACATATTAAAGGGTATGTGAATCTGCTTTTGCCATTTGCATCAACACCAAATCATCCCAACATGCTACCAAAATATCACACTTACATTTAAATAAAATGCATGATAAACTTAACCTATAACCAATTTTAATCTTGATTGATATACATTATGCAACATTCTTTAATTAAATTGAAAATTTTTAATTTAATTTAAATCATGCATGATAAATTAACAAAATAGCAAGTTAGACGATTTTTCAAAGTCATAGAAAGCCAAATAAATCTTAAATCCTAGATGCGTTTTACATAAAATTATCTTTATTTAAAAATAATTTTTATCTTTATTTAAGCAAAATCATAATCCTACTGAACCAGAATACAATCTTTTATGGTCTCATCAGATAACAATATAATGATAATTTAGATTTTTAACCTATTTAAAATTAAATTCACAAATATCTTTATCTAAGCATACTGTTAACTTAATTATTCATTTAATTATCTAATATAGGAATTATTTAAAATTAAAGAAAAATCTCTATAAATCATACCTTCAGTAAGTTTGACCGATCTAGAAAACCAAATAAAATCCAAAACCGTAGATGGTTTTTAATTTAACTCCTACAAATTTTGAATCTGTATTTAAAATTAATTTAATTTTATTCTAACCAAGATCCAAATGCAATCTTATCTATTGTAATTAGAAAGTAAAAATTAAAGATAATTAAAATTTTAACCGCTCTAAAATTAATTTACTAAATAATTTAAAATAATAAAATTATTTTAAATTAAAGATAAATTACTACATGAATTTCTATAAAATTTTAATATGACAATTCTATTCGAGTAAAAGGAACTATAATCTAAATATAACGACAATATTTAAATTTAAATAAAAAATATCCCAACATGCATATAAATAAATAAAACACATATATTTAAATAAGATGGAACATAAGTGTTCCGTTAGGTTTTTAATATAAATGATATACATTATGCAACATTATTTAATTTAATATAAATTATAAATTTCATGCATAAATAAATTATACAAAATAGCATGTTCGGTCCTAGAAAACCATATAAAATCTAAAACAGTAAATGCAATATATATTTAATTATCTCCTAAGAAATCTTTATAAAATTAAAATATAACACTTATATTCAAAATTAAAATTATATCTACTTAATTTTTCATATAAAATTATGTTTCAATTAAAGAAAAATCTCTACATGAATCTCTAAAAAATTAAAATATAACACTTATAATTAGAAACTATACTATCAATTTAAATATGACAATTAATATGCTGGAATGGAAAACTAAAAAAGAATCTCAACATGCTAATAAAAAATATCACACTTGCACTTAAATGCACAATAAACTTAAACTATGAAAAAAGTTTAATCTAATTGACATATATTCAGACTTTAATATAATTTGAATCATACTTCTCATGCATAATTAAATTAAACAAAATAAGTTTGACCATTTATTACAATCTTAGAAAACCTTATTACGATCTATAACCCTTAGATCCGATTTATTACTAATTTAACTCCTACAAAATATTTGAATTTAATTTTTTATTGTCATTAAAAAATGATAATTTAAAATTTCAAACTATTTCAAATTAATTTCACTTAGTTATTTAAAACCCATGCAGTTCTCCTTAATTATTCATTTAGTTATCTAAAACTATAAATTACTTTAAATTAAAATTAAAAGACTTTACCTGAATAACAACACTACTTATATTATAAAATTAAGAGGATCATATTATCCTAACCATGTAACACAATATGTTTAAATATAGAATTCATATTTTAAATTAATCTTATAATCCTAAGCCTATTTTAAAATTTTAAGCTATTTAAAATTAAATTCAAAATTATTTTTATCTTATCGCAATTAAATTTTAATTAACAAAAAATCTCATTGCAGAATAATTTCATTAACATTTTATGGGGAAAGATAACATAACAATGAAGAATCAAGAATTCCTTTTCAAATACAGAGTCAAGGACCACAGTTCCAGACCTTTAGAAGCTCAAGTAACTGAGGGTCATCATTCCATTATGAAATTCTACTCTTCGGCAACAATATCAAGCAACTCGTTGCTTTACAT
>JBBPDJ010000001.1:11371707-11385926 GCA_037974625.1 Cucumis cinereus | reverse complement strand
CGTCTTTTAAAATGGATTTAATGATTTTTACTTAAGTAACGACCTTGGGTTAAGGTTGAAAACTCGGGGCGTTACATTGACAGTACCAGTAGAGGTGAAGACGTATATGAGGAAGCATAGTACGTTTGGGAGATGAAGAAGGAGAGTACGTTTGGGAGATGAAGAGGTGAAGTATGCAATTTTTGTATTTTGAATTGCACTGAGAAGCGTGATACTTCAGAAGTTGGAGAGAGAAAGTAATCATCATCATAATTAATGTGATTTGATTAGTTTGTAAGGTATTTAATTATTTTTGTATATAAAGTATTTGAAATGTTTGTGTTTAAATTAGTTTCACAATTGTTAGGGGTAGAATTGGGATAATTTATATTCCGTTTTTTAAATTTTTAAAGTTTTGCTATTTTTTTAATTAAGTTTTGTTTTTGACATTTTTCTAAATGATAATTAAAAATTTACTATTTATCTTATTGCGCCTTCCTTTTTCTTTAGGGAAGGTCTCATGGCCTGAGCCCACTCTGGCCCAAATCTTGCAAACCAACCCAAAAGACCAAATTAAATTGGACCCTATAGCCCAAATGAAAGTGCCAAACTAAAAAGGAATAGCTAAATTACGATACGTCAAAATTCTAGGTTGTAATTAAGAAAATGACAAAACTAAAATTTATTAAAAATTTTAGCAAACCTGTACTGTTGTGAAGTAGGTGATTTAGATTTTTGGTATTCCAAAAATTCCTTCTATGATTTAACCAAATCTTTTGTAAATTAATATTTAAATCTTTAAAATCAAATAAAAATATACTATGAAATTAGTTATATATTTTAATTAAAAATTATCAAAATCATATAATTTAGGAATAAATTATATTTATTATTATGTGTATTGTAGTATATTATAAATGTCTTTACAACCTCTATTATGGGCTTGAGAAAATAATGGTTCATGGACATGTAATAATATTCAACTATAAAATTTAGAATATTTATAATAATATTCACAATTTTTTTGAAATATTTTTATTAAAATTTTGTGCTAATTAGAAAATTACTAGAACTGAATTACATTTTGATCAAAGACCAAGAGATAAGACTCAAGGTTTGAACACTCCACAAGCAAGATGATAAAACTTACATGTATGCTCAAGCATGCAATCCTAGCTCAAGAATTGTAAAATTTAGTGATTAATCTTCGTCATCAACTCAGAGGAAAATCTCATTCTAAATTCATTAGGCCAAAAGCTACTTCTACAACCTAGCCTTCCTAATAAAAACTTTAATCCATTATAAAAAAGACTAAATTAACCCTATTAAATGTTTTTAAAAAGAATACAACTAGAAAAATATTAAAATTACATCATAGTTATTAAATAAAAATATAATTAACATTTCTGACGTTTGATCGGTTCATATCACTTATTTAGTTAAAACAAGTTTAATTTTTTTAAAAAATAATAATAAGTAATTGCTTGATCTTTTTTCCAAAATAAACTTTTATAGAGAAATTTAGTTACGGCACTTTTCATTATTTAGAGTATTTTGTTTTTCTCTAAGATGTGAAAACCTCTTTTAGATGATATAGATTTGGAGTATTTTAGATATTAAATTCAAATTTTTACAATATTAAAACAACTTTTTGCTATTTTCTAAATTGTCCTATTTATTTTTTCACCCAATTTATTAGGAAAATGGTCAAGGTTTCGTCTTATAAAATTAATACCATTTTTTAAAAATCATTCAAACAATTTTTCTTTGTTCATCTCAGATCACTGAGATTTTTTTCTTTAAAAAATTAAAAAATTTCACCTTACAGATTAGATTGAGATTTTAGTAATTTTTTCAAATATTCTTAAATCTTATCTAAATCTTTTATATTTTTATTCAAATTCGGTTATCTTTACCAAATATTATATAAAATCTTTGCTAATTTATACAAAATCATAGTAATTTTTTAAATCTTTTCTACTTTAGTTTTAGATAAAAACGTAAAGATTGGATACAATTTTTTTAAAAAGAAATTAAAAATATATATGATTTTGGTATAAGATTTGGAGAAGGTTTGAAAATTTAGTAGAATCTCGGTATAATGTCAAGCTAGATGCACCAATAATGTTTAAAAAAATCTTAGGAAGTTTTAAAATTTTAAATAGATTTTTAAGATGAAACGTAAGAATAAGATATAATATTTGGCAAAATAACCAATTTTGAAAAAAAATTAAAACATATAACATTTGAGAAGATTTGAAAAGATTGTTAGAATCTGGTAATCTCTAATGAGATGCACCGGGAAGACCCAAAACAATCGATACATTAGAAAATTTTAAATTTTTAACAAAATGTTGTTGGTCGATTTCGTCCGAGATGTACCGAGAAAGAATTTTCAAAAAGGGTGTTAGTTTTATAGATAGAAACCTCAAGCACGTTATTTCTGACAATTTTTCAATTTATTACTGTGGTCAAACTAATAATAAAGTGGAGGGTAAATGTTTGGATGCTAACTTAGGATAGCATTTAAATTTCTTTTAGGACAATAACTTCACTCAATAGACAAAATCATAACTAATCTAAACCCTCAAACTTTAGGGTTTCAATTTAATAGCCAAGTGACCTTGACTCAATGATATTAGCACGACATTCGATCCTTGAGTTCAAAGATTGGATCTCTCATCACTGATATTTCGTTGATATTGTCCTTAATTAAAATTAATATAATAACAATCGAGTTTTACCCTCATTTTTGTTTTTAATTTTAATTTTAGTTTTCTTTATCTTTTATCTCCCCACAACCAATAAAAGTAATTTCTTTGTCTCAATAAAGCTTCCATAAAAGCTCAAATTTAACCCTTTGATGAAAACAAATGATTGTCCAATGTGACATTATGACTAATGAACAGTACCAATAATCATGGTTTCAACAGCCTTTTTATTACAATATAATATATATATATATATATATATATATATAAAAAAATTGGTACAAAATTTCAAAATATATATGATAATATCTTTGAAATTCATAAAAATAATTCAAGATGACCAAATAAATTGAAGTTGATTGACTAGCTAATTAACTTATGAACATATGTTATAAACTGAATATAATTATCATTTTATATTACAATATAATAAAATTTATAACATATTATATTATTATACCTTTTAAATTTATCATATGAAATACCATATTTATAAATATATAAAAAAAAAAAAAGAAGCGTGTTTCTCTTCTAATACAATTCTTCATTTAAAATTTCAAAATTTTGATCACAATATTAAAAAAAAACTGGGAAGGGTTTTGATAATATAAACGTATGGTAAAAAAAGACTTTAAAAATTGAAAGTTACAACTTATACAAACAATGTGCAACTTTGTTTCCAGTCTTGGAACAATCTTAGATTTATGGGGATAGTTTGTCATTCATAAAATCAATGGAAGACAATGAAAGATAACGTTGTGGAGACCATCCAAATCTTGGTTTGAATCGTGGACTTGGAACGTTACAAACAATAAGTAGTAGATGTTAAGGGTAAAACAAGTGGAATTAAATTGGATAAAAGTAAATAAAGCATCTTTAATTAACTTAAAATAGAAAAAGGAAAATAATAATAATAATAATAATAATAATAAATAAATAAATAAGGAGAAGGAGAAGAGTTGAAACAAAAGCTAATATTGAAGCAAAATCCGAAAGGAAAAGGAGAACCACACAATTTTAGGGCAATAAAACAAAGAGTAATATATGAGATGATAGCATGTTTAAGGGGAGGGGGACCCTACAATTTAAGGGTTAAATGCAGCTTTTGCTTTTCCCCAAAACTGTCCTAAACTGTTGACTTGTGGAAGGGACCAATATATATATATATATATAAGTAATGTCAGAGTTACATAGAGCCCTTTCAAAATGAAATATAATATTATTATTTTTTAACCTATGCTTTTATTACTTTATATTATATCAATTTTTGTCATTTATTTAATTAAAGGATGCCCTCTTGCCCTCTCCCAAAACAAACAGCACAAAACACCATCTTCTCTAACCCACTCATCTGCTTTTTATTATTTTATTTTTATTTAAATCTTTTGTTAGCCCACAATAAAAACAGCTTTTGTTTAACTAAAATTTTTTATTTTAAAAATTCTATCTTAAATGTTGTTTATTGAGTAATTAGAAAATAATTCAAATTAACTTTCATGAACTAAGCTTCACTGTTTTTTCAGATCTACTAACCTCAAATATTAGAGTGAGTATTCGATGAAAATTGGGATTAAGGGTAGAGTTTAGCATTTTGACAAACTCAACTTAAGGATTAAAATGATAATATTTTGAAATCTAGAGATCAAATAAAAACTAGTCCTAAAATCTAAAAACCCAATGTATTTTTTTTAATATTAAAATCTGACATTCTTATTGTACCATTGAAAACAAAAATCATAATATAAATACAATAAACATGTTAATATAAACTTTTAAAAATATCTATTAACATCGACATTTAATCGATCTTTTTTATTGATATTTCTATAGAATTAAGATCTCAATCTACGTTTCAAATCTATATAACCATATGTTAAGAAAAGATAGAGTTTAAATTTATCAAAATTTAAGAATTAAATTTATAATATATATTATTAATTAGAGGAGTGGCCCCCAAGTCATATATTATTAACCATCTGTTTCATTTTGTTGTAGAGTCAACTATACTTTTGTATGATAACTTATCATTAAAAATCAAATATCATTTTATATTATATAGTTTGATAGTTCACTACTTATTTCAAATATTTTTCATCATTGAATTAAAATCAATAATGTTTATAAAGCTTATTGAAGAAACTTTGGAAATATTTAAAAGAATGAGTGAATAAAGAGTAATGATAATAATTAAAAAGAAAAAGAAATTATTGTTTGTGTTTTATAGTTATAACTTTAAAAATGGGAGCATGTTCAAGTATTAATAGGGGTATCTTTTTTGTTTTGGTTGAGATACTATTAATGATAATCATACGAATCAAACTCAAGTTCCTTCGATGATCTTTTAATTTTGAGTATATTGTCATTATTAATATTACATTTAAATAGTTATCATTTATATGATTGTTTTATTTTTATATGTTTCAATTGGGGTTATTTGCTTTTTTTGTTTCATATTATATAGCTATAATCTATTTAAATTATTATTAGTTAAAAAAGAAGAAGAATGAATTATCGTAAGTTTCTAAAGTGAAAAGCAAATAGTTACAAAACAAATTATATTTCTAGTTCTTAAGCAACAAGTAATAGAAAACGAGAAACTAAAAAGTTATTTGTACTTTTTTGTTATCAACCATTGTCGGGTCGATCTTCGTTAGTGAGTGACCAAAAGAAAATGTTTGAATTGGATAGAAACTTTTATTTTCAGTGGCTCAGTCATAAGAATTTCATAGTTAAGTGTGCTTAGTTTAATTTGAAACAATTTTATGTTGGGTGATCTCTGAAGAATGTTCCTAAGAAGCTTGTGAGTGAGAACAAAGTATGCTAAAAGAACTCATGTTGGTTTATGGAGATAATATTCACTCTTAGAAGTAGTTCAATACAAGCAAGAATAACGTAGTCAGGTCGCAAGTGAGATACAAGAGAATGTTTGAGGTCATTGGATGCTGAATTCTAATTTTGAATCCCTTATCCGAACCTTGAGTTTGAAGCGTTATAGTTCAGAAAATATCTTGAATTAAGGATCAAAGGTGGAACTTCTATATTCTTAGGTCGTTGAATTAAAGAAGAAAAGAAAAAAAACAAAATAATTAATTAAATACCACAATTACGTTAAAGATGTCATCAAGAATGAAGTTGCACATAAAAAAATGAAAAAAAAAAAAGGTAAAAACAAAGATATGATAATCAACTATCTCATGAAGGGAATTTTGAAATAATCATAGTTAAAAACAAAATGGAAGGGATGATAAATGAATTAAAGCCAAAAAGAGACTCTTAGTCTAACCAAACAATCATTTCATTGTAGATCAAACCTAATTTAAATTAAACATTATACTTTAATTTATTTTTTTTAAAAAAAAAAAATTGGTTGGATTACTATTATTATTAGAATAAAAAAAATTATATATCTAATTTGAAATTCATATTCTTTTCAGAATTATAACACTATCTTATCTTTACGTGTTTCAAAATAAGTTACGCAAACACTCATTAATATTAAAAAAAATCGAAAATCTAGACAACGACAATTATATGTAATATTGTGTTGATATTTGTGTCATATTTTCCATTTATTTAATTATCTAATATTTCACTTTCACTTGTAATTATTCTTTTTTGTAAAACATTATATCATTTAAAAGGAAGTTATGTAATCATTTAATTTTAAAATAATGGATTATTCCAGTTCCAACTATTTATGGAAGAACTTTCATATGAGATATTATTAAAGCTTGTTGAAATAATGGAAAAGGGTTTAACAATTGTATTGATTGAATTTAAAGAGATGGCTTTAACAATTCTTTCACCACAAGTTTAATTAATTATCATTATAATTATAATTAGCATATTGTTTTTTTCTTTTTTCTTTTTTTAGTTAAAAGTGATTTAGTAGGAATTTTTTAATTAATTTCCAATAAATAATATTCAAAAGAATTTGTTAGATTTACTTTTGTATTGTCAAATAATATTCTGTTGACTTTTTTGTTTTAAAAACTTAGAAAAGGTATCTTCATCCATTAAGATTCCAATGCTATCAATATCTTTAAATACACTTTTAGAAGCTAAGGATTGTTATTTGGTTGACGATGTGATTTTGTTTTAAAATGTAGAATTATATTAAAAAAATATAACAGCATTATATACATATATATATATATATATATAGAACAACACGAAAGTGAATAGTTTCACACCTTCGTCTTATGGTGAGTCACGAGGGTGTCTTGAAAAGCATTGTCGAATCACAGGTAGGAAAACTTGCACGTATGTGGTTTTGGTCTTCATGTTTAACTTGTTTTAGTAACTTAAGTTTTATCAACTAAGGACGTATTTGATAGGTAATTTGAATTATGTGATTCAAATATTGCAAATTTTGAAAATAATATTTTTGTGTTTTTCATATTTTGAATTTGAAATTTACAAATGCATAACTATATTAAAAAAATAATAAAAATGTTAATTCCTCTAAACTTAACACTTTGAGTTTCTCTCTATTTTACCTCCTATTGTTGTTCTCATTCACGTGTTAATGGCCCATGCCCTATATGTCAATTGGTTGTGAGATACATGTAAAAAAAAAACGGTCATCTTGGCCTACTTATCCTCTCAAAATTTTATCTCCCAAAAAAGTTTTTAAAAAAAATTAAAAAATTATTGCAAAATAGCAAAAATGTCGAAAATATTTACAAAAGATAGCAAATTTGAAATTTTATCAATGATAGACATTGATAGACTTCTATAAATTTCTGTCAATGTCACAAATCTACCCATAAAACCAGTCTAAAATTTTGATGTATTTTATAAAAATGTTATTTTATTTTGCTATATTTGAAGATGTTCGGAAGCTTTGAATTTTATCTCATATGAAATTAAAAAAAAAAAAAAAGGGAAAGTACTATTAAGTCCATCCAATAATGGAGGAGACCCACATCTTCCTCTACTAATTAAAAAAGAAAAAGAAAAGAAAAAGAAAATCCATTGATTGGAGATGGAACATAATTAAAAATAAATATTATACTAATAATAACTAAAAAAAATAGAGGATACTATAAATAATGAGTACTAC
Organism: Cucumis cinereus; assembly: GCA_037974625.1. NCBI lineage: Eukaryota > Viridiplantae > Streptophyta > Magnoliopsida > Cucurbitales > Cucurbitaceae > Cucumis > Cucumis cinereus. Next base: position 11,378,171 of record JBBPDJ010000001.1, on the reverse strand, counting down.
AATTAGAAGACAATTAAGATCTAATTGAATTGATTATAAATCAAGAATCTAAGATGATAATCTAAAATAAATTTTGGTTGGATATTAATGATCCAAATAATTATTGTACCTACATTCAACAAAAAATTATTGTTATTATATAATTTGTAATTGCTTTTCTATAAAATGTTATATCTATACTTTTATTTTTCAGAATAACATTATTATATTTATACTTATTTTTAATAATTACAAAAATAAGATTTCCCTTTTTAAAAAAGAACAGTTGTTACTTTACCTAAGTTATTATGATTTTCTATTATTTATTTATTTATTTATTTTCCAATCCCTATTTATTAAAGTTTATTGAAATAATGGAAAAGGATTTAGTGATTGGATTGATTATACATATATATATATATAATTACACTTCCACCACAATTTCAAGTGTTCTTTTGAAATGGAAAATTGTTTCCTTTTATGTCAAAAAGTTGTTTTAATAACATATATTAAATACAATTTTTATTAAATAAGGGAAAATGACATTTTTTGGACATTTTAGTGTACAATTTTCTTTTTGCTACCTATGGGAATTTCTCTTTTTTTTTTTCTTAACTCCAATTTTTATTTATTTATTTATTTATCTAATTTATAAATGTCTTTTGTGAGAATGTTATAATTAACTCTTCATCTTAAAAAATCAAATTAAAAAAAGAAAAAAAAAGGCAAAGTGTTGTTATCCACTTATTATTGTTTTTTAGTAGAACAGTAATAAGTAGGAAAACTTAAAAACAAAATGAGTGGCAGAAGGTGTCGAAAGAGGTTGATTTTCAAATCAGATTGTCGAAAAATCAAAGCTTTGAACATGTGTAACCAAGTGACGAGCAACATAATTCTCTTACAGGAAACTAAGAATAGACTCACAATGTAGAAGATCACGAATGTAGTCAACAAAAACATGAACTTTAATAAGGTTTCAAAGATTGAAGAAATCAAATTCCACCTAAAACAGGTATCTACATGGTCAGCCGAACCAATACATTTTAAAAAATGATAAAGCCTAAGGGACTAATTCGAAACGTTTTTAAACACTTAGACAACTTAAGAGGGACAACAAAATTCATAAAAAAATGTTTGAAAGTTAGAAGTTAGAATTGCAAATTTTAGGTGTTAGAAGTTGGAAAGTGGAATAGAGTTGAATGTTAGGAGAAATGAATTTTTTTTTTTTAAAAAAAGTGCTTTCAGAAGTGAAGGTTTAGGGCAGGGGGGGAAGGGTATGGTCATGAGCTGCACACTGACATACCTCTCAGAAATTCCAACACCAATTTTGACTTCTTCACCAAGTCTCAAATTTGTCAGAAACCCCTCATTCTATTATTTTCTTTTTCACTTCTCTCTTAAATTTTTGCTTAAATTACAAGTTTAACTCATTAATTTTAACTTTCTGTCCACTTGTTGATGCTCAAGAGCTTATAGTTTCAATATTACTATCTAAGATTTAATATTTTACGAATTTTTTTAACATTCAAATATAAATATATTATAATTTTAAAATCACTTTCAAACATGTCATATTTTTACAGGAGGAAAGGGGGAATATGGTGGTAAAAACAGCACAAAGCACCAAGAGCAGTGGGGTTTGTAAAACTACTTTTTGATCACATCCTTTGCTGCTTTCCCTGCCCTACCCTCTGCCACTCACACTGCTTACAAATTAATACTCTGTACTCTGCATGTGTGTGTGTTTTTATGTAAAAAATATTAACAAAATATTACTTTATTTTATATATATATATAAAAATTTGAATCTAATCTCTAATTTCATTTTTAGCTTTTAAATTCAAAGTTCTGTTTCAATTTTTTTTCTAAATTGTAAGACTTAATAAGATGTTTCTTTTACCCATTTTTTTTCTTTTTTTACGTTTAAATATCATTTTAGTTTTTATATTTTAAAGTTGGTTTAATTTTAGTCTTTATATTGTATTCTCTTACATGAAAATTATTGTTATTGTTAAATCAATTTTAATAAAAATTAATTTTGAGAGACTAAATTTAAGATTGAAAGTATATGATTAAAATATAACAAAATTGGAGCCATACTGAATGACAAAAGTGATAGATTAATTCATTGTGAACATGAGACTTTAGGTTCTCATGTATTTATAAGTCTTAATTGAGTTAAGCTCTTGATAACATCTACTACTCATTGCATAAAGATTATATTGACATTGCATTTCACACCCATTTTAAATTAGTTGGATATTTGATTCTCTTAAAACTTTTAATTTTTCTTTCATTTAAAACTAAGATTTATTTGATTTGTCACTTTATTAAATCTATCTCTAATTACCCTGAGTTGAATGCATCCATTTTTTTAAAAAAAAACTATATCATATTGATGATATATTAAAAATAAAACTATTTCCTTAATATTTACTTGAGTGTACACAAACTATGTCATTCTAAACAAATATTTAAAATTATAAATTATATATATAAAAATTAAAATTTTAATAACATATCTATTTTAATTAATCTATTTAAAACAACTTAAGTTAGACTCTATTTTTTGATTTTTTAAAACTAAATTTATGTTTTTTTTAATTATTTTATAGAGTGATTTACATATTTTTTAGGTACAATGTTGAATTTTTATCCATATTGGTTTTTTACCTTCACAAAAAGAAGAGAATCATAAACAACAGAGATAAAGAATATAGGAGTATATACATTTTTTGGTGTTTTTTTTTTTTTAATTTCACTTTTTCAAAAAAAAAAAAGAAAAAAAAAAAAAGAAAAGGTGGGTGAAAAAGCAACCCCATTTCTGTCTCTTTCTTTTACCCTTCCCTTACTCCTCTGTCATTGTGAACCCAAAAACCCCAAATTTCTTCTTCTTTACCAAATTTATATAAATAACCCCCCCCACATGTGTGTTGTATTTCAATTTAAACCCCACCCCAATTCCTCACTCACTTCCTCTCTCTCTCTAATTTACAAACCCAAGCTTCTTCTTCTTCTTCTTCTTCTTCAATGGAGGTAAGTCTGATGAATTAATTTCAGTAAAACCTAATTTGTGCTCTTCTTGTTGTTGTAGTTTAGGGTTTATATTTGTGGTTTTGGTTGCACAGGATTACTACTACCGAAGAAACTACATTCCGAGCTTCGGTAACTGGGAATGGAACGACCATCTCCCTTTCTCCCACTGCTTCGAATCTTCTAGAATCGCGGGTTACCCTGAGGACACCGATCTGTACGTGGCGGGCGATGTGTACGAAAATGACGTGGTTACCCCGGCCATGATCGTCGTCCCTCGTCCCAGGGTTGGTTCCTCTTTTCAACTCTTACTCTAACATTGTTGAATTTGAATATTTTGTTATGTATAATCGTAAAAAACATGAAGATATATTTAGAAAATAATTAATAATATTATTATTATTATTTAGTTATGGATTTTTTTCTAAAAAAAAAAAAAAGTAAAAAAAAAAGTAAGGATAATGAGTGGATCCACATGCTCCCTCTTACATTAAGGAGGCATGCCTATAAGTTTGAAAAAAAGAAAAAGAAAAAGGAAGAAAGAGTCGGTTAAAAGTGTGTGGGTGGGTGATGCAGCGGAAGCGTGACAGGCAGGGGAAGCAATCAAAGAAGGAAAACTGGGAAAGGGGAAGAAGTGATGGAATGATTCATCATTATTCAACAAAGCCAATGCCAAAGCCAAAGCCAATGCCAATGCCAATGCCAATGCCAATGCCAATGCCAATGCCTAAGCCCGTTGATGAAGATTTGTATAAAATTTCTCCTGACCTCCTCGCTGCCAAGTCCAAAAAGGTCTTTTCACACTTTCTATTTTTACTCCCTTTTTCTTTTTCTTTTTCTTTTTCTTTCTTTATTTTTTATTTTTCATTAACTTCACTTTTTCTAGTAACAACTTGGTATTAAAAGAGGTTTGACTTTGAGTTATATATATATATATATATATATGGTTGTGCAGAAAAGAGGGCTGAGTTACATAACAAATTGCTTTGTGCCAACTTGTTTGATTTGAAACAAGAATGAAGAATGAAGAATGAGGATGAAGATGAAGTTGAAGTTGATTGATATTAAATGAAATGAATGTATATTTTTCTCATCAACAAAACACAGTCAAAGAGACGCCAAATAGTACATAAATCTTTTGGGATATTTTTATATATATTATCACCCAAAAACAAAAACAAAAAAAACAAAAAAAAAATCATAGAGGTGTTGATTTTTAATTTGTATTTTTGAGAGTGAGTGTTTTTTTTTTTTTTTTAAATTTTATAATTAAATTAGAGGGTGGGTGGGGGAATTATTTGTACTAAGGGGTTCTCCCATTGGTTACTATGTTTATTTACCTTTGGGTGTGTAATGAATGCTCTATATTTCAAACCCTAAAACACCTCCAACTTTATTCACCCTTCTTTCTTTCTTTTATTTATTTATTTATTTATTTATTTATTTATTTATTTCTCATTTTTCCATTACTTTTTTAAACCACTTATTAATTTTATTTACTAAACTATGTTTTTACATTAAATGAGTTTCTTTTAATCACATTATAACAAAATTAGGGTGAACTTTACAAACATAAGTATGATTATGACACTACTAACTAATTCCAATCTCTTCTAATTAATTTCTATAACTATCTCTCAATAACTCGAAGATTATATCTAATTTTTAAACGATAAATTTAGACTTGGTTCGAACATCAGTAAAACAATATTAAGTAACACGTCTACATCATTCTTTTTTCTTTTTAAATCTCAAACATAGAAAAACTCTTTTTTTTTTACTACTTCACATTTATGTATCAATTTAGATCATAATTTTTTTTATTTTATCCATTAAAAAAACAATGTAAAAATCTTCGTAAACTCATTAATTTCAATAAAATAAAAATTTTCACTGAAACTCAAATAAACAATAGAATAATATTCCCAAAGTTCATAAGTTTCAACAATAAATTAACTCTACTATATCTTTATGTGCTTTTTCTATAAAAAAATCACTTTTATCAATTTCATTTACGTAGAAGATATGTGTTTTAAAATTCATTAAATGCAAATTAAACGTTTTAATCATACTTAGAGCAAACCTATGAGAGGATTAAAATTATAACACATACCTAAGTTGATAAGAAATACAAAATTGTAGGGATCTATATTGATATAAAATTGAATTTTGTCTCAAATAACACATATCTTTCTATTTTTTGTTTAATACGTACATAAGAATGTCTAACATGTCAATCAAGAACCCATCAACATGCAAATCCACAATTAATAAATTTAATTAACATTATAAAACTTAAAGAATCTAATAAACATAAAAATGAAAGTTCAAATATTTAGCAGGCAAATACATTAAAGCTATCAATAAAATTGCAAGGATTTGGACTATACTTCATTATATTTATAAATAACATGACCTTCCTCCTTAGAGGTAAGAAGTTCGATCTCTACACCTTGTCGTTTTTGTAACGAAAATAGTATAAGCAAAAGACCAAATTACCCTCACATAGTACAAAAATAAACTTATTGAAAAGGACAAGTGAGAGGCAAAAGAAGAAAAAAGGGTTATTATTATGAGTTGTGAGATGTGGGAATATGAAACTCTTCTTCTTCTTCTTCTTCTTCAAATGGGGAATCTATGAAACCCTTTTTTTGTGTTCTCTTAAATTTTGGGACCAAACCTATAGTTTGACTTTTCTTAGAGTTTTTCTTCCTTTTTCATGTCTTTCTTCTATTGCCATCATTACATTACACATTAATCAATTCAATCTTACTTTAATCTTATAAAAACAAAACTTTCATATATACAACCACAATGCACTCAAACAAGCTTTTGAATCTAATAAAAACCCTTTTTCTTTCACACACACATGCATGCATGCATGTATGTATGTATGCACGTATATATTATCAATATATTTTCGTTGATTGTAAGTTAAATGGAGAAAGCTAGAGTTTAGTTCTCTTGGTTTGATGGAACTTCATAAATAGTCTTTTTAGTTTGATTAAACTACTTACTTACAGAAAATCTCCACCGTGTAGGGATTATATTTTATGAAGGTTTTATCGAACTATAGGAACTAAATTCTACTTTTCTTTCGATCATAGAGACCAAATTTCTAATTTTAATTCTGGTTTTATTAAACTACTTATAAAAAAATCACTGTGGTGGGAGGGATTACATTTGACTTTTTTAATTTTTGTCCCTTTATTGTCTTTCTTTTTTTTGGCCATCATTCATTACTCATTAATCAATTCAATATTTCTATATAATCATGATGTGTTTAATTGACTTTGTAATCTTCTTAAATCTTTCACATAAACACTAATGCACTCAACATAAAACTTTTGAATCTTATAGAAACCTTTCTTGGGAATTGAAATTCATCCAAAAATAATATTCATGGGAACCCTAATGAATCACATGCTCCTCTCTTTTTCATATATATATAT
>JBBPDJ010000001.1:11353935-11371607 GCA_037974625.1 Cucumis cinereus | reverse complement strand
TATATGAATATTTGCATTTTTTTAATGATTTTTTTTGTGTGTGGGTTAGAATCAAGGTTTTATATATAGACGTAAACATTAGGTTTAGGATTCGGACCATGACCTATGCAGCTTCTCATTACTTATCTTGAATGGCTTTTAAAAGTGAAGATAGATCTACATATACAGATCTTTTTTTAGCATATTTTGTTCAAATTCACATAAACATTTTTATGTATGATTGTTATTGTTGAATAAAGAATGAAGCAAATTGGAGGGAACCCTACACATTGACTTTCTTGCACTTCTTCCTCCTTTTTTCATGTCTTTCTTCTTTAGCATCATTATGTTACACATTAATCATTGAATATTTTCACACAATCATACTCTATTTAAACTCACTTTTTGATCTCATCAAACCCTTTCACATAACCAATAATGCACTTCATCAACTCTTTTTGAAATTTAATGCAACCTTTTCTTTTTACATTTTAAAAACTTCGTCCAAAAACGTGTTTTTTTCAATTTACTATATTCACAAAAATTTCTAAATCAAACTATTTTACATCTTACGTTTTATTCCATTTTTTTTAACGAAATCAAACTTATATAGCTTGTCAACTTGAACACACGTATATACATGAGAAAATTTTGAATGACTAGCTTTATTTATTTTTATTTTTTTAAAATGTTTGTTAATATATATGTATGTATGTATATATATATATATATATATATATATATATATGTATGTATGTATGTATTGGTTTTTGTTGTTGATGCTCTTTAATAAAGAATTTGAAAATTCAAAGTGGGACCAAATAATAAATGAACTTTTTCAAGTCTTTCTTGTTTTGGTATCATTACATTTCACATTAATCAATTCAATATATTTTTCACATATAATGATAGATGCACTTATACCACTTTTTAATCTCTATAAAAAAACTTTCACATAACAATAATTGCACTCAACATACCCTTTTCTTTTCTTTTTTTTTTCTTTTTTAAAAATTATTATTATTATTATTATTATTATTAGTTTTGGTAAAAGTTAGCTTGAAGAGACTTAGGGACCGTTTGGGCGCAGAGTGAGCTATTATAGTCTGTGAGTTATAATAAACTGTATTATTATAGCCTGTGTTTGGGGTGCATATTATTATAATCCAAATTATAATATGTAAAATAAATATTGGTTATCTTAGGTTATGCCTTTTTTTTTTTTTTGCACTATTATTTTTGTCATACATATATCTGGGTACATGAAATATCATTCTTGAAAAACATATTTCAAATTATATCTTCTACTAATTTATACAAACTAGTTTACTACTACATGAAATGTTCATGTTATAAAATTTTATAATACAATCTTTCTTATAGAAATCGATATGTGATTTTATTAAATCTAGTTAATTATGTTGTTCATTTAATAAATTTAATGTTATACATATCTATGTTATTTAGATTTTACTAGGTTTTGAAATAAAATTTCTTAGATTTTTGTCACTTTAACTAATTTCAAAAAAGATCATGGTTTTTTAAAAAATATTATAATATGTTAACTTCAAATTGAAATAAACTAGTATTTTAATGTTAAATTCAATTATTCCTTAAATGAAGAAAACATTATTTTAAAACAAAAAAAATGAGAAAGAGATAGTTTTAAAAAGATGACCTAATAATAATAATAATTTAAAAAATCCTCCAAAAGAAAAAAAATGATAAAATATATTTTAAAAAATATTAATATAATTAAACTAAGTACCTATTTGGAATGATTAAGAAAAAGGTCTTTCAAAAATTCATTTTTGTCTAAACATTTTTTTATAAAAACTTCTTAAAATAAAAAAACACAAATGAGTTTCAATTTTTTTTTAAAAAAATATTTGTACATTCAAGTTTATTTGATTTGTTATATATATTTAAAATATTTTCATTAAAAATTTTCAAGGTTGATCGGTGGCGATCAGAGGTTGGTTAGCGGTGGTCGCCGGAGTTGGTTGTTGGAAGTTTGTTGGTAGAGGCACCAAAGGTGGTGGTCGGTGATTAGTTGACGACAATCAGCGGAGGTGGTGGTCGGAGATTGGCCGATGGTGATCACCTGAGGTGGTGGTCGGAGATTGACCGGCGACAATCACCGGAGGTGGTGTTCGAAAGTTGGTCGACGAACTTTTCAACCCTTGAAACAAATACCCCTAAGATTGAAGAATAGTAAAAGCATGTTGATTATTTTAATCTTAATTCTAATCTTAATCTCCAACTAAAATAATTCTTGCCACAAATGGACTATTATACCCCACTTCATGCCCCAAACACACCCTTAAAATTTTTATTTGAAGGTTCAATAAATAACTGAATTTAGATTATTGAAAATGAGATTAAAATATAATAAACATCAAAGTGAATAATAAACTCCAAATTTTCAAATTTATATTTGACTGTAATTAATTTTTACAAATTGATTATACGACAATAAAATAGTAAGAATGAAGTTCATAAACGATCATCTCTTCCTTTTTCACTTTGTTTCTTTAGATGCTTTTTTTTTTTCAAATTAGAGAATCAATATCATCTACGTGCAAAATCTAGGACTCGACATCGTAAAAGTAAACATTTTTCTATTTATTATGATTACAGAAAAGAATTTATTTGAAAGAAGATGAAAAAAGAGAGAATTTATTTTCAAATGTGGTCTCAAAATCGAAAGTAAAGCAAAATTTGTTTTTACTAAGGTTTTTTTGTGCAATATAATTGGGTTTTTGTGATTTGGACATATTTTTCAACAACACATTAATTAATTATTATTTTTATTATTTGTTTTGTTTTGTTTTTTTTTTCTTTTTGGTGTTAGAGTCAATGATTTTAGCATATTTTGAATTCATAATTCCAATCCTCTTTGTTTGTTTCCTTTTTCTCATTTGTCACTTTCTCTTATTCCTTTTGGGTTTTTCTCACAAAAACAGTATATTCTTCCCTTTTGTCTACTCATAATTTTGGGGAGAAAAAAAAAAAAAAATCCAAAAGAAAAAAGGAAGTATGATTATGTGTTTTTTTTTTTTAATAAAAAAATAAAAAAAAATTTGAATATGTTTGTGGATAATGTATTGTGTATTTGCAAAACCAATATATTATGTTAGATATTTTGGGCTTTTACTAGTCATTTTCAGCACCTATGTTATGTCACCATTGTATTCCAACATTTTTCAATTTCCATTTTTTTCCTTTTATACTATATTATCTTATAATTTAATTTCTCTATGATATACAATTACGTATTTGACCTTTCAGTTTTGGTCCTATGTTCTTTGTTGCTACTACTGTTGATGTGTCATATTAACGTATTGAAAATTGAAAGACATTGGTTGAAAGTGTTTCAAGTTTAGAGATTAAATCTACGTAAGGATTGCATTCTTCTGGATAAAATTCAAGATTCTAATACTGATATACTTCTATCAATATCTATATGTATCTATCGGTGATAGAATCTGAATTTTTAATATATTTTGTAATATCAATGTCAATTATAGATTCTAAAATTAGTGTCTGTATTTTGCTATTATACGAGTGTCTATCAATGTCTATCGTTTATTATTATTATTTTGAAGTATGTAGTCGTTAACCAAAAATGACTTCGGTTTGAAAAGCCAAATTTGGTGAATCTCAAACACTCATTAACAACTCTGAAGTGGAAGTATTTATATGATTGAATACTGTGATTTTAACACTGCAAAAACAGATCATTTGTGTCACAGAAAAAGCCTATAACCTTCCATTTGCAATTAAGGATCCCCCGAGGTAATGTACTGTAAACAGTTTACATACAAATAAAGCAATGCAAAAGAAAAATTATATACACACAAACGACGTTGACTACGAAGCTTGCATGGCTCTAACTCGAGCTGTCAGTTCACGAACTTGACTCCTTAGACGTTCAGGATTGCAAAAGAAATCAACGAAAACTCGACGCTGTAGCCCTACTTCCTGAGAATGATGTTTGACAATCTGCATGGCAGAGTAGAAGGAAAGTCAGGTCTGTTGAGGCTGTTGTAATTTACAAGCTAAGTGCAAGGATTGGAATGTTTTATTGACATCGTTTTCACATTTTTCATAATAGTACAACTTCTGAGTTTGAAAGCTGATTATATATTTGGAGTTCAACAAGAAGTGGGCAAGTGGGGGAGATTCGAACCACTAATCTCTTGATCAAAGGTGGTATGCCTTAACTAGATGAACTATTTTCATATTGGCAAAAGCTTATCTTAAATTTGGTAAGAAGATCTATTTCTCCAACATTATGTATTTGTTAATCCTAGGACCACCTAGACTAGGATACATTAACTCAAACTTCCAAAAGTCACAACTCAAGCTAGACACTAAGCCCCCGTTGGATAACCATTTGATTTTTGGTTTTTAGTTTTTTGAAAATTAAGTCTATAAACACTTCTTTCACCTCTAAAAGGCAAGTCAAGTTTCAAAAACTAAAAAAAAAAAAAAAAAAAAAAAATTTAAATGACAAAACTTCTAAAAATATTTACAAATATAACAAAATATCACAATCTATCTACAATGGACCACTATAGTTGTCTATCTTGGTCTATTGTAGTCTATTACAAATAGATTGTGATATTTTGCTATATTTTGTAAATATTTTGGTTCATTTTGCTTGAAAATAGTCCATTTAAAAACTTGTTTGTCTTTACAATTAAGCTAATAGTTAAACTCTTTTACTTGAGAAAGATGCAAATTATTGTAAGAAATTGAGAGAAAATAGACTTTATTTTCAAAAACCAAATGGTTACCAAATGGACCTAACTTTTACAAATCATGAATTCACATATCAAAATAAAACAGAATAATAAACAAAATCCTTTAAAATGAATAAAAAGGGAAGGCATACTTGTTATTAGTTATCTAATGACAAGTAGATATTATTATTATGCAATTCACATAGCTAACACATTTGATTGACGTAATAAAAAGTTTGTAGACTTGGACTAAACAGCATAGATAATTTTTTTTGGTAAATAGAAGTGAAAAATCATGAAAGAGAGAGGAAATATTATTTCAAAGATTACCTCATTCTTTTTACAGTGCTCCAAGGTAACTTCTTCAACTGCAGAAGATAGTTTGGCATTTATCTTTTCCATCTCATCCAGCTCTTTCATTAAGGCCTAGAAGAAATAAAATATCTAGAAATGAAGGACAATTGTGCAAAAATAAAAATACATCACAGAAAGAAAGACAATCTAAACACAAAAGGTAACAAACTAATTAAGAATAATATGATAGATCAAGTTGACTTAGACGACTGCAAAGATAAATCAAAGAACTGAGCCTTGCATTTTAATGTTTTGAAAAAGAGAAAAATATGTTATCTTATTTGTGTATCCAATGATTGCAACCAGTTTCATACAAGAATAACTAAACTATGCATTTGATAAGCGCAATCCTTGCAAGAAACTATTGTGATGAAGAGTAATACCCGTGGCGTCAGTATTGGTTGTGCAGTTGTAGAAGAGGCAAAGAGTAATTGCTGCAAACTTTGAATAAGAGAGCACCTACAATTAATAATAGAAAGAGCCATTTATTAATAAATAAAAGTGGTATTCATATATATATATATATATAAAAGAACATGAAATGGACAGGAATATGGAATGAATGAAACACATTAACCAAAATCTGAAGCAGACTGGTTCGTCATAAGATCTTTTAAAACTGGACAATTCTTACAATGAAAAGAACGCATGGTAACTCAGCATGTGGCCATCACCAATATACAACACACAAGCCAGACTGGTAGGACATAAGAAATTTTAGAAGTTTACAAATTTTTTAAAGGTGGAAGTCCGAAGAATAGACCAGATGTTTTTGTGTCAAGAGTCCATATTCTCTTGTACTCATGATCTACTACAGTAGCACAATGAAAATCCTTTTTTACCTCAACTAGCGCTGCGTCCTAAAAACTGTATACACGTCCAAAAAAATAGTTTTTTGAAAATTGTTGTTCATTTGAAAATTCAGCTTATAAAGACTAGCTTCACACCATATCTTGACCTTCATTTCAACAGCTTCTCCAATTCTGAAAGCCATCAGAACATGAATTATACTGGAAAACAATCTTCAAACACCAATGCTAGATTTCAAGACTGTATAGATGGTCACCAACAGTCTTCAACCAGTGACCAACCGTCCTTGGTTGAGCCTTCTTGTTGTATTCCTTGTCGAAGAAACATCTGGATAATTTACTTTGGAGTTGCAATTATGCGCATACTATTTGGAAGTTTTTCTTGAAGATGTTTGGCTTAAGTTATCCCCATGTAATTTGTAAGTGATATGATCAAGAAGTTCAGCCTCCATCTGCCCTTTAAAGGGGAAGGGAAATGTTTATGGATGGCAGTGTGCAATTTTATGGTGTATCTGGAGAGAGAAACAATAAAATTTTTAGATGGATTGGGAGGGACCCTCTTGATGTGTGCAGTCCCTTGTGAATTTTAAGAAGAGTTTGGAGAGCAAGAGCTAAGTTGGTTATAATAGTCTGTGTTGAGGGTCAATACTATTTTAACCTGGGTTATAATAGTTTGTATTTGGGATGCAATTTATTTCAGTATGGGTAAGAAATAGTAAACACAATAATAAAGAGGGAGAGAAAGGATAGATAGGAAATAGCAAATGCTTTAACGAAAAGAAATTTCAAATAGTATTGTTATAGATAATTGCAGATAATAAATAGTTGTAAACACCATTGTTATATTTGGAGCCCCAGACATGGAGTAGCTATAATAGCCCACCTCACCAACTTGAAGTTGGGGGCTAAATACCACATTAATGTTCTCTCTAATCTCTAGGCATCAATGAAAAATTATTTTTTTAATTATTCACTAGATCTTATTTGGCTTGATTGGAGACCCTTCCCTTAGGGCCCTCCCTTTTGTGAGGTTTTTTTTTTTAAATATATACATATATGGATGGCCACGTGTCATTTATTTGGTCCATTAGACTTCCATTGCTTCTTTTGAATATTATTTAAGTGCACAGAAAAACTAAAGGCGTGACAGATATATGAATTTGAAAGTCTTGTATATAAAGGAATAAGATACTGACAGATCATTGATGCATCTGTTTCTGTCGCCTGGGAGGGAGTTTTCAAGATCAGATTGAAGGGTTCTCAAGTCTGAATGAAGATTAGATATCTGTTGAATAATGCCGGGAGCAGACACATATGTTGATACTCCAGCCTGGATATCTGTATAAGTCAATTAAATTGTTAGTGCAAAGTAAACCCAGTCTTCAATGATTGACCTACGACAAGAAAAATATTTTACAAGGCACCAAAAAAGCAAGTTATTGGTTACAATGTCCAAGTAAATCTGTCCTAGTCCTGACAATAAGCCTTGAGATAAACAATGTAGCATGAACATTCTAATTCCGACTATATGTCCTTGTCCGAAACCAGTCTCACTGGCCCTCAATACCAGAATCATAGAATACCCTGAATCAGATAGTCAAATCTTCTGTTTTTTTTTATAAGAATATCGGTCCGTTGAGCGCCTCATGGCTATGTCATAATAGATCCGAACACTTGCCCCGGATCAACTTCCAGATCATAATTGCTCTAGTGAATAACTAAAAAAAAAAAAATAGATGGGAGATAGCAGAGAAAGAAACATATTACGTGCTTACCACTTGTTTTATTTATTATTATTAGTATTTTCGTTTTATTTATTATTAATATTTTAGTTATTTTCAAAATAGGATTTTTTCTTGTTTTAGGAACTCAGTTCATATCATGGTTCAAACGTTAAATAACGATGGGGTAGAGAATCCCCTACAAGAAGGGACACCAACTGTACATAATCGAGGTCAAAGGGTAATTACAATCTTCTGTTATTGTAAATGACATTAAATACAATATTAATGTTATAGTTCATATATGTATTATTATTATGGATAACTATCTGTAATCGTAATTGTGCAGCTTATAGTCCCTTTCTGTAATTGGGTGTGTGAGTTGTATTTTTTGGGCTTATTTTTGTACTACCCTTGTACGTCCTTTCATCTTTCTTAATAAAAGTTTGGTTTGTAATAAAAATAATAATAATAAATAAATAAATAACCGTCTCAATTTCATTCTAAAAAAAGAGAGAACCAAAAAACATTGGGGACCCATTTATTTAATTGGTAACCCTGTTTCCTTTAGAAACCACATTTTCCAGTTCAAATAAGATACGAAGTTTTATGTTAATAAACCAGTATTGAATTTAAACTCTGAATATTTAAATGGAAGATCATCCTTACTTGAATGTATCCTTAACAGATCTCTGACACCATGCAGAAAACTATCGCGATCATCAACTGCACCTTGTTCTTGTACATCAGAAGCAGCTTGAATCAGTGCCAGGCAACGACCCTGAAGTGGCATAAACAATAATCATGGAACACTCAAACGGTAAAATACTAGCATCTGCTCCAGAATAGAGTTTGGTTAATCCATAAAATAAGCAGTCTATCAAATTAATTAATTAGCAGTAGAGCTGACATCTAGGGAAAATAATTGTTAACTAACTCAAAGTTCAAATGATGCAGTAGGAATAGGGTATTATGGTCAAATCTTTAATTTATTAGGATTAGTTTTTTTTCCACTATAAATAGGATTGGTTTATTAAGCTTTTTTTAAGGATTAGGATTAGTTTGCTTTCGCTATAAATAGAGTATTTGTTTTCTTGTATTCACAACTTTTGATATTCAATAAGATTCTCTCATTTGGTATACACTAATTGGTATCAGAGCTCCAAGAAACTCGGACCTGATGGCGGGAAGAAGGCCTACTTGCAGTGACCCCGTGACAACCTTCAAAGAGGTGGAGCAAACAACCGTCCGATCATCGAAGACATCGACTCGCTTACGGTCAAGCGAAAGCTCTATCGATGGTATCTTTTGTTTACTTGAAGACATGTCCTTGGCACATTGATCAGAAAACAAAATGGATTTACCGCGACCACAACTTGGAAAAAATAAACCAAGTATAACCAATTACCCCCAACAAAGACAGAATCTGAACACGCAACAAATTCCTCCAAGACATGTCCAAAATTTGCCACTGATTATCAAAGAACTACCAAAGGCAAGTTTACCAAAGAAGATACCACGAAAACAGTATGCCAACAATTGAAGAAAATGAGCCGAGTAAAGAAGATGAGGAAGAAATTAACTCAAAGAAGCGGGAATATTACAGTATAAATCGAAAAGAAGAAGAAATCGCCTACGGGAATAAAAACGACGAAAACATTTTCAATTTAGAGATTGTGCAACCTAATTTGAAGGAGAAAACGACATCGACAATTGAGGAAAAATCAGAAAATAACCCATCCAAAATTTCAAACACGGAAGAAAACATAATTGGAACTCAAAGTGTTGAAGTGAAAATCATTGACAACAAAAAACGGGGAGCAACCAAATTACCTACTTCGGACGAAGAAGATGAAATCGGTAGCGTTGTAGAGGAAACCGAACCAATCAAAATTGATGTTTTTTGCACACAAAAATAAAGAAACAAGTCCCTTCGGAGATGAAGATGGATTTTGGGCTACACTAATCCAGGATGGATCCCAATTTACGCAAGAATCAATGAAGGAAGAAGAAGCAGCAATACGAAGTGGATGTTTTCACGATTCTTTCACCAATTTTCCTTTTTTTGAATTAACCTTAAATGTCCACAACCCTCCTTATGGGATATTATTGATGTTGGATGTTCCAAGATACCTCCATTCGATTGGCTAACTTTTTTATTTTTACCTTCATTTTCGTTTTAAAACTCGAGGACGAGTTTTTTTTAGGAGGAATAGAAATGATGAAGTAGGAATAGGGTTTGGTCAAATCCTTAATTTATTAGGATTAGTTTTTCTGGTTTATTAGGATTAGGATTAGTTTCTTTTATTATTTAGGATTATGATTAAGTTTCTTTTATTAATTAGGATTAGGATTAGTTTGCTTTCGCTATTAGAGTACTTGTTTTCTTGTATTCACAAATTTTGATATTCAATAAAATTCTCTCATTTGGTATACACCAATATTTCTTCGTAATTATATTATTTGCAATAAAAAATATGTAAACAGAACAATTTAGATGCACGATAAAATTAGCGCGAAGAAGAGTATTTCATTATTGCAAAAACAAATACTAAAAGATGAGGTCAATACCACTCGTCCCTTGGTGGCTGACAAATATGCTTGAAGTTCTGACTCTATAACTTTAAGCAATGAATATGCTCCCAGCATGTTCTTCTTTTCCACTTGACAAGCTATTTTCAGGAATTGATGCCTAGCAAGCTGATTGACCAGATGACTGATGAACTGTAAAATGAAATTAATACTGTCACCAATGCAACACATGTTGAAAAGATGTGCAACTGCAACCACAGAAACACAACCATTGGAGGTACAATGTGAAATCATATGATGAAACAAATTCTGCTTAGGAATAATTAAGTTTCATCATTTAGTTTTATAACCACAGAAGCATAATTGAATTAATTTTCCAGACGTCCATCCTTTAAGCAACACAGGTATCAATTTCTTTCACAAATCTCTCCAGACATATCTAAAAAATTTGACATCTCGTTCAGAAAACAATCATTGGAGGTCACTGACATATAGCTCTCGTTTGAAAGAAAAATGAGTTTTGCCTAAGAAATTGATAGTTTAAGTCTAGATTGATGCTGTTGAATAGGTAGGTACAAAAATCAGATTATTTAGATCTTAAATAAGCCTAGCTCCTTTTCTAGTCCACCATTTGTCAACGTGTGGCTAGAACTCTTCCATAGACCTTGTGGATAGAAGGAAATCAGAATATGCAACGAAACATAGAAACATATAGATAATAAATCTGAGTTTTCCAAATTATAGCCTCAAGTTGGAATCTCCACCACTTGTCGGACACTACAAATTCTTCAGCGAGGGATCCCCCCTCTCCCAGCCTCTAGATTGTATTTCTACCTTTTGCGCCATTTCAATACATTCAGACACATACACAATAAATATTTAAAAATATATAAATAAATAACAACTTCGATCCAACGCTACTAACAAAATTTAACTCACCAACAGACAGCAAATTCGACTAACATAAATCTGACCATCATAGTGGTCATTGAGGCTAGTAAAAAAGTCTAATAGAAGCTTAAATACCCATGAAAGGATCCAAAAAAAGCTTCCAAATATGACCCTTAGCCCCTCAATGTGTTGTCTCTGTTGTAGGGAGGGAGAATCTATTGATCATCTCTTCCTTCACTGTGTTTTTGCTAGGAAAGCTTGGGCTCAGTTGTTTGGTATCTTTGATCTCAGCTGCTGTCTCCTGCCAAATGTGGAGGATTGGTTGGTTGAAGCGTTTAGTTTTAAGGGGTTTGGCCCTAAAGGCAATGTTATTTGGAATAGTGTTGTTCGGGCTTTGGTTTGGGGGTTATGGCTGGAAAGAAACAGAGATTTTTTAGGATAAAGTTATTTCTTTTGATTCCTTTTGGGCTGTGACTCAGCACTCGGCCTCCTGGTGGTGTACAAATCACACAAAGCTTTTTTGTAATTACAATCTTTCCATGATTTTAAACAATTGGAAAACGTTTTTGTATTAGGTTCTTCCGGGAGGGCCTTCTTGGCCCTCGCCCTTAGGCTGTTTCTCTTTTTTCTCCTTCCTTTTATTTCTATATACATCTCAGTTTCTTATAAAAAAAAAAGAGGCTAGTAAAAAAGTGTAAAGTAACTTTAAGACAATGTGTTTCAACCCCAACGTGCTCACCCATATATGCAAACTAGTGGCACTAGCCCAAACACTCACAAATGTAGAAACAAAAAGTACAAACAAAATAAAACATAAATTTCAAACCCAACTAATAATCCATAAGCACATACTTCAAAATGTTTCAAGCCAACCATAAGTTCATGAAAAAGAAAAAAAAAAAGAAAAAAAAAAGCCACTAGACCTTCTAAGTTGTAAAGTTTCATCAATACATAATAGTAGATATTGAGCATACCACTTTCTGTCTATCAATGTAGTACTCCTGACGCATGACCTTCAAATCATAATCTCCTAATTGAATTAATATGAAGCTACATCAGAATCATTGATTATGATGATGATGATCATAATAATAATAATAATCCAATTTTTTTAAAAAGAAAGCCACTGTAGTTATGTACCTTGTAAAATATACGTGTCTTGCAATTGAGCCAATTCCCAACACAGATCAGGAATAGTCTGAGGGATAAAAGAAATTAAATAAGTATTACACAATCAACATATATCATAAGAATTAAACAATCAACATATACCGTTCTGCACCCATAATATAAGATTGGAGGAAGAAGCCATCAACTATATTGAGAAAAGGTATGTTTCTTGTTTATAATAATAATAGTAATTTTTTTATGTAAAACACACACGCACACACACTTATATCATATGCTCTACCATAACCTTTTTGGATAGGACAGTTACTACAGAAAGAAAAGAAACGTCCACTGATTAAACTGAAGAATCGAGATAGGAGACATGAAGCTATTCAGTAAATAAATCTCAATTGCTAACCAATTCTAATAAATATTAGTACAAAGGATTCTCCAAGACGTACTCTGGGAGGTGGGTTGTAGTTAAATACGTCAAGGAAGAAATTAAGAAGATTATTTTCCAAATACTGATAGTGCATTGGTACATGAGAATTAGCTCTGGTAATGAAAGAGAAAGAGTCATGGTTTAACTAAAATAGTCTCAGATATTATCAAAATTGACAGAGTTTAAATTCCATCCCAAAATGAGCTGATTGAAGGTCAAGCTTCGTAAGGTAGACCCTAGAAACCCTAACACAATCACCAATCAAAAAGATCAACCATCCAAAAATAGATTAACATACAACAAAAAGAATGACTATGATCTAAATTGCAATCAAACTGCATGAGAGCTATCGAACGAATAAGTACGAAAAAAGTCAGAGGACAGCAACAGCAAAAAAAACTAGAGGCTCAATTCATGTACAAAGACAAACCTCAGATAACAATTTCTCCTCTTTATCATAGAGATTTGAAAGCTCCCCTACCAGTTCAGAATGCTTTCTCCTGTGAAAATAAGCATCATTTAGATAATCCAGTAAATGTATCCAACTTCAATCTTCAAAGTTTAAATCTGTCATCTGTTCAAGATATAAAACGTCTGCAACAGAATTTTTAGGATGCCAAAGTAATACATTTTCTTTACCACACAAAGACTAAATACAAATTCAATCCAAAATCTTCCCAATTCTCTGATTAGTCTTCAAAAATAAGTTTACATAGCAAAACACCATTAAATTTGAAAAATATCTCGGTGTTCCTCATTCAAAGTTTGAGTCATTCCCAACTATGGAGGATTGAAATCCATAAAATCTTAATGATTTTATTGAATAAGATGCTTGGGCTAATAGAAGAACCTTTTAAAGGACTGGATCATTGGAAGGTGTAGCATAAAAGGCTCAAGATAACTGGATTTGGTGGAAGTTGTTATGAAGGTCAAAGAACATTACAAGGGTGTCTTACCAAAGCCAAAAGAGATAAAAATTAAAAATGATGATGGTGTTTCAACAGTTGTCCAGCCAACATTTTTTTTTTTAGCACAACAAATGTGGGGTATGGGATTTAAAGCCCCAACCTCAAAGGAGTATATGTCAATTACCACTAAGCTATGTTCATGTTGACTGTGCTAAACAACCGTTGCTAGCAGGTAGGTAATCATGCTAGGGTTCATAGTTCCTTTTACCAGCCAAAGTTGTCGAGAGAACTTTCTGGCAGATTGGAGGTTTCAGCAAGGCACAACAAAAACGTGATGGATGTAACACATTATAGAACAAATATGATGACCAGCAAGTTGTTTCAAATTGGTTTGTTTTTCATACTTTGCCGGGTAAACAATATGTTTTTTGGATTCTGGGGTTACCCTGTCTTCCATGAATACTAGATGGGTGTCACTTTTATACCATCTTGTAAATTTTACTTTCTTTTTATTCCTTTTTATTCCTTTTTATGACAGAATTTGGAGGGACATCTGCTGGGGACTAAGCAATAACTCCATCGATGCACAGCATGTGAGTCTGAAGAAGCTCCCCTTTCAAGCTCTTTCTCCTTGCTGTTGCCACGTGTGTACGAAAACTTCTGAATCTCAAGGCTACTTGTCCTTTTCTTATGAATTTACAACATCCAATGTCACCACGTCAACTCGTCAAGGGAAGACATGACTAAATATAGACATATAATTTCAACATGCAACCTCAAAGTCACCGCTCATTACGTTGAATTTTGAAAATCAACGGTTTCAGTCTTCTGTGGCAGTTGATTAGTTGCTTTTATCTATGAATTAAGAAAACATTCTCTGCGTAAGTTGAAAAAATTTCTGTATTTAATAGATTGTTTATTTTCCTTTTTCTTCTTGATTTGGGCCAAGGGTTTTGATTACTCTAGGTGGGTTTTTAATATATATTTTATATATGGTAAAAACAAATAAATTAATGAAAACGTGTGCTATAGCACAAGCAAAAACTAGCACATTGGAAAATGAACAAAAATATTTACAGTATATACAATATTTTTTAAGGGTTTTGATGAAGAAAATAATATAAGAATCTTTTAAAAACAATCAGAAGTACAGCCACAAGCTCTAAAGCTTTAATTTCTAAAGTGAAAACCGCCGAGCCAAAGAAATTATTTTATGAACACTCATGCTTCTTAAAAAATGTTATCTTTTCTTTTATGTTCTCGTTGCCCCTATCTAAATTTGGTATTGAACAGTTAGAAACAGGCCTAAAAGTTCTTAAAGCATAATCAGATGCCCTTTGAAAAACTGTACCTGAGAGAATGAAGATCAAGATGAATATGGGCTTCATCTGACGTAACTTGTGACTTGAGAACCATTAGAATAGCTTGCTGCTTTGCATTTTCAACCTGAGCTTCGACCCATTGTCTTTCACTTGTCCCAAAACTAAAAAGCAAAGACATATGTCCCAAATCAACATTTGAATAGTATAAATCAACAAAAGAAGAAAAACTATTGATGCACTCAGAGCCAACGAACAAGAGAAACCACATGCAAAGAGAGAAAGTCTAATTAGAACTTGATGAGTATAAAAGGGCCCTATGAAAGAGAAATTAGCACAAAAGAGAAACAACCAATAGCCCTCAGCCATGATGGATTTTTTAGAATCTAATGCACATCATTTATCATAACAAATACTGAAACAGTAAAAGCATGGTCCAGATGATGGACGTGGAAACTGTGTCAACAGTATATAAACATGCTTAGGCATTAGTGTGTTATTACTTCTGAGGAAAGAGGAAGAAGAGGATGAGGTTAGGTATTAACAATAAAATTAGCAAATCTCGTTAAACTGTAAGACTATCCTTTGAGGTCATACTCAGATTAGGTAAAAACATGTATGATTTGAAGTCCATGTGTAAATCTTACGGATCATGCTTAAAAAAATTTCCACATTCCCGAGGCTAATGAACCAATAACTTCTCGACCCCAAATAACCACTTAGGAATAAAGCATTAATTCAAGCAAGCAAGTAATGCACTTGGCTATAAGGATAAGAAATAAATACATTGAACGTAGCCTTTGCAATTCAGATACGCGTTGATGATGGGATGTCTCCAAATCTGCAAGGAGAAAAACCAAAAAATCTGGAAATCAATGAAATCAATCACAAGTGCATTGTAAGTCAGACTCAGATCGCTCACCTTCCCCTCCATCTAAAAACCAACCTTTTGCCAAAATTATGGAAAAACCACAATTTTAATTAATTGGTTTAAACATATAAAACATCATAAAGTACTACAGAAACCTGAAGTACGAGGAAATATCAATAAGAATGAGAAAGGGAGAGTAAGAGATGATCAAAAAATATAAATTACAGTGATGATTGCCCTCTCATACGCTTTTTTTTTTTTTTCCTTTGTTGGTTAAATCACCAATAAACCCAGTAGCTTAAACTAATGGGCAATTATTTCAATGCTTTTTGACATGCCCCACTTCCTTGAAATTTCGTAGAAGACCCAATAAGTAGAAATGAATGTTAATTGAGATGAAATGACATCACAAGAGCTTCAACACAAGACCTCAGATACTATGTTAAACTATTGTGAACTCAAAAGTTTAAGCTAATGGGTTGTGGTAAATTTAATACTTCCAATTCTTTTTAACACTTCTTTTTGGGTAAGAAATAACAGTGAAAAGTGCAAAGGATAAAATAAATTTCACAAGAAAGATACCTCTTACTAAGATATTTGACATGTCATCAAGACTCACCCATGAACATTTTGACTTGCCCTCCTCAGCAACTAGTCGATAAGGCCCCTAACCATTATTGCATTACAAAAACAATGAAAGCAAATTACAAGGTAGAAATTTGATGACACAAAAATCAAATTTCATCAATATCAACAAATTAAATATTCAAAATAATAAAAAGACCGTAGCATTAAAACACAATAAGAAAAAGGAGTAAAAAGAAAAAAGATGTGTTTGTCCTGTGGGATCTTAAGAAAAAATAATAGCATTTTTTAAGATGTTAAGTGATTGTGGGAAGAGGGGTTTCGTCTCTTGATAGGTTTAATGCTTCCAAGTAGGCATCTTTGTCCAAGGATTTGGCTAACCCTTTTCATCTTGACATGGACATTTTGTATAGTTAATTGTTTGGTTCCTGTTATTTGGTTGCTTTTGTATGCCCTTTTGTGTTCTATTTTTTACAATGAAACTTGGTTTTCCATTTAAAAAAAATATAGTTATTTTCATAATATTGTCACAAAAAGAATCTAATTTATTCTTTAACTTTCGTTCTTAATAATTTTGTTAACCTTCATGATAAAAGTAGTAGAATAGAATTACCACATGTCATGGAATATTGCATAAGTGAAAGTTTCTATTTTAAGAAAAATAGATAGTAAATTGTTATTAGTGTCCTAGTTATTTCAGAACGTGAAGGCTTCAAGCTTCTGTGTGCTCAAAAAGGCATAAACCTAGTGTTCAAATCAGGCAAAAACATTCAAGGCTAAAAATTTGAGTCTAGCTTCCAGTCTCAAAGCATCAGCCTCAAAAACCTTGTTAAACATTGGTAACTAATACTCCACATCAAAATTAATTAGAAAGCTCAGGTCATTCCTTCGCTTGGGATTGGGAAAATCAAATCTCCCTTCCCTTATTTGTATCTCGTTTTTGCTCAATGAAAGTTCTATGTTTCCTATCGAAGAAAAGTGTCTTCAAATTTTGTCATAAGTGAAATCTGATGGCCAAAAGTTCCCTTTATACAATTTTGAATTCAAAAGATCTTAAAATCAAATTTGCATACCGTGTCTAGTTGTTTAGAAAACCACTGATTTAGCTCCTTTATGCAGGATGAATCCCCAACCAAGTATGGATGGAAGTCGGAATAAGCCAAATAGATACTATCCTCTGCACAATCATTCATATTCATAACTTCAGCAGGAATCAAAACAAAGAAAGAAACAAAAAGAATTTGTTTAAAAATGAATTAAAACTTAGATTATTATCTAAGAGATTGGAACTTTCAATGTTGCAAAGCAAATGGACATGCATGATGCGTGTCACGGTCCTAACTTCTCGACCGTGCGGCACCATGACATTTACTCAATCATGGTCAGCCTAAAGGCTATCTCTA
>JBBPDJ010000001.1:11337661-11353835 GCA_037974625.1 Cucumis cinereus | reverse complement strand
ATGTTATCTCACACATGTCGAGGTATTTTGCTTGGACGAATGTCACATCCTACATTCTTATTTGTAGGATTGTGACAATGCGCAAGCTAAGAAGTGACTAGAATCATTTGTTACATGTTACAAGGATTGGATACACTTGCAAGTTAGATAAAATAACATAATTAAACGTACCTCTTCTGCAACAACACTACCCATTTCTAGTTAAATAGAAAAGACAAATAATATCAGCAATTAGATAAAGCTTTCTAAGAGTAGCCTCTAGAAGACATCACATCCTGTAACTCCTAAGAACCTCTCTCCTCTCCTAAACAATACATCTAAATATGAGACAGTTTTCACAAAACTTTATCCTGTACATAAACCTCTTCCAAAATCAGCACAGTTAATGCCCACATTAACACTTTTATTTTTCTTTTCTTTTCTTTTCTTTTCTTTCCCTGCTTTTCTCCTTTCCTCTCCCCCCCTCCCCCCACATTTTGAAAACAGCTAACAAAGATTGGTGATGACATTTTCCAGAGAGACAATGCGGTTTTAAGAAGGGAAATTGCAAAATTTAATAGAATCTTTCTACATACCACACACATAACATATTTAATACAGAAACAACTGAAAAATCAAAAAATAAGCTTCAACTATAACTAATACCATCGCCGGAATGATAATGAGCCAACTCTTGGGCTGTGGATGCAATCCTTCCAAGAACTGCATTCATCTAAATTACAAAACAAAAAAAGAAAGGAAAAAAACATGTTAAGATGTCTTAAAATGAAATAATTCACCAAGTATTTTTAGGGGGGGGGGGAGTATAAACTGACAAAAATGCCATATAAAAATTTAAAAATTATGGCACAATAAAATATCTTTAACTGTCCTTTTGCTGCTGCTTGCTCAGAGGACTTGATAAGAAATTTCAAAACTAATTGGTGTTCCCCAACAGGGCCTCAAAAGCTGTATTTCAGCTGCTGAGCAGGACTCCTCCCCTAGGGCAGGCTAGATCTCTTCGGCCAAATGGGTCGATAGCCCTTTCATGGAGATTGTGGTTTGAAAGAAACAAATGAATATTTCAAGAAGACATGAGTAGAGGCACTCCTTGAAACCTAGCTAGAATCTTCGGATCTTCTTGATCTTCTACTTTTAAAGCATTTTATAATTATGGCAAGACACAAATCTTTTGCAATTGAAAACCTTTTTGGTAACCTGTTGGAATTGGGGATCTCTGAGGTGAGCAAAATAATAGAGTGTTTAGAGGGTTGGAAAGGTGAGCGAAATAAACCACCTGTTGGCTTCTTTGGAGGGAAAGAAGCCGTAGAACTTTCTCATATGAGTTTACAACTTCTAAAACTTTTTTCGAAAATATACAGTTTACGTTCTCAACTCAGAGTGCCCTCACAATTCTTTTTGTAATTCAACCTTTCCTAACCAATATAGATTGGAGGCCTTTTGTTTCCAACACTCCTTATTAGGCTTATGGATACGTCATTCTTATGGCCTTTGAGTCATTCTTTCCTCTTTAGTTGATTATATTGACTAATTTTCTCATAGAAAATATAAGAAAAAGAAAAATTTAACAATAGAAATAAGAACATTAAATAGAGGTTATACAGAGGATTAAACAACACATGTTAAACAGAGAAATAAAGCAGAAATAATAAAATGTTCGCCCCATTGTGTATATACCTCTAAATTCCTGGCAGATATGCTATCATCTATGCTTGTTAATTGTCCATTTACACTAGAAGTTGCAGCAACTCGCGCCCGTCTCCCTTGAGTCAAATTAGAAGCTTGGCTTGTAAGCATATCATATTGTGACTGAAGATGGCTAAGTTGTCTCTGTAACTGTAGTGCTTCAGATTTATGTGCGAGAGTTGCTTCTCTAGCAATGTTGCAAACAAAATTGTAAAATGCATAAGAAGCAGCGATACAAATCAAACATAAGAACCAATTTTAAAGAATGTACACAATATAGCACCTTATCTCCTTCAACCCTTCTTCGCCTCCAAAAAGAGCGTCTTGGTTGTCTCGTCTAGACGAAAATGCCGAAATGCTATCATAAGCTGAATCCAAATCCTCCCCCTGTTCGACATACCCAACAATTAAAACCCAACAATTCTTCTATCAAAACAAAAGCATACTGAAAAATTCTAAAGAATTTCACCTCCAAAAGCTTTCCCTCTTTAAGGAATTGCCCGTACCTAGACAATACACGCCAAAATGACACTCGCCGATGAGTAAAATTCAAACCCATCACAAACATTCACAAATTAACCAAAAAAATAAAAGAAAAATACGAAAATGGAGAAGAGGAAGTTACTGGGAAAGCTCGGAATGGGAGAGGACATTGGAGGGGCGAAGGCTAGAGCAGATCCAATCGAGAATAGAGCGAGCATCGTCGTATTGAAATGGCCATTCGAAACTGTCAGGGTCCAATGCTTGTGCGCCTTCATACCCCAATTCGCCCAACAAACCGCACAGCCTCGCGCCACTCATCTGCTGGTTTGTGGGTATCGACAATTTCTTCTCCTCGATCGATCTTTACAGCGAAATTTTGAAGTGTGCCGCCCTTTTCCGATCACTGATTTGAATGTCTTCCAAAGAAATGGTGAAATGTGACAATTTTTCAAAAAGTGTTACCATTTATCTCTTATGACAATGTGGGGATTTTTTTATTATTTTTTTTTTCACACGATTCCATTTTTCTTTTTCAAATTTCCTTTGCAAAGTTGGAAGGAAAATGGTCCAAACTAACCAAAAGCAAAAAAACAAAAACAAAAAAACAAAAACAAAAAAACTATATGTAATTAAACTCTTTTTTAGAAACAATGTTTTTTTTTCTTTTTGTAAAATACACTTTTTTATTTTTTGATTTTTTTATTTAATTTCTATTGAGTCCATATGTTTCAAAATTCAACACTTCTGTCTATAAAGGTTTCACTAATGCTCAATTTTAGTCCTTGAGATAACCAAGACCGTCAATAACTTAACGAAGAGCTAAGAAGGATGATGACTAGACTAATTTTAAACCAAAATATATTGATGATGAAACTACCTTTTCAAAGAAAACAAAAATATAAAAAAAGAAATTCAATAGACATTTTTTTAAATCCAAAAAAATATTTTTTAATATTTCTCACCTCTTCTTCTTTCTCTTTATCTTTCTTCCTATTCCTCTTCATCTCTTCTCTCTTCTCCATCTCCATGTATTCTAAGAAAGTTTATATTAAACAAACAGCCAAACCAACAAAAAAGACATGACAAAGGAATTCAAATACGACCGAAAATTTTTCCTTTTTTTCTGTTTTTGCTCTTAAGCCTTAAAAATGTCCGTTTGTAGAGAGTGAATATGACAATGGCAAAGAGTTTTTTGTGATTTTATAACGAAACTTCGTGTTGATTAGTATTTAGTTTAGTTTGGAGCTCATGTTCGTTCCACACCACACAACAATCATATACTAAAGAGAGAACAAAGAGCTTTTTTTAGAAGTTTGTTATAGAGAAGAGATGAGATGATGAGGAAGAGAAGAGAAAGAAGAGAGGGACATAGAAAATATTTAAAATATATATTCTTTTCAAACAGGGGACTCCAAAAGTGTTTTTTTTAAGAACATTTTCTAAACAAAATAGTCACGTCATCAATACATTTTAGTTTTAAATTATTGTAGTCATAATGTTAGTCACTTCGTTAAGTTACAAACGAGTTTGTTATCTCAATGACTAAAATCGAGTCTTATTGAAATCTTAGGAGCAAAAGTGTTTTGATTTTAAAACATATGGACCAAATAGAAACTAAAAACAAAACATAGAGAGTAAAATATTATTTTACCCTTTTTTTTTTTACTATTTAAACATGAAATATAAGATTTGCCTTCCCTTTTTCGTATCTCTCTCTTATTTATTCTGTTTTTTCCTTTTAAATATGGACAATATTGCATTGAACGCAAAACCAACATTTTATTTCATTATCTATACATATTTATCATCCACAAACCTTGTACTATTGATATTCAATGTTATTGATATCAAGGATAGGACAACTAATGATCGATAGCATAGTCGATCACTTTAAAACTTTTTTATGTATTTTTTTTGGGTTTAGACCAAACCAAAAAACGTAAATTCGAAAAAAAAAAAAAGATTATTTATCTTACCCATAAATGAAAAATGGTAAGTTTTGGTAGAGTTGAAACTCAGTGATGACATGGTAAGTGATTGTTGACTACATGGTACTATCGACCTTGAGATACATGTTTGATTCTAATAAAAAAAATAGATATAAAATATAGATGATTGGCAAAAGGTATGTGTATATATATATCAAACTACATTGTTTGTTACAAGTTAAAATATAAAATTAGTTCCTAAACTTTTAAATTTCTATATATTTAATATTTGAAATCTTTGAACGTTCCACGTATAAATAGATCTCTAAAATTTAAAAAATATCGAGTAGATCTTTACATTCTCAAATTTGAATCCAACGAATATATGAACTTTTTCAATTTGTATTCTATAGGTCCTTAATATATTCTATCTTCATTTTCTTTTATTAATTCAAGTATCTACTAAAACATAAAAATGAAATTTTAGGGTTCCATTAGATATCATTTTCACTTCAATATTCAATAGATCAATTATCAATTACTTTTGAAATTTGATCCTTCAATCTTAAGAAAATGAGTAAATATCAATTATTACACAGCTACGCACCTCCTTTTACTTTTAAATGGAAAAAAAAATTATATATATGAAGGACCTATTAGAGAGAGTTTAAAACCTATTAACTTAAAAACTTGAAATTTATGGACTTGTTTGACACAAAACTGAGAGTGTAAAGACTTATTAGACATTTTTAAAAGTTCAGAGACATAAACCTAAAAAATTTGTGCACAAAGCTAGTAATTTAAACAAAATTATACAAACTATATTCAAGAAGATTCATTTTTGCATTTGTATGAAATTTTGAACCTTCCATATCAAGTAAAAATTATTTAGAAGATGAACGTCGTTTACGTACCATTGTGGATGAAAGATCAAACTTCTAACCTCAAGAGAGGAAGAAGTGTTGTCAATTATCACCAACCTAAGCTCTCTTTCGCGTCAAGTGAGCGTTGGAACAAATAGACCCTAAACTGCTAAGTAAACATGGCTAACATGTAATATAAAATGGATAGAATTCAAATACCAAATACTAGGAGAAAAAGTACTCAAAGTTTGTAGCCAAAGATAACTGAGAAAAAATAATTGGAATTGGTTGTGTGCTTTGACGTAGTAAAAAATAAAAGTAAGATCCTGAAAGACAAGGAAAAAACAATAAGGGAATGAATGATAGAAATAAGTTATAAGAAGAGAAAATAGGGATTCAAACCATTTCAACCTATATGAAAAACTTGCGTACACAAACACTCTCTTTTTGAAGCGAGATGGGTTCAATCATACATAGTCAGATCTTATGGCTATGTTTTTCTCCTATTTTTGACGACCATTTATTATCTAACCATTCGATATTAGACTCAACATGGTACACTAACCTAGCACTCGGAGCAAAAATTTGAATCCCAAGAAAAGGTTGTGCTCACAATGAAAAATAAAGAACACAAAAGAACTCGTATTAATATGAACTTGAAGAAATACAAAAATTGTTCCAAGAAAACAAATAAGGTGAAAGAAACACAAGTAACAACTTTCCAAGTTGCTCTTAGTCTAATTAGGTTCAATCTCTTTCAAGATAAAAGAAGCATTTTCACTTACTTGGCATGCAAACAATAGAGAAGATCAAAGCGGCAGCAGTTCATCAAGGGATCTCAAGTCAAGCAATGATTTAAGAACGTGAAAAATTTATCCTTCAAATGAAAACCCAAACAATAACTATGGATTGAGTGAGCAATAACAGCGTTTGCTAAAAGCTGGAGGGTCGAAACAAATAAAAACACAAACAAGTGACTTCGCTTACCATTTAGCCGCAATTCGGAGAATATTTGGAATAACTTTCTAAGTGCTTTAAAAAGTTGTTTTTAAACACTTAAGGTTGATGAGCCTCCACTAAACAACAGAGAATTCAACCTTTTGAAACGGACCCCATTTGATTTCTTATGAGTAAATTTCTGTGAGGATAGGAAAATGTAATGTGATACAATTTCTTATCATGCTATTGACCGACGATCCAGTTTCAGGATTTCAAGTTCAGCAGCTGGAGGATTTATTTGGCCTGGATTCATTGACACATTCTGCTCTGATGATACTCCAGAATCTTTTTGATTGCTTGTCCGAGAATTACCAATCGCGCCCTCTGCGTTGGAGCTGAACCATTTCCTTTGTTTATGAGAAGAGCTTCTAGATTAATAGGAAGGGAGCTGAACCATTTCCTTTGTTTATGAGAAGAGCTTCTAGATTAATAGGAAGGGAGCTTAATCAAAATGAATCAGAAACTTTTTTCTATGATCGATCAGCAACTCCGAATTGTAGTTTCTCCTCAACAAATAAGTGCTTGGGCCAATATAACCAGACCTGACGGTGAGATAGATACTGTCCGTGCATAACACAAGAACAGCAATCTTTTCCTGGCTAGACTTCTTAACACTCTGGAAAACCCTCACGGATATTCAGCAGATGATAAATTTTTCAAAGGCTGCATCAGAGTTTTACACCATTAGACATATGAGTGAGAAACTGCAAAATACCTCAATTTTGAATCGAGTGAGACATGGAGATCTTTTAATTTTATATCTAATGAATAAGTTTTCCTTAAAACTTCAGCTTTTTCCTTTTTCCCAAGATTCTGAAAAATATGACGGTTTTTCTCTAGACCTCTGAACTGCAACACTTCAAATAACTCGTCTCTGGCAACTGCTTGTCTTGGTAAAAATATGTCAGAAATGGACGTAAGAGAGAGACAAATCAGACAAATATATGGACTTTCCAGCATCCTTCTCCTCTTTCTCTTCCTTTAAGAAATTTTTACAATGTTACCTCAAAGGACTAACGACCCAACCAGTAATTGGATTTTGCCTCCGGACTCTAAATTTTCTATTAGAGCCACTTTGTAATCTATCAAGAATAGCATATGTAATTGAATCTGGTGTTAATCCCTGCTGTTTAAGCTTTGAATACAGATCGACTGTTTCAGCAGTTCTCCCAGCTCTTTCCAAACAGTCAAGAAGGATGTTGTACGTTACAATATTTGGACAGCATCCTTGAGTTATCATTTTATCGAACAAACTATGAGCCATCTCAACTTTATCTGTTTTCCCAAAACATTCAATGAGCGTGCTGTATGTTACAACATCAGGATTCAATCCCTTATCTTGCATCTCCAGAAATCTCATGTGAGCTTCATCAACATCCCCATTTTTCCCAAGGCAATTGATCAAAGAATTGTAAGATATAATATCTGGTTTGCAATCACTACTCTCAAGTTCTTCAAAAACTTCAACAGCCTCCTTAACTTTCCCAACACGTCCTAAGCTTGATATAAGAATATTATACGTGAATATGTCCGGAAAAGGACCATCTCGTTTCATTTTCTCATAAAGATCATGAAGATGAGTTACTTGCTTCAACTTCCCCAAAGTAGATAACACTGTGTTATACATCATCGTATCAGTACTAATTCCCTTCTCATGAACCTTACTGAGCAATTCGATAGCTTCTACAGTTTTACCTGCACTGCATAAACTCTCCAACATGGAAATATAAGCATCTCTATCCCCTCTATCATGAAAGCTCCACATGTTGCAAAAAAGACGATGAGCTTCACTTGTATGGCCTAGTTTGCTTAAAGTCCTAACAAGATATGCATATATTGATTTGTTCATAAATTTATTAGACACTTCCAGAACTTCATCCAATCTACCCAACTGCCCTTCTGCAACCAAAACATTCAAAATGATACTGTACGTAAACTCATTCGGCCTACAATTGTTCTTAATCATATTAGAAAAGAGAAGAATTGCCTTGTCAACCATACTGCTCTTACAAAGTGCCTGAATCATTGTATTATATGCAATCACATTTGGAGTACAGCCTTTTGTTAGCATTTCTTCAAAGAGAGACAGAGATTCTTCAGCTCTACCCATTTTTCCAGTCATTCTAATCATAATTGTATATGTATACTCATCTGGATTACAATGCTTCAGTTTCATATCCTTAAAAACTTTGTAGGATCGATCAAGCTGTTGAAACACAACAAAAAAGATTAAAACAGAGTGAACAACTAATTCATACAGAATCAATCAATCAAACATCAAAACTTTTTCAACATTATAACATTAAACCTTTTCATCCTTTGCCAGAGCATCCAACAGCATATTGTAAGCAAAGATATCCAGCTGATACCCTTTACTCCGCATTTCCATATACACATTGAAAGCCCTATCAGAATCATGGGATCTTACATGAGCTTGAAGCAAACACCTATAGGTGTAAGCATTAAGCCTCAAGTCCCATTTCTTGATCAAACCAGTACATAACTCCAAGTCCTCATTGCTACTGAAAATTTTAATCAATATATTAACAGTAGAAATCGTACCACGTATTTGATCTCTATCCATCTGTGACAGAATCTCACGAACTTGATCAAGCCGTTTGGAGGAAGAAGAATGGGAGAGCATGAGAAGGATGCGGCTGTAAGTGAAGGCATCATGGCGAAACTTAGGGCAAAGGGAGGGGCAAAGATGAAAGAATTGCAGAGCGAGATCAGGACAGTTTAGGGATTTGAGAATTTCAGAGGCTTCGGCTGGGGTTAAGGAGACGGAGAGAGATTGAAAGTAAGAGGATAAATCGGAGAAGCGATCATTAATGGTGATTGAAGAGGAATGAGGTTTGCGATGGAGGAGTATGCCAATGACTCTACAGATGAGATCTCGGCGGGGAAGAGAGTAGCCGCGAGAGTCGACGGGAAGAGTAGCCGGCGGAGTGACCTCGACGGCTACAGAGCGTCCGGTGGGAGAAGAAGAAGTGATTTTGGCGGTGTATTTGGTGGCAAAATGTGCGGCGGTGGTGGCGGTGGGTTTGAGGTGACAGTAACAGGGGAGCCGGAGTACCTTCATCGCCGCCGTGCCTGTGGCGCTGGTTAGCTCGAACGCGAACTAAGCCACGCCTTTCTACTTTTTTTTTATAGTTTTTTCCAATTACAAAATATTAATAATACTCTTAAAATAAAATTATTTTAAATCACAAAATTTAAAATATACCAAAATATTAGGGTGATATAGACGAAGCTAATGTATGTCTATTATTGTGTCAAACTTGAAATTTTTTATTAAAACGTGGTTAGTATATATAATTAATCAAATAAATTTGTATCTAAAAATTCTTATAAAAAAGAGTTGTCACAAATTTTATTTTAATAACTTTTTATAAAAATGTTTAAATAAAAATAATTTTTTGGAAAACTTTTTTTTTATTAAATTATTCCAAATAGACTATTAATTTAGTTATTAATTATAATGGTAATTTTAAAATACACTTTCTTATTTTATTTTTCTTTTAGAGTCTTTTTTTATTTAAAAAAAACACTAATTATCTTTTTAAAATGATATCTATTCCCTTCTTTGCTTTGCTTTAAATTAGTGTTTTCTCCCTTTTAGAAAATTTTGTTTATTTTCTTCTATTTTTCTTAGCTGAAAATTGATCATTCATCTGTTTAAGTATAAGTCATTCATATAGTAAAAATATAAATGTATATCGCATATACCACGGTGTTTACAAGTATGTGAAAAATGTAAGTATACACATATATATTGTTCTAAAATGATATATTGTAAAACTGTATTGTTTATGTTCTTATCAAATATAAATTGATTTAATTCTAGAAAATTCACATACATACATATATACGAAAAAATGAAAAAATAATTTAGGCCACATTTTGTCTAAAATAATAACGCATTAGACTGCAATTGTGTAATTACGTATATCTATTTAAACTATATGTGTAGAAATCTCTAATTTAGTTATAACATTTTTTTTATTCACTTTTTTTGCTCGAAGACTTAGAATTATTTTTTAAACTTAAAATTACAATGTTGAAAAAAACTTAGCAGTCAAATAAAAATCTAAATTCAAACTTTATGATTTTTTAATTCTCAAATATAATTTGATAAAAAAAATTATAATTTTCCAATAATTGAATGTAAAATTAAAATACAAGTTTATTTCAATTTGAAGTTAGCCTATTATGATAAAAAAAAAAAAATCAAGATATTTTCAAATTAATTAAAGTGACAAAAGTCTATGAAATTTTGTTTCAAAATCTAATAAAATAAAAATATCAAATTATTAAACAAATTAACCAAAGAAGTGTAGGGTAAAAATTGATTATTTTTCAAAATGATAGTAATGATAAATAAAACCGACCTAGAAAAAGAAAATAAGTTTGGAATATTTTTGTATGTGTCATCTTAATTATGAGCTATATGTTTTGTGTTAGGGCAAATTTTAAGAAAACTTTATGAATGGAAGACATGAACTGCATCATCCCGTACATTTTTAGCAATTCCATGTTAACTC
This sequence comes from Cucumis cinereus, assembly GCA_037974625.1. Classification (NCBI taxonomy): domain Eukaryota; kingdom Viridiplantae; phylum Streptophyta; class Magnoliopsida; order Cucurbitales; family Cucurbitaceae; genus Cucumis; species Cucumis cinereus. The sequence goes on along the minus strand of JBBPDJ010000001.1, from coordinate 11,343,332 downwards.
CCTCTCGATATGACCAAACATTTTTAATTATATTTATTGAAAAAAAATGATATTTCATGTACATAATTATTTGTACCATAAAGAATAATAGTATAAAAAAAAAATTATACACAGTCTAAAATAACCAATATTTAATTTATATGTTGTTATAATTAAGAGAGTAGCCATTGTTCAAGGGGCGTGTTTTGTTTAACTTTGAAGTATTTAATTTTAAAAATAAGTCATCTAATTTTTTTTTGAAGTGTTTAGCATACTCAACTAGCTTTTGAAACACTTTCAGAGTAAGAGTTTAAATAAAAATGAATTTGTTGAAAACATTTTTATCCTTGGTCAATCTCAATGAGCCTCAAATCTGCTAACAAGCTTAGTTTCACAAATGTTATAAGTTAAAATATATTGACGGAAAAAAAAATCTGTTGTACCCCTAAGTTTGTCATATTGTATTACATTTTAGATTAAATTACAAATTTCGTTCGTTCTTTGAACCTGGTTGGTAACCATTTTGTTTTTTGTTGTTGTTTTTTAAAACTAAACCTATAAACACTACTTTCACCACGAAATTTTTCTTTATTTGTTATGTATTTTTTACCACTGGTTTGAAAAAACTAGATCAAATTTTGAAAATTAAAAAAATCGTTTTAAAAACTTCTTTTTGTTTTTTAAATTTGGCTAAGAATTCAACCATGATAGTTAAGAAATATGCAACTCATGGTAAAAAAAAGGGAGGAAATAAGTTTAATTTTAAAAAAATAAAAAAAAAACGAAATGATTACCGAACGAGAGTCATTCACGTTGAAGTTCGTATTTATTTAGTATGAACTTTTAAAAGTGTCATATATTAATTTTGTGTCTATTAGGTCACTCTAAAATTAAAATAATAATAATATATATTATATATAGAGCAATTTTTATATCTAATGGAATCATAAATTGTTAATTTTATGTTTAGTAAATTTGTGAACTTTAAAAATTCAAAAAGTTATAGGATTGGTTTTGTAATTTTGATTGTTCAGATGCCAAATAAACACAACACAAGCATTAGTTCATAGACGAGAATTGTAATTTAATTTAAATTTTATCCTCGACTTACAATTTTATCAAATTGAACTCCAAACTTAGATAATTTAGATAAGTGTTGTAGTATCTTAGATTTGGAAGTATTGTCGTCATAGTCAACGTTGAAGGTGGAATACAAGGAAGGCCACTGTACAAAAAACTTGTTAAATTACAAAATTAAAGCTATGTTTGGTAACTGTTCCGTTTTTTGTTTTTAAATATCAAGTCTATTTTCTCTTATTTTATCATAATGGTTTGCATCTTTTTTATGTACGAGAGTTAAACTCTCAGCTAAATTCAAAAAACAAAACACAAGTTTTTAAAAACTACCTTTTTATTGTTTTTAAAACTAATTTTTTATTGTTTTGAAAACTTGATTTGATTTTTTAAAATACTGCTAAAAAGTAAATAACAAACCAATAAATTTAGGCATTGAATCAGTTTTTATAGGGTTAATTTGAGGCTTCAATAAACAAAGCTTAAAAGTTTTAACCTTTCTAGATCCATTAGATTTTTAGTGTTTGGTTTTTGAAAAATTAAGCATATAAACTAGTTGCTTTGTTTTGTCATCAAATTACGTATGAGTTGCATTGTTTTGCCATCTATTTCTAAATATGTTTCTAATAATATATTCTTTGGAACGTGGAAGACCATTACATAGTTGAAATTAAAGTTGTGAGTAAAGTCACTGAATTTATCTGAACTTAACTCAATGGTAATTGACATGAGCTTATTTTCTGAAGGTCGAAGATTCAATTTCTCATTCCTACCATTATTCTACTAACGGACATAGTTTGTTATTAGAAAAAAGTGTTTTCAAAAGTCATTTTATTTAAACACATTTTATAAAAAATAAAAAGTTCAAAATAAAAATATTCATGGTTTGTTATAATTGTTCAAAAATATTTTTATATACAAGTTTATAGAACAAAGTGTGTTTCAAAATCATATGTTTTATAATAAAAGGGCAACTATTAAATATACTATTAACTAATGATATAAATTTTGCATTTCAAAATACTTTCATTGTCAAGTTTTGTCAAGTTTTTTTTTTTTTTTTTTTTTGGCATATGATTGTCGAGTTGGTCAATAAAGTTGGTCGTTTGAGATAATTGACAGTTGGTCATCGAAGATGTTCATTGCTAGAGTTGGCACCCAAAGTTAGTCTCCAAAGGTGTTCGTTGGAGGTGGTAGCCAGAGTTGACTGTCAAAGTGCATTATAGGAGTAGACCATCGGAGGGTTGGTGGTCACAATCGATTGACAAAATTGATCAATCAGAGTTGGTCATCAAAGTTTGTCGTTAAATCGATCGTCAAAGGTGGTCGTGCAGAGTTGATTACTGAAGTTGGTTTCCAAAAATGTCAAAGGTGGTCGCGCAGAGTTGATTACTGAAGTTGGTTTCCAAAAATGTCAAAGGTGGTCATCGAGTTGGCTACTGAAGATGATTGTCAGAGTTTGCTACCAAAAGTGGTTGTCAGAGTTGGTCTTGGTCGTCTAGTCAATCATACGAGGCGGTCCTCAACAATGATGGTAATAGTCATTGATGGTGGTTGTTGAAGTTAGTAACTGACGATGATCAGTAGGATGACTGTTGGCAACAAAACCATGGCATAAGTAAAGTAAATGAGTAGCAAGGAGAGTATATTCATATCGTATATATTATATAAATGAGCTTGTTGACTGACCAACTAGTCAATTTAAACTACACTCAACTGAGCATTTCGGTTCCTTCACAGTACCTTTAACAGCAAAGTTCACACGTGAGATTCAATTGTAACAAAATCCTAGATTTGAAGGTGTGTAAAGTATAGATATTATGTCCATCACCAGCCTCTCTCAATCGGCCATCTTTCAGAGATCTAAAAAGGAGACCAAAAAAAGCCTACCCATTTCCAAGCTCTTTCAATCATTCTGTCATTTGAATGTCGGTACCAAAGGTTCAGTTTATTTGTGTTCACTCTATAGAGCAATGCATATTAACACAATATCAAAACCAACTGCAGATCTCGAGGTGAACCTAACGAAGTAACCAAAATGATTCGGGTTGTTTTAAACTCGAGATGGAGAAGACACCCTACAACTGCAGATAATGGTAACTACAGCAAAGGGAGAGATGAGCTGTAAGGAGATTTCTAACCTCTTCTTCACATAAAGTTTTAGTCAATTTGTCAGTCACTATCGCTCTCGGACATGTATCTTTGTGGCTGCACATCTGTTTGTTGCCTTCGGGAATTTGGATTCTGTGAGGGAAAAGTTTGATCTCCATGCATAGGTGCAAATGCTGAAAGTTAACATTAAGCTGTTTGTTAGTACTTGCACTTCAACTGCAATTGGGAATTCCTAAACCCAAAGGAAGGAGAAAGGAGCCAAAATTAAATAGCATATCCAAAGGAGCCGAAACAGCTTCCCCAAAGTAATTAAACGAGCTTGAATACCTCTCTATCCAGTAAATTCAAAACAAAAACAACATTTATTATCCGTCTCACTCCCTCTATTTATAGTGCCCTCCCACTAACAAATTCCTTTCCTTGCGACTAATATGCCTTCGTATCTTAATAATATTTCTACTGTGTATCCTACTAATAATCCTAACACTGCCCCCACCTCCCAAAACACATCTTATCCTCAAGATATGGTTGGTCGACGGAAACCAAAGAATGAAATAAAAAGATGTAAAATTTTCTCCTACTCTGAAAGGCAAGAACAGTGGACTTATTTCCAATAGGTGCATACAAAACTTTATACCTGCTATAGACTAACATTGAAAAGGAGAAAAGTATGAAGTGTTAACCAAACGGTAAATTGAAAACCCAAAATCAATGTCAGCAATGTACATAATCTATGGCAATCAAGCTCATGCTTATTGCCCTAAATTAATCTTCATACAAAATACAGGTAGTTTTTCAAGCTGTAAGAAAGCAAGATTGAATCTGAAGGCACAATTTCATCAAACATCCATTCCATACCGTCTTCATAAAGAAGCTAAAGTCTTAGAAGAGGTAGCAAGATAATGACGGTTGGTACTGAACAATTAAAGGCTCATTTTGGTGGATTTGATATGAACCGCTAAGGCATGAAATTATTAATTAAATTGTATTTAATAATTTTGATGTCATTTTAATATTTTTTCAATTTCATCCTTTTTAATAACATTTAAGTAGGGCTAATTTTGTCATTTTATCATGTTCCATTAGGATTTTTATTGGGAGGCTATTTAAAGCCTAGCCATTAGGTTGTATGACAGTTTTGTCATATTGAATTGGGAATGTGAGATTTTTCTTTGTGTCGATGATGGAGATTCATCATCAACCTTAGCAATTCTTGATCTAGGGTTGCATGCTTGAGCATTCAGGTAAATCTGATCATCTTTCTTATGGAGTGTTCAAACCTTGAGTCTTATCTATTGGTCTTCGATTAAAAGATAATTCAATTCTAATCTTTCGTTTTGGATTGTTGTCAAATTGACTTGGGAGTTTTATAATTTGATATTAGGGGTTCACGGTTCTTAATTTTCAAGTCCTAGGGTTTTTATATCAGATTTGTTTCAAAAACTCTAATCTTGTATTAATGAATTAAATGGGAGGGGTTGGAAGCCTATTTATACATAAAGTGAGTGACCGGTTGAAACAGTAAAGTAAGTCGGTGACCTATGCAGCTGGTAAAGACTAAGAAAGACCAAAGCTTTCTAAAATAGGTTCCAGCTTTAATAATTGGTATTACAACATTATTTCTAAAATACCTACATCAGATTTAGGTAACATCCATTCTATACAGTTAACAAATATCATGCAGTGGATTGTAAAATCAAGAACCAAGTGATCAATCGATTGAGCAAAGCAACAAAAATATATATCTACACAAATAAAACTCAAGCAATTTATAAAATATACTAACCTCTCTCTTTCATTCTTCTCTCCCTATCGTATTCAAACTTATCTCTAATCTGGCTGACCTTCTCCCAGTTACCACCTTGCATGTTCCTCCTAAAATCTTGTTCCTGCATGCAAAACCCCATTCCTTCAAGTGAATTTGACGTAAATACATGTAAAGACAAAAAATCTATTCATAGTATTACAGATCAAGGATTTGAGAGTGACAAAATTGTGAAATTGGAATTTGATAGTTAAATATGAGAATACAGCATTTTCTATGAACCCATGATTTGTATACCAAATTGGAATTTGATAGTTAAATATGAGAATACAGCATTTTCTATGAACCCATGATTTGTATGGTATACGAATAATAATCATTGTACAACCAACAAATATATAATCTTCTTTCCCCATAGCAGAATTTGAACACTTCAGCTAACCAATTGGGTTTCACTCTTCTTGAGGGAAATATCATTATCATTATTATTTCGATAGGAAACAAAAAGAACATTGTAACTTCAAAGTGGTCATGTGGTCTAGTACAACAAGCTCGTAGAAAATCAATTTTGGGGTTTTCACTATGAGTGACAAAGTGAATGCTAATGAAGAAGGTAAAACCTTAAGATCACTAGTATTCTTCTCAGTCTTACTTTTTTTTTTTTTTTTTTTTTTTGATAAGAAACGATATCAATTTATATATAAGTAACGAGCCACCTCAATAGAGGGAGAGCAAGAGGTA
>JBBPDJ010000001.1:11316189-11337561 GCA_037974625.1 Cucumis cinereus | reverse complement strand
GTTTTTATTACCAATTGAGTTGTAATCTGTTTGCTAGTGTATTCAGTTCATAATATATTTAAAATTTCCCCAACACATGTATCAAAACCTTCGTCCTTAAATTAAAGGAAAGATTCTGAAAATAAAAAAAGGTTCACAACAATACACCTCAGAGAATGAGCGACAAAATTATAAAAAAAAAAAAAAAAACTACGATAACTTAAAAATGACAAAATTGATTTTAACTATTTGGAACTCGCTCTCAAACATGTCGTAGTAGATTCAACCAAGATTTTAAAATGAATAAAAGATTAAAAAATGAGCGATTTTATTATCCTACAAAACTATATGCTGTTATATATTTTATTGATGTTTTGGTAAAATCATAAAATTAAAGAAATTATGTTAAAAATGATTCTTTTTTTAAATACATGATAGATGTTAATTTGAATCATCTAATAAAAAGTAAGATTTTATTATATTTATAAATATTTTTAACAGTTTTTTTTATTTAAAACAATTTTCCTTTATGAGTAACAAATAACCATAGTCTGACGTTCAATAGTACTAGAAATATTTTTTCTTCAATATTTTATCGATTTTTTACACTATAATAACAATATTAACTTACATTTTACTGTCGATGTAGCTATAAACCTTAGAAAATATCCGCATGACGTAGATATAAACTAGAGAAAATTACCTTTTTAGTCTTTGAATTTTGAGGAATATGTCTATTCGATCACCCAGATTTCAATATATATCTTTTTAGCTCCTAAATTTTTAAGAATGTGTACATTTAGTTCTCTAATTCTTAAAATATATATTGTTAGTCCTTAATTTTTAAAAATATGTTTAAAAGGTACCTGGAGTATTTTTTAAAATAAATAATATTTAAAATTAGAAAATTATTTTTAAAAAATTAATTTTAAAGAGAATAGATAAATTTAAAAATTATTCTTCTAATTTAAAACCTCATATGATTATATAAAATAAGTTTAAAAAATATTTGAGAGACATTTTAAACTTACTTTTAGAAACCCAAAGATTAATAATATACATTTTGAAAACTTACGAACCAAACACTCTTTTTCTTACGAACTTTAAAATTAAAAAGGAACCTTTTGAAAGCTTGAGGACTAAATCCAAATTTTTTACAAAACTTGGGAACTTAAAAAGATAATTTACCTTTTAGCTAACAATTATACATAAACTGGCGAACCAAATATCATCGAGGATCAAAATTCGAGACTAAAAAGATAAATTTTCCCAGATAAACTAATACCCTCACTTTCACTCTCTCTCTTTCATATTCATATTATGGTTAGATAATTTTATTTTCTTTTCTCAGTTTAACATTGTTACAAAACGTAGAAAATCGAATCTTCGACCTATAAAATGGCAATTGATATATTACGTACTTAAGTTTGGCTAAAATTACTTTGATATAATAGTCAATTAGAATAGAATAACATAATTTACGTTTGAGCAAAGACCTAGTCAAATCCCCTTCGCTAGGTAAAAAGACTTTAGTCAACTTAGTTAGATCGATAGGGGAATTGATTATGAGTTTTGTTATTCAATTATTTAATAGGCGAAAACGAATGGAATTGACTTCGTGTCTTCGTGTTTTGTTTGGAAGTGATTTAACAGTTTAAATAATTTTTATTCCATTTAAAATCACATTGAAACACACTACCTTTTAATCACTTAAAATCAATTCAATGTTTAATTTTATATTTTTAATTACTTGCATTTTTTATTTTTAAAAAATTACTTTTGAACGAAAAGTTATTCTTCTTTTCTCAATGTTTGTTTGTCTTACATACTTTTTTGGTTTCACAAATTTGATCGGTGTTTTCTCCGAAGTGAACCAATTAGTTCATTAATTGGTATCGGTACGACTTCCATCTTTAGAGATTTAAAACTCTATACTCTGTCTATCATTGTTGTACTAAAAAACGTTAATCAAATAAGATATTTCGTATAACGACTAATTTATTTTCTGTATAACGACTAATTTATCTCGTGTATTATAACAAATTTTAAAATAAATTAATAACTATATGTCAAATTATATTTCACATCAACGAATTATATTAATTTTTATAAATAAATAAAAACAATAATTATATTAATGATCGTGTGAGCCCTACTAGATAATGTCCACAACGTATAACCCCAATATCACCTTTGGAACCATATTGATTATTTTTATTTTTATTTTTAAATTGAAAGATATTTACTAATATTGTTTTTTGTTTTTTTTTTTTTTTTTGCATTTTTTAATATTGTGCCTCAAGCTTTGGTAACATTTGGCAATTGAATCAAGAGGCATGAACAAAGGTATTATAGAAAAGTTGGGGATTTTGATTTTTAATAGAATTGTTTTTTTTTTCTATTGTTTATGTTGATTGAAAAATAGAAAATTATTATAAATGATAAAATTGCTTAAAATATTTACAAAATACAATAAAACTTCAGATTCTATCAATAATACACATTGATAAACCCTAAACCCTAGATTGAGTTATTGAAATTTATTAGGGATGGACCATATCACCTATAGAAATCTATCAGTGATAGACCATATCACTAATAAAAGTCTATCACTTATAAATTTCACTATATTTACAATTATTTGTAAATGTTGTTATATATTTAATTATTATTTTTTAAAAGTGTTACCCATGGAATTATCCTAGAAATTTGATTTAAAAAAATTATGCTCAACTCAAACTTAGCCCTAATGCTCATACAATTTTTTTAATAACGTTAATAACATGTAAACAAACGTAACCACATTTTGAAAACCACAAACTATAGGGACAATGGTCAAGTTTTATTTCAAAACGCGATTTAGAAAAAAAAAACAATATTGTCCGTAAACACATGTTGTCTCTAACACAAACCTAATTCTCGTATGCACATTAGCTTGATGTTTTAAGATACCTACTTTTCTCTGGAGTTTAATTTAAAGGTTCAAATCTTCATTTTTGCATATTTCTTGCACTAAAAAGCCATCTACCATTTTTTATTGATTAATGGGAACAACATAATGAATCTCCTCTAGCGGAACTTGATTAATTTTTAATTGATATTGTCAAATCTCCAACATAAAAAATAAAAATAAAAATTAATTTCTTCTTTTCCGTAGTATCAAATTGAGACACCCCTAACGAATTTCTTAACCCTATCATTTCAAAACCTTCGAGGAACTAAAATTCTAATAACAAAAAGTAGTAAATAATAGTACTAAAAAATAACAAATCCATAGTTGTAATTTAAAAAATTACAGCTAACTTCTATTTCAAAAAAGAAAATTACAACTAAGTTTTGTTTAAGTAATTAGAAGAAGGACAAAAAGATATAACTATGTACTAAAAAACCAAAAATATAAATTTTCATTTTACAAAAAAAGAAGAAACAGTTTTATTTGTTTATTGTTTTTTTAGTCGCTAGTCGAGTCAAGTCAGCACAATGAACGCGTGGGTCCCATTACCATTAATCCTACACTCTTGTTTCTCTCTCTATTTTTCTTTTTCTTGTTTATACAAATTTTTTCAATTTATTGACCGATTGGAAAGTCGATTTCTTTGTTTTCTTCCATGAAATTACATCATTTACCAACTTTTTTTCTGTTGTTTACATTCAATTTTCTCTCTATTGTATAATCTATCCAAGTCCGTCATTGAAGTATTTCCATCTCCATCTTCAAAGCTGGATTTTCTGGTTCGTTCTTTCTTTACTTTTTCGAGGTTTTCTCGTTGAATTCAGCAACCCCTTTTGAAGGTTTCTTCAATTCCACCAGTTTTCGACGATCTTTGGTTTAATTCTTCAAGCTGGTGTGAGGTTTTGTTATAATCTCAGTTGAATTTTAGTGGGGTTTGTCTTTTTTGAAGGTTTAGACTCGGTATTGAATTAATAGGTTTTTTTTTTTTTTTTTTTTGTGTAATTGTTGTATTCTGTTTGTTTGATTTTGGAAATGGGTGTTTGTTGAAAGCAATTGGAATTGGGAAAGTGTTGAAAATATCTCTTGTTTTGCTGGAAGTTTGGTGGATTGTTCTTGTTTGTGAACGCTATGCTTTGTAATCGAGTTGTGGATTGTTTGGTTGTTGGTCTTCTGGTGGTGTTGTTGAGTTGTAATGGCTTCACGTTTGCTACTGAGAGTGATTTGTCTTGTTTGAGAAGCATAAAGGATTCGTTTCAGGATCCTAATGAGTACTTAATAACATGGGATTTTAGCAACAGATCGGAGGGGGTTATCTGCAAATTTGCTGGGATTATGTGTTGGCATCCTGATGAGAATAAGGTTTTTAGTATTACTTTGTCTAATATGGGGCTTAAGGGCCGATTCCCTGCTGCGATTAAGAATTGCTCTAGCTTAACTGGCTTGGACCTCTCCCACAATCAGATTTCGGGAGAGTTTCCTATCAATATCGGATCCATGATTTCGTTTGTTACTACCCTAGATTTGTCATCGAATAATTTTACTGGTCCTATCCCCAAAAGCATTGCTGATATTAGTTATCTGAATGTTCTCAAGCTGGACCACAACCAGTTGTCCGGTCAGATCCCTCCGGAGCTTAGCTTGCTCGGACGGTTGACGGAGTTTAGTGTAGCTAGTAATCTTTTGGTTGGACCAATTCCTAAGTTTGGTAGTAATCTGACAAATAAAGCTGATATGTATGCAAATAATCCTGGGCTGTGTGGTGGTCCTTTGAAACCTTGCTCGTCGACTTCGAATAAGCCTCATACTTCAGTAATTGCGGGGGCAGCTATTGGGGGGGTTACGGTTGCTGCAGTTGGTGTTGGTATTGGTATGTTTTTCTATTTTCGTAGTGCCTCGATGAAGAAGAGGAAGAGGGATGATGACCCTGAAGGAAATAAGTGGGCAAGAAACATAAAGGGAGCAAAAGGAATCAAGGCAAGCTTTTATTCTTTCTATTTTTTTTCAAATTCCTGACTTGTGTCTGATTTTCCTTTCACTTTTTCTTTTCTTTTCGATATTTGTTCTGTTTCTCTAAGGTTTAACTACATCTATGCAGATTTCTGTTGTCGAGAAATCGGTACCGAAAATGAGTTTAAGTGACCTTATGAAAGCTACAAACAACTTCAGCAAAAACAGCATTATTGGGTCAGGGAGAACTGGATGTATATACAGAGCAGTTTTTGAGGATGGAACTTCATTGATGGTTAAGAGGTTGCAAGAATCTCAGCGCACCGAGAAAGAGTTCTTATCCGAGATGGCTACCTTAGGCAGCATAAAACATGCAAACTTAGTTCCACTTTTAGGCTTCTGCACGGCTAAAAAAGAAAGGATTTTAGTCTATAAGGATATGCCAAATGGAACTCTCCATGATCAGCTACATCCCAATGATGGCGATGTAAAACCAATGGAATGGTCTGTGAGACTGAAGATTGGGATAAGGGCAGCCAAAGGATTAGCTTGGCTTCATCATAACTGCAATCCACGGATCATCCACCGAAACATAAGCTCAAAATGTATCTTACTGGATGAAACGTTTGAACCAAAAATATCTGATTTTGGTCTTGCAAGGCTCATGAATCCAATTGATACTCATTTAAGTACTTTTGTGAATGGAGAGTTTGGAGATATAGGCTATGTGGCTCCTGAGTATTCCCGAACCCTGGTTGCAACTCCGAAAGGAGATGTTTACAGTTTCGGAGTTGTCCTTCTTGAGCTGGTGACAGGGGAGAAACCAACACATGTCTCAAAAGCACCCGAAGATTTCAAAGGGAATTTGGTCGAATGGATTACAAAATTGTCTGAAGACTCCAAAGTGCAGGAAGCGATCGATGCTACCTTGGTTGACAAGAATGTGGACAGTGAGCTTTTACAGTTTCTCAAAGTTGCTCAAAGCTGTGTTGTGCCAACTGCAAAGGAAAGACCTACCATGTTTGAAGTATATCAGCTTCTAAGAGCCATTGGAGAAGAGTACAACTTCACTACTGAAGATGAGATAATGATGCCTACCAACTCCGAATGCGACACTGGCCTCGAGGAACTAATAGTTGCTCAATGAGTATAGGAAATTCAACATGAAAGGTACTACAATTAGGAAGAGACAATGATGATGATGATTATGCTACCAAAATTTGTTTACTGTTTGTTAGTATTATTACGGTCCAATTATGTTATCAATCTCGACGTTTATATTCATTAATATTCATCGTTGTCTACTTTTTGATGTCATAGAACATGTCATTGCAAACAAATGTATGGAGGAGGATGGATAAAACTTGGCTGTCAAAGGAACTTTTCATAGCTGTTCAAGACATCTACTAATCCATGAGAGGTTTGTATGTTTTTCTTTTATGGGTAAGATTAGTAAATCTTAGTTGGAAAATTTGCCTTTTAATATATAAATATATTTTCCTTACATTTATAACTGATTTTTACTTTTGGATAGACTCTATTGTATGATATGAATGAATAAAGTTTCATCTCATAATATTGAGATCTTGTACAGAACTGGGAATCATTTTCATAAACTTTTTTGCACAATTGATTATTAGTTTTTGTAAGAATATTTCAAGAATGAATTATGCAAGGAAGTCATATCTTAAAATTTTCTTTTATTTTGTAAAAGTAATATTTTCTGCATGAACGAGAACACGAATATCGAAAAATATAATATTACAATAATTATAATTAATATATAAAAATTAAGAAGTTAAGAAAATAAAACAATTCTCCAAAAATTTCTTTATCTCCGATTTCTATGAAATTTCAATCCGTATGTTTGTCTTACAAAACCTACCAAATGCTACTATTTATAGGCAATTGACAAACACGAGGTGGATTATATGGTCACTAGGGGTTAGTATATTTAAGACACATGACAAAGTAGTTGGATGTGGAAGGAGTAACGCATGACAATGAACATTAAGCATAATAAACGTCTATTTAATGATATTTATAATGACATAATAATATTTTGTTTAAGGACAGTTTTTTAGATGCCGAAAATCGGATTTTGGATTTCTTTGTTTTTTCAATCTTTGTTCAAGGTCTGTTTTTTAGATGCCCAAAACCGGATTATGGATTTCTTTGTTTTTTCAATCGTTTTTTAGATGTCCAAAATTGGATTTTGGATTTGTATTTGGATTAACTTTTCAGGTGTTTAATTTTGAAAATTTGTAAGTTCGAAAATTTTTAAGTGTTTGATAACCAATTAAAATATCTTTTGAAACACGATATACTTTGCACCAATTAAAATATCTTTTGAAACACAGTAAACCTTTTCTTTTGAAAAACATCAAAAAGAAGAAAAAAGTGGAGATATTGAGAATATTTGAACAAAATTGAATTTATTTTTAGATATTTGTATTTGTTTTGCAATATTTTGTATATGAGAATTGCATTATTGTTGTATGTTATTTCAACCATGTCCTGGTTTTTACCAAAAAAAAAAGAAAAAAAAAGGGTAATTTTACTTTTTACGATAATGTTCTTTCCATGTTATATTAGACTAAGTGTACGTTTATTTAGTAAAGTAAGTTTAGTTGTAATTGACATGACTCATCATCTTAAAGATAGGAGGTTTGATCTCTATTTCTACAATGTTGTACTAAAAGAAAAGTGTATGTTTACTTACTAGTAATGAATTTTGGGTACAGTCGTAATGGAAATGAATTGAAAAGGGAATAGTTTGGAATCGTATTTAGAAACGTATGAGTGTGTAGATCTTGTATGGAAATGAAACATGAATGATTATTAATTTATTTGAATATTCTTTCAAATTTCTTATCAATTTAACTAAAGATTATACTATAAAAGTTAATATGATTATTTTCTTTTTCATTTAGTTTATATATATATATATATATATATATATATATCCTTACAATTAGCAAATAGACAAAAATCGTTAGTTCCTCCCTAAAATTTGCACGAGTCAAATAGTACCTTTAATCGTAATCTTATCATTGTTGAAAGAAAAAATGCTCTTAATATTAGCATATGGATGGAAATCGTTTATCTATCGTCCATTACCTCCCTCTTCTACTTCTCCGACCATTCCTGCTTTAATTTATGGTAGCGTATACTTGTTTGTTTTATTTCTTTTTACTTTTCCTCTCTCTTTCAATATATCATCTTACTCCTTTAAAGAAAGAGAATAATTGAACCCCCGAACCTTAAGTCTTTAATATTTCGGTTTTGTTCGGTTGCTAAGAAAATATGTGTATAAACACAAAAATATAACGAAAAAAAATGAGAGTATCTCTAAAAAAAATTACTACATAAAAATGCAACTTTAAACTTTTTTTTTTTCTTTTTTTTTTTTTCTAAAAGTTAAATGTATTATTGCAACTTTAGAATTTCATAAAGTATTTTAAAAAAAAGCTACTATTTTTTTTATGTTTATAGTATTTCTTTTAACATTTTTTTAAAAAGTTAATACTAATAGTTTATAGCCATTATATTTTATGTGTTATAAGTGACATGTTTGAAGAGAACTTAATTTATAGCGTAATCATGTGGACTTGAACTTGGGCTTAGTTTATCCATGGACATTGCCTTCGATCCAACTAATTAGGTTTCTGGATTTGGTTGATGTTTAGGACCAATTCTCACAAACCCAATAAATTGGACCAATTAGTAGCAGAGTTTATACACATAAAATAAGATATATGGCCCCCTAAATAAATAGTCCATCTAGTCACAATAGCAATATATTCAATGACATCATCGAGATATGTCAACTCTTGTCTTCAATTTCAATAGAAAACACACTGTCGTCTTACAGTTAGTTTTAAAATTAATTGTCATTAATTTGAAAAATAACCTGACAATTTTTTTTGGTCAAAATTTCTCATTCAATAAATATAAATATAAATTGATTTTTCACCCTTAAGTTAAGTATAGGTAAAATAGCTAAAAAGTAGCTCAGTGATATTAACACGATCTTTATTTCTAGAAGTTGGAGGCTCGATTTCTCGCTAGCAATTGTTGTACTAAAAAAATAGTTTAAGTAAAATATTCACATAGATTTCGCCTAGATTAACTTAAGATAAGAAATATTTTAAAAAACTCGTTTTTATTTAAACTTTTTTAATAAAAATGATTAAAAATAGAGAACTTTTTTTTAAAAAAAATGACGTTTCGGTCCATACGAGTGTCAAAACTCGAATATTTGGGATAAATGAAATGAACGTGGTCCGTTCAAAACCGTCCATTAAATTGGAAAAATCCAAAGGTGACTTCATTAAGTAAATACATAGAGGGCAAAATCGTCAATTTCAACTCGAAATGGTCAAATTCGGTTAACAAGTAGATGCAAAATTTAATACACAAAACACAATAATTTAAAGCTATTTAAATTATTCAGCTGCTTCCATTTATTTTATATCATTTCAAACCTCTCATTTTCTTTTTCTTTTATTATAATATAATTAATGATCTTTGCTGATCCAAAAACTAATATATATAGATATTCTAAAAAGAAAAAGAATTAATTAATTAGTGAGCTACGACTGGATTATCTTACGTGTAGTGAGAGTTCAAACCTAAGTGAATCAGAAACAAGTAAAGTTATGAAATTACGAGTCCACCATAGGTAAAAGGTTATTTAGAGCAAAGAAGGCAAGTACAGCTCCTCCGCCAAACAACAACATTAATCATTAAAAATAATAATTAATTAATAGGGATTCATTAAAGTAAGTGGAGATTAATAATTCAAAGCTACCATTTTTACCCCCAGAAATACATGAATAAGACTATTAATTTAATAGTTAAATAAATAATATAAGGAGATGCAAAGAATTTATGAATGTTCATGTAAATGTGGTGATAGAAACAGTTTTAATATTTTGTTTATAAAGCTGAAACAATGTGGAAGATCAAAAGCAAAGTTCATGCTTTCAACTCTGTTTTCTCCCTCAAATCTTGGAATTCAATCCCAAAACCCACATTCAATTTCAAGTTTCAAAGATCATTTTACATGGATTCTAATTCCAATTCCAATTCCAATTCTTCTCCTTCCAGTACTATTTCAGTTTTCTCCACCATTCCTCTACCTCCGAGTTCCGACGCCGTCAATGGCTCCGGTGGTTCCACTTCGTCCAGGAAACCCATCAATCTCTGGCCGGGAATGCACCATTCACCGGTTACTGCTGCTCTTTGGGATGCTAGGTCCAGTATCTTTGAGAGGTTGCTTGATCCTCCTAAAGATGCGCCGCCGCAGAGCGAATTGCTTACCAAAACGCCTTCTCAGAGTCGGACTATTGTGATTTATAATTTCTCTTCTGATTTTATTCTGAGAGAGCAGTATCGTGATCCCTGGAATGAGGTCAGAATCGGAAAGTTGCTTGAAGATCTTGATGCCTTGGCTGGTACCATCTCCGTTAGAGTATGGCGCTTTCTTCTTTCTTCTTTCTTCTTTTTTCTTTTTGGGTTTTTTTTTTTCTCCATGCTGAAATTGATAATGTATATGTGATGATTCTTTGGACTCATTGGCTTATTGCATGCAATTACTTAAGCCTAGTTCCTCTTTTAACTGTTCGCCCTAATTTTGTTGTTTTCCCCCCTTCTGTAATCTTCATTTCCAGGATCATTTGTAAAGAATTTTTAAGTGTCTTTTGGCTTGATTCAAGTTTTTCGACTCTGTGAAATGGTTTCATCTGTTATGATTTTCACATTTCATAGAACTAAGAAGGAATTCAAATTCGTTACTGTTTGATGGGACAGTGATATTTGAATCATGATGAGGTAGGGATATTTCAATCCTTAAATTAGAAAAAGTTAGAGATACTTTAGCTGCTAATCATATGTGACATTCATTTTCAGCAACTTAGTGGTTTAAATTTTATGTATATATGAATAAGAGCTTCAAATTGGAGTTAGGTGGAACTTTTTAAGCGGCTTTTACTTAGATGTATGAGTGAGCAAAAAAATGAATTGGGCTTTGGTATTTGGTATTTGCCTATTTGGCAAAGGGTTGCTGCACTATGAATCTCTCAAGTTACTTTCCCTCTTAAGAATTTGTTTGTTCTGGTTTCCTCTTTGACAGCACTGTTCTGATGATGATAGCACGACAAGACCACTTTTGCTAGTGACTGCCTCTGTTGACAGGATTGTCCTAAAGAAGCCAATTAGTGTTGATGCTGATTTGAAAATAGTTGGTTCAGTCATATGGGTTGGGCGATCCTCAATTGAGGTTCAGTTAGACATGATCCAAGGCACAGAAGGTATGCATTATGAAACATGGTGAATCAATGACCATTCTTTCTGTTTAAAAATTTTAGTCCTAAGACCTCTCTCGTTTAAGAAATGATCTTCAAATTTCCACCTGGTTCATTGGAGCGACTCAGCTTTAATGTGTTCTCCTCTCTAAGAATAACTTACTGTGAACTTTGAGAGTATGATAAACAGTGAAACAAAAGAAAAGTGGCCAATCTTTAGTTATTGTGATATCCGTAGTGCAGTACAGTAACTTAGTTGTCTTTCCAGCTTGCTAACTGTAAGATTTAGTTGGAGTGCTACTGATTTATAAACGAGCGAGAAAACTCCAAACAGTTAGAATTTTGATTAAAAATGAAGTCTTTTTGCTTTATGGTAATGTGGAGTTCATTACCATTGTGTTTGCATTCTCCTCAAAGGGTCTCTTCGACTTCATCCTCCAGTCATTAGGAATTGGACTTTGACCCTAACTTTGAAGCATGAATCTTGGCTAGTGTCTACACTACTGACTATCATAGTTGCTTAACTCATTATCGTCTATTAAGGCCTGTTCACCATCTACAAACAGTTCTGAATATCCACTTCTAAAGTGAAACTCAAAGAATAAGAGATGATGTTACCATCTACTTTCAAAATGGAGGCTCTTTACTGTCCTCCAAGAAGCAACAATAGATTCTTATATCACATTGTTTGTTTTCAAGAATCTTCTCTTGCTTCCAAAATAAAATTTGTGCTGAACGTTAAATAGTAATAATAAGGACATAATTTTATTTTTTGGACTCCAGTTTGGAGAGATGTTTTGTGGGACGTCTTCTTGCTTTGTTTCTGGTGGCAATGCCAACTACCTATTAGCTACTAAATGACTTTGTTTCTGGTGACAATGGCAACTACCTATTAGCTACTAACTTGATAGGAAATGACGTCTTTTCATCATTAGTCTTACCTTTTTGGTGCTCCTGCAGATTGCTCAAACAAGTCAGACTCAGTTGCTCTGACAGCAAACTTCATATTTGTGGCACGCGACTCTCAGACTGGGAAAGCTGCTTTGGTCAACAGACTTTTGCCTGAAACTGAGGAGGAAAAATTACTTTTTGAGGGAGCAGAAGCCAGGAGTAACTTGAGGAAAAGGAAGAATAGAGGTGATATGTGGGGGTTGGAAAATGGGTACATAAAGAGAATTGATGCTTTACTAGCAGAGGGAAGAATCTTCTGTGACATGCCAGCCCTGGCAGACAGAGACAGCATTCTTCTCAGGGATACTCGCCTTGAAAACTCTTTGATTTGTCAACCTCAACAAAGAAACATACATGGTAGGATCTTTGGAGGGTTTCTTATGCAACGAGCATTTGAATTGGCTTTCTCAACAGCATATGTATTTGCTGGAATGGTGCCTTACTTTTTGGAAGTTGATCATGTTGATTTCTTAAAACCTGTGAGTGCGCATCTCTTTTACACTCTTGCATAGGAATTGGGTTGCTTAGTATAAGTAGCCACTTCTGTTTATCTTTTCTCTTCGGTAGAAAGGAACAAATATCTCAATAGTTAACATGTTGGTTGTTTTGATGTGCAGGTGGATGTCGGTGACTTTCTACGTTTCACATCATGTGTTCTTTACACGGAAGTCGACAATCCAGATCAGCCATTGATCAACGTTGAAGTCGTTGCCCATGTCACTAGGCCCGAGATCAGGTCTAGCGAGGTAAAGACCCTGTACTGTATGTGCTAAACTTATACAAATTATCCATGGTTTAAATGCAATTTGTCTTTGCATTCATGTTATGTTAATTTGACATTGAAATGTTTTGTCTAGGTCTCTAAACATATGCGGAAATCTGTTTTGGTCCTCGTCATTACATTTTACATCGCATCCAATACTAATTAAGACTACGTATTTCCAAACACGATAGCAAACCAATAACATATAGCTCAAAACACAAAGACATGTGGTGCCTCAATAGATTGTTCTGAAAATGAGGTACTACAGTAGATTGTTTGAAAATATGAGCTCAAAATTTGAACATAGCTTAAAAGTTTTAAAATAGGATTTAAATCTCTCTACATCTGTCACATAGACTCATAAAAAACATTTGTCCCGTAGAAATGTCACAAATGGCAAAATCGATTTTGTCATAACAACTGTAAGTGTAAATATACGTAAAAAATGAAGTCAAATGAGAGTTTCTAACGTTAGTTTTGTTACTCATTGGCAATCTCTAGAAACTTGTAAGCTTACTAATTGGTTGTTGATGCAGGTCTCGAACACATTCTATTTCACTTTCACTGTGCGTCCGGAGGCAAAAGCTAATGGGAAAGGATTCAGACTTCGCAACGTCGTTCCCGCGACAGAAGAAGAAGCTCGTCGTATCATCGAGCGCATGGACGCCGAAAAAGATGCAAAGGGACTTGAGCAAGCAATCTGAATCAGGTCAGGCTTAGGCAGCCAACACAGTTTGTCTTGGTTTAAGAAAATCTTGTTGCATCCTTAGTTTGATAACCGGCTAAAAGCTATAGAAAACTAATTTTGTAGAATATTTGTGAAAGAAATTAATCCGATTCAATTGGTATGAGTGTGACTATTGTTTATGATCACATTTACTTTTGGGGGGAGAAGAGCAATCAATATTGATTATTTAATTTTAGGAATAAACCAACCAAGACAGAAACTCTACTTCACAACTCCTTTGACCAAACACCCTAACAATTCTTCGAGGCTCAACCAAGCTACGTTTCACCCTATTTATGTTTTTCTCCCCGTAGGTTAAATATGCATCTCTAACCCAAATTTTCACTCTAAATAAGGTTGAACTAAAATAGTAATAATAAGGAAAAGAAAAATAAATATCGATTTATACTCTAAAGTCTAGGGCTTAAATCAAGTTAAATCCTTATTTTATTTAGGCAAACTATGGGGTGAAACTTATAATTATATCAACTAAGCTCTTAAATTTTCATAAATGAACCCATTTAGATTTGTAGTCATAACTTTCTTTGAGAATCGTTTATGCATTTACTCTAATTACATCGACTCTAATTATCTATTTTGTAAAACTGATATATGAATTAGTCTACACACATTTGAGAATTAATGCATTGATGATTTTCAAAGGTTATTGTAATGAGTCGTCTAAATTGGTTGACATATGAAAATTTAGGAGTTTAGTTGATTCAAATGAAATCTGAAGGACGATGTAAATTGATATACTTAAAAAAAAGGTTCAAGGTTTAAATTGATACAATTATTAGTGCGTAACCTCAAAATTAGGGGTGAAAAAAACCGAACCGACGAACCGAACTGTTCGGTTCGGTTCGGATTGGACCAGTTTATTACTATAATAATACCGAATCGAATAGGATTGGTTCGGTTTGGTTTACAGTTTAGGGTTGCCTTTACTTTTCTTAATTTATTTGCCTAATTCATTTGCATCGCACGCGTTTCTGCCTTCCCCTTGAAGCTCGTCGCCGTTCGTCTTCTCCCAATCTCCTCAAAAGCCGTTCGTCTTCTCCATTTGCTTAATACTATATTTCACGTTTATCGTATGTTTTCGTTTTCATTTTCAAACCCTCAATCTCCTCTTCAAATGGGGATTTGATGACCTAACTTCGGTGAATGACTGAAATTTGATTTATTGGAGCAATTGATACCTTAGTTTTTGTTTAATGGGTTTTCAGGAAAACAGTGAGAAAACGATTTGTTCCTTCTCGCGTATGGTGTGATTTTACAATCAGTCAATAAGTGTTTATGTGAGGAGAAAACTGTTGGGTGAGGCTTGGGTGAGGCTGGAAAGAGGTAATAGGGGGAGAAAATGTTGGTGATCGTAATCAGAAGGCTTTGTTTTATTATTTTGCTGAAGCCCAAGTCGACCCTCCTTCTAAACCCCTTGTTCTTTGGCTTAATGGAGGTGATTTTTCTGCTTTTCTTTAGAGTTCTGGTTAATGGGTTAATCCCCATTTGGGGTTTTTTATTTTATTTTTTAATGAATTAGGTTTTTGTTCTTTGCAGGTCCTGGGTGTCCTTCTTTGGGAGTTGGGGCATTCTCTGCAAATGGACCTTTTCGGCCTAAAGGGAGGTTTTGATTAGGAATGAGTATAGTTGGAATACAGGTTTAGATTGTAATGCTTGCTAAGTCTTTGATTAAATGAGTTTGGTTTCTTTGTTTGTTGTTTTTTTTTTTTTGAAGATTTTGTGAGTGTTTATGGGTTATTCTTCCTCTGTTTGTTTTGATGTTTAGAAGCAAATATGTTGTATTTGGAGACGCCTGTGGGAGTTGGGTTGATTGTGATCGAAGAGAATGGAGTTTGATTGCTTAAGTAATAATTTGAGAGTGAAGATTTCTTTCCCATGTTTATCCTTCCGTGTCATTAATCAACACTGGAATGGAAGATTTTTGTAAAGGTCATCAGTAAAAAGGAGAGCATATATCAGACTGGATGACATTGTTGTTCTTGTGATAATCTATCAATCTTGTGATTGTTAAATAATTTTCTCATGCTAGTAATCAGATTTGGAATTTAAGTGTAAAATAGGTTATTTGTTTTCAAATGATTGCAGGATCCTTTACTCTTTAGGTCCATGTGTGTAATCATATAAGCACGACCCGACCCGTTTCAGGCCGACCCGATCGGACCCGAATCGGGTCGGTTAATGTCCATGCAGAACCGATGATCTTCAGGTCGGGTTGGTTTGGAATGAAAACCGACCCGACCCAGTCCAATTACACCCCTACTCAAAATATAAATTGATATGCCTTAATAATAAAGCATTAGTGAATCACTCATCTGATAGTCAATTAGCATCGTATAAGTTCATAAATTCAATTCACGAATGATGAAACGCAAAGGTACTATCTTTAAATATCATGAGGATCCTACATTGAAAAAATGGAGTGTAACTACATAAGAACTTATCCCTAAACCTCTTCAAATGCCTTGTTAAATGACTTCGATTGGCATTAAAGTGTTGGATATTATTCCAATTTTTTGAAAGAGTGAAAAATAGATGAATTTAATACATGTAAATTTAATCGATTGTTACTTGATCCAATTTGTTGTTTAAAGTAAAAAAAATATTTAAGTTGGATTGAGACATTAAAATGGATAATGTTTTACTACAAATTTAACTCACACATATATATCAAATTTGTAGTTACTTTGATTTGATGGTCATGTTTGAATTTATTACTCAATAGAGTTCTGTTTGAAATTTGTTTTAATTTGTAGTTATTTGTCACGAAGTAAAGAAGTGTGTTAGAATATCGGTTGAATCTAAAAAAGGGTCTTGTTAGGCTCAACACTACCAAAGTCTAGCGACGGGAAGTGAGGCAATGGAAGGGGAAGATTGTACTCCTAAGTTGATTTCTCATGAGGCTTAACCATAAATCATAGTTATCCACGAACCTCAACTTAGGAATATAGACTAATGTTATGGATGGATTTTGACTTAACTAAATAAGCCAAGAATTAGGATAAGACAAGAGATACAATATGTCAAGTTTGAGTTTTAAATTGATGAAATGAAGAGGGCACTTTAGGCTCAATTTATTTTTGGTGGACTGAGCTATTATAACTCACTCAATGTTTGCTTCCATCATAATAATTGAAGTTTCCAATTCTTATAACCTATACTTAACTACCGTAAAACGATTTGAAAACATTGTTTGTCCATAGTGTTTACTATTTTATAATCATCATCTCTCATTTTTTATGACATAGACTAAAAATTAGTTTGTATATAAACACAAACTATTATAACCGTGTCTTATAACCAACTAACTATAATAACTACGAAACTCTAAAATTGGTCCAACACCTAAGTTGAAGATTAAAAAAATGATTTTTTATATTTAATTTTAGGAAAACTTATTTTTTATTTAATTTTATTTTTGTTATAGGGAGAGTTCAAGATAAAAAGAAGGAAATTGTTTTAAATAACAAAACATTTTTAAAACATTTACAAGTATAATAAAATATCACAATCTATATGTTATAAACTACTATTTATGTATACATGATGTCGATAAACATAAATAATAGTCTATCGTAGTTCATCATAAATAAACGAGAATATTTTATTATATTTTATAAATATTTTGATTAATATCCTTATATTTAAAAATAATCTAGATTTCATTAATGCAAAATAAAACAAAAAATATTGAAAATGGACACGAAAGCACGTACTTTCTTCCAAAACCTTGCCTAAAACGACGAGACGGAACTCTTTGTGAAGCTTGTGTGGTTCGTTCTTGAAGACACCGGCGAGAGGCCAAAATGTTGAGAACTCGATTGTTTTGGTTCGGTATTGGATTCGCGACCACAGCTGCTTCCATTTCGCAATTCGTCTGGAGAGATCTATTGGCTCATCGATGTCTTCTTTCAACTGATGCAAGTTTTGTTTTCACCCTTCAAATTTTCTTTCGCCTTCTTTCACTTTCCATGAAGGTTCTCTGATCGTTAGTTTCTTTTTTCCCTCTCTTGATACAGATGGAGCGGAATTTTGATGCCCTGGAAGCTAGAATCTCGAATCTCGAGTCCGTTCGAAACCGGAATTCGATTTCATCTGCTGAGGTATTTCTCTTATTGTGTTACTGATGGAGCTATTAGTTTTTATGTGTCATGTGTGTATACCTTGTGTTGATGCAAAATTAAGACGGAGAAAGGAGAAATCTGTAAACTGGTCTAGTTCTTGCCACACATTCCATTGCAAGTTATAGAGTGGAAAATGGTTGAAGCTCTAGGATTTGAGGGTGGGAATTCCTTACTCTAAGCTATAATGATATGATCTAGTTATCCTCCATAGAGTTTCGGAGCTACGTTCCTAACTCTTTATCTTCTCGAGTTGGGGCTTGGCAGGGCGCATCGGCCATTTTCCTAGGGCCAAGTTTGAGCACCTTCCTAAAGGCCTATTTTGGTCCTAGCGCGAGGTCATTGGGTCGGCTCATGCCTGCATATGCCTCGTTAGGCATTGTGTTAGGCTCGGTCAAGCACATCACCTTGGGCCAAAGATCAAGGCCAACCCTCTCCCCTAGGCCTGTTTTGGTCCTAGGGTGCTAATTTTGATAAGAATCATATTAATGTCCTTGGCTCCATTGCTTATGTTCTTGTGTATGTCGTCAATGGTCTTCTTTGATTCAAAATCAACCATAACACTTTGTTCTAATTGTTTTTACGTGGGTCAATTATTCATCAACAATTTTCACGAACTGAACTTTATCACATTTGGTTATGCTTAACTTTGAGGATATTAAATTTTAGGTAGGAAGTCACTATGGTCTAAACCCATTCCCTTTAAAGTCTCTTGCTATGTGCGTTAGCTCTCGCCCATTAGTAGTTGAATCCGTGGTGGTTTGATTATTAAGAATACTCTGTGAAAGTTAATCAATTTTAGTAATGCAATTATTTTCATGAATATAAATGGGATAGATAGGAAATATTTTGATGACTGGATAAACTTGCATTGCTTGCAAACATGATTTGATGTCTTCCAAAATTGGGCAGAGATAAGGATCAGTAAATATCTATTTGTCTCTGCCTTCTAATTTTAATATATCAGCTCTCTCTTTGGTAGTTTGTTAACGTTTATCATGGGGGAAACTGTAATTTCAAATTTTCAGAAGGATTTTAGACAATTTGAATAGCTGATTAAAGCATGAATGTAGAGATAAAACATAACACTAAATCATGGTGGCAGTGTTCCTTTATCTCCGTTTAATCCTTTTTAATCTTTTAAGACCTGCTCTTCGATTGCTGAAGGGCGTGCTATTGTTGATTAACATTTCATGATTGTTAGTGAATGGTACTTTTAAAGAATCAAGCCTTATTTGGCTCAAAGTGGTTCCTAGAATATAACGGAGAAAGGAGGACAAAATGAGTCTGTGGAATTAAGGGGAAACAACCGAAATTGAAGTTGAACTACTGTCAAAGATAGAGGCTAGTTCATTGGCAGTGAAATGTCAGGATCTTTTTGCTGTGCCGGTGGTTAAGATGATGATTGTTTTCAATTAATAGCTTGAGCACTCGACGTGTTGGAATAATGTGGCTAGAAGAAAGTTAATTGACGTTGAATTTTATGAGCTTATTGAGCTATTAAAGTGAAGTTACTAAAAGAATACACACACGTTGGGGCTGGAAATTACGAGATATTGAGAAAATATGATAGTTACACCTTTTGGTTCTTTCTTGATGAATTCAAGGGTGTACTTTTAAAATCACTACTTGGCTTGTACCAGCTTGGCAGCTTCCTTGCGGGAATTATGTGATTTTGTTGGATTAAGATTAAGAGGGAAGGCTTTGCTCGTCTAGGTGTTGTTTAGGGAGGGCCTCCTTGGCCCTTGCCTTTAAGTTGTCCTTTTTGGCTTTTCTCAATATACTTGTCTCTTATAAAAAAAAAAGGACTAAGAGTGTATGCCAAGCTTTTGAGCGTGTATATAATATTACTTGGTCCTAACTAATCAATGGAAGAACGAGAAATATGCTTGGAGTTGGAAAACAGGAATCCTTTGTTGGCTATACCGTACCACCGTTACCTATACCAAGCCTTAACAAGGAGTTTGTGATTGAAATTCACGTGATGCGGAATAGTAGCAGTTTAATGCAGGATAACTGACCACTTTCAATTCAAATTCCTACTAATCAAGTCAGACGTAAGACTATCTACATGAAAGAATTGATGACGTACGGATTTGGAGTTTTTTATTTGCTGGGGAGAGAGTTTTGACTTTTGATCGAAAAGGTTTGTGTATCTCCTAGTTGAAGAATACTGGTGTTACTTTTGGGTCATTGAATACTCAATTTTATTATGAATGAAATCCTAGAAATTTTGTTACTGATATTCGGTAAAGCATAGCCCATATATATTCTCCTTTGTTATTCTTCATTCACATGCACTTTTTGCAATATCTTAGTCTTGCTTTTATACAATTTAGTGTTGTGTTCCGTTAAGGGGTTATTGTATTCTTTACAAGGTCTTTAGTCTTGCAATATCTTTACTCTTGGTTGAATTTTTTCCCGATCATTTTCGTTTCTGTTCCACTTAGTCAGCTCGAGACAGACTGTAGTCTTTTTCTCACAGCATTTCCTCTTTCCATATAGCAGGCCAATGACTGATTGTTGGTGGAGCTCGTTACTTAGGTATGAGTTGGCTTGAATTACAATTTAAATTCATAAACTGTCTTATTCTATGGTTGACAGTCACATTTACTGCATAGCAGTGATGAGATTGTGATGCATCCTGAATTTTTTTCAACTAATAAATGAAGCTTGAGTGTTTCTTTTATCACGTAAATGGTTAATAAACTTTTGATTACATCAATAAGAAACAAGATATTTTGTTTCCCTATTTTTTCTAAAGAAACTTATGATAGATTTGATGGTTCCTTTGTCAAGATATTTACTCAGAGTTGGGGAGTATAAGAACCAGTGTCTATGACGCTCCAGGCCTAGGATTCGGACCAAGATTTAGAATTCAAATTCGACAAGTGACGTCCTCAGCATTTCCTTGCGTCCTGGCAATGTCATCCTTGCTTGTCTCGAATGTTTCAAAGAGTGAAATTTGTCTCCTAATCCAACACTGTTCCTTTTAGCATATTTTGTTCTCACTCACATGTATTCTAGGAAAATTCTCAGGAGGTCACCTAACATAAAATTACTCGAAGCTAAGCGCGTTTAACTTTGGACTTCCTATGATTGAGTCACCGAAAAGGAAGGTGCACCTCGTTGGTATAGGTAGTAACTTTCAATTCTTTTAAGCCTTTCTTGACCTTACTTTCATGTACTTGAGATCCCTCTCATTCAGATGTGATATCGGTTCATTCATGTCCCCTCCTTAATTCGTGGTGTTACAGTTTCACTTGTGAAAAAAAAAAAAGAAGCAAATCAAGGGTGCCTCAACCCCTCCATGTCTCTCTAATTTTTGTTTGATGAAATTAAGGACACCACTGTAACGTCCCGGATTTTTAACCTCAACCCGAGGTCGTTACTTATACAAGAAGAACTCATAATCTTAACAACAATACAACGGAAGCATTTTTTTCCAATAATAACAACACAGCGGAAACAACGGAAGCATTTGTCAATATAGTCCCCATACACATGGTCATTGGTCCTTCTTGTCCGTCTCAACATAGATAACCATCACCAGCAGTTAACTAAACCGTTTAGTTAACTCACCACATAAACCAGTATCCAGCATT